>JAYESA010000115.1:260000-347500 GCA_036927795.1 Iris macrosiphon | reverse complement strand
TAAATATACCTACTCCCTAACATTAAACCCTAAATTTACTATTCATCAAATACCCAAACCCTAGCCGTTCCCCTACACCCGAGTTCCCCCCCCCCCCGACTGCCCGACGTTGCGTCCACCACCGGACCACCTCAGCCACCAGACCTCCCCCCCCCCACTGTTGGACCACTACCCAACTGCCAGCAGCTACCCCGTCTGCCTGCAACCATCGGACACCGCACCATCACCATCACCCCACGCGTCCTAGCCGAACATCTAACCGAGCCATCTCCTTCCCAATCGGACACCCACCGCCTCCGACTTCACAAACACCGCCGACCACCACCCCCACGAACTGTCAACCACCCCGCGCCGCCCTCAGCCCGCCCGACGCCACCAAGTCGCTGTTGTCGCTGCCGCATCTGCTGCAGGCCGCTGCTGCCGCTGCCGGCCAACCCACCGGTCGACGCCGGAGCTCCGCCCGCGAGGAAGACGACCAGTACGAGCAGAACCTCGCCCCAACAGCCAGGTACTCGATTCCCCGCTCGTTCTCGCATAGTATCGTTGTAAGACTGTTTATTCGAGTCGTCGTGTCGACGTGTCCTGTGTCGACACAAACCAGTTAGAATGAAATAATACGGATATGGATGTGTGCTGATAATTAAACTAGATAATAATAAACTGAATTAACCCTAATTATATACAGACTGGTATAATGATTAACAATATTTAGGAGTTGTTTAATAACTAGCAAACACCTAAATTATGAGACTGTCATCAAGGCTAGGAATTCACCTGAAAGCCTTAACACAAACCGAGTACGTTTGGACATGGAAAACCAAAGACATGTATTCGTACAAATCAGAAATAGTGGTAACTCCTTAACTTTAATATTTATTGTCACAAGGCACACGATAATCGAGGACAGAACGCGTGTACACCCTAGCTACGTGCACACGTGACACTGTATTCGATCAGTCGTGAACTTGCGACAGTACCCAAGAGCAGCGTCGTAGTCGTGTGTATATATTGCTTAGTGTCTGATGTCAGCATTTGCTATATTGTATTGTGTGTTTAGGGTCACTGGACCAGCCAGGAGACACTGCAGGAACCGGCTTCTGGCATTCACAGCTTAAGGACTCAGGCAAGATACCTTGCCATATTTCTGTTTAAATTAAATGCTGCATATGTTGTATGTTATCTTGTTGTTCTATTTCATATGACTGTGCGCGTCCGAGATTGATTCGGGTGCTAACGACGGATACGTCGATGATTTAGTATACTTGGCCTAGTCACTAGTAGACTCACCCCAGTTAGGAGGATACGTTGATATCTTCCAAGACCTGACACTTTACACGTATTCACTGTGACATTCATATTGGGATGCGGGTCCGCATATTCGACTAGCTATCGGTGCGTGTGACATGCATCACGGTTAGTACGTAACTCAGGATTATATTATTTTAGAGACTGGCATATAGACACGTGGTATTCACGTCGAGTATTCGACTAGTGTATCTACATTGGGCGGGGAGGACCACTAGTAGGCGTATGGAATACACCCATTGGAATCCGTAGTATCTGGAGGAGCCACGGATCCAATGACCCCCTTTATGCAGATTCCTCGTTCTTCGGAGCGACATGGACGTTATATATACTTGCAGATTCCCCGTTCTTCGGAGCGGTATGGACGTTATATTATTCAGATTCCCCGTTCTTCGGAGCGGTATGGACGTATATATACTTGCAGATTCCCCGTTCTTCGGAGCGGTATGGACGTTATGCCTACACCTACTCATACGTACCAAAGTTGTCCTCACATTGCATTCACTTAGATGGTTAGCACACCCTTTATTGCATTTACTTTATTCAGTATTTATATATGGCATGTTTCTATGTATCTTGTTACGTCCCTCTGAGGACCTGGTACCTTTCCAGATTTGGACGAGGCTTACTACCCCACAGTGTACGGGCCAGGACAGGAGACGAGGTTCGCTACCGCAGAGGAGTTAGAGGTGCAACCGTCAGAGTTCCCGTGATCAGTTGGTAGGCTTTCTGCCTAGGATTGGGTGCATCATTATCTAGTCAGCCGATGCCCTAGTCATTATCCTTTATCTATCATTTCAGTATTTTATTTCGTCATAGTAGTGGGTTTGTTCCCACCTGACATTCTTGGTTGTACTATGATATTTTGAGACTAGCGTTCATCTTCCAGCAGTTATTATTAGTACATTCTTGCTGTTTATTTGTGGATGAGATTAGATTACCTGTTGTTGACTTATATGGGACATGTTAGTATTAGGACAGCGTAGCACTCTTCGTTAGGATCCATTAAATTGGGATATCTTCGGAGACGTGACAGCTGGCTATTGTCACGTGGCCTGGTCCCGTGTATTTTGGGACTGGGGCGTGACATGGTTTTAGTGGTGGCCCATGCAGGTCGATATTTTATTTGTGGTATGGTAACATGCCCAGCGAGCCTGTAATAGGATAGAAGTTACTAGGTCTCATCCACTCTGATTACGTTTTTGAGCTTCCTTCGTGTTACTTCTAAATATCTGCATCCTGTTTGTTTGATTCCGTCCTCTTTTTAATGAAGTCATATCTTTTGCAGCAAGATGAACTTGTGCAGTGGACGAGGAGCACCCAGTGCCGCGGTGCCAGACAACACCACCCAAAGAGGGGAAATACCCCAAGGGCAACCATCGTTACAGACCCCGCTGATACATTAGCACGAGACTTCGCAGGGCGATCCTACACCGCAGCCCGAGGGACAGACTTCCCAGACGATCCCCACGCAGCATTGTGAGGGCCAGACTTCAGGAGCTACACCGATGCCGCAGACCGAGAGGCCGACATCGGAGGAGACGCCTACTGCACAGCCAGAGGTTCCATTACCACCACCTCCACCCTACACACCCCAGATGCCACAGTTAGATGGACAGCCACAGATGCTACAGTTCTATCAGACTATGATGCAGGCACAGTGGCATCAGACAGAGATGTTGAGACAGAGTTTGATGGCAGTACTAGAGAGGACACCTGTCCCAGCACCCGTACCAGCACCTCCACCAGCCCAGACATGTGGTACTGTTAGATGGTTCCGACAGATGGGACCAGATACCTTCTCAGGCAATAAGACTGCAGAGCAGATCTCCGATTGGGTCGCCAACACGGAGATGCTACTAGAGGCGTCACAACTGCACCCAGACCTTTGGATGACTGCAGTGAGGGCCCAACTAAAAGGCAACGCCCATCACTGGTGGAATTCCATTGAGCGCAGTATAGGCAAGAACCAGACCTGGGAACAGTTCTTAGAATACTTCAAAGCAAAGTATTTTCCAGCCACAGTTAGGAATGCCCTGTACTCCCAGTTTCTACATCTAGAACAAGGAAATATGACCGTGGACGCATATGACGCGGAGTTCAGCCGTCTTAGTAGATTTGGTGTCGTCCTAATACCCAATGATCTAGAGAAAGCCCAGAGATTCTATCACGGCCTCAATTTTGAGCTACAGAGGTATACCACCACACAGGCGAGGATTTCTTATGATGAGGTTCTTGCAGAAGCGAGGATCCAGGAGGCCATTGAGGAGCTAGACGTTCCAGCACGACCACGCCAGTCAGAGCCCAGCCCGGAACAGAAGGACCGATCCGTCGTCCCGGGGTGCAGACACAGCAGAGGATAGCACCATACCAGCAAAATGAGCTTCCGTCTTGCAACTACTGTGGTAAGAGAGGACATTACCAGAAGGACTGCCAAAAGAGACTAGGAATATACATGATTTATGGAGCGAGCCAGCACTATGCCCGAGACTGCCCACAGCGCAGAGACATAGCACCGCAGACAGGTCAGAGGCCAGCAGCACCAGTTCCGAGGATACTACCCCCACCAGGAGGACAGCGTCCACCAGCACCTGGAGGATTTCAGAGGGGACCACCCTTGGCCCCACAGCAGATACAGTTCGATCGAGCCCGACAGCAGACCGGAGGACAGAGACAGGGACAGGCCTTTGCATTAGCAGCTACTGAGGAGGAAACAGAAGGAGAAGCAATCACAGGTACCATTTTAGTTGCATCATTACCTGCAACTGTATTATTTGATTCTGGAGCTACATTATCATTTATATCTAGTAGATTCATAGCAATGAATAGAGTAGCTACTTCCCCCTTACCTAAGAGTTGGAAGATTCTTACCGGAGAAGGTATCGTGCCCGTTACCAGCACTATCAGAACATGCTCGATAGTCATGTGTGGTAGAGAGATGAGAGCACAATTTTTGGTATTACCCATGCCGTACTTTGATGTTGTGCTAGGCATGGACTGGTTAAGCCAGTATAATGCTGTACTGAACTGCCGGAAGGGTAGCGTCACTTTTAGACCGCCAGATCAACCGGAGTTCGAGTACATGCGAGGGACCATCGAGCAAGGAGTAGGACAGATAGCTGGAACTTGCATGGCTATGGAGATTGCACCCCCACCAATAGTTACAGAATTCGAGGATGTGTTTCCAGAAGAATTGCCAAGCTTACCGCCAGATAGAGACGTAGAGCTCACTATTGAGCTAGTACCCGGAGCAGCACCGGTATCTTCTAATGTGTACCGATTAGCGAAGAAGGAGTTAGATGAGATGAAGCTACAATTGGAGGAGTTGCGGAGCAAGGGATTTATCCGTCCGAGTGCATCACCCTGGGGAGCACCAGCGTTGTTTGTGCCCAAGAAGGATGGAACAATACGCATGTGCATTGATTACTGAGCCCTTAATGCTTTGACTATCAAGAACAAGTACCCCCTGCCGCGGATTGACGATTTATTCGACCAGTTGACAGGAGCAGTAGTGTTCACAAAGATCGACTTAAGATCGGGTTATCATCAAGTGAAGGTACGAAGAGAAGACATTCAAAAGACAGCATTCAGGACTCGTTATGGTCACTACGAGTTTTTAGTGATGTCTTTTGGACTGACGAATGCATCGGCTGTATTTATGAACTTGATAAACAGGGTCTTCCACCAATACTTGGACCAGTTCGTGGTAGTCTTTATCAACGACATTTTGGTGTATTCGAAGAGCCACGAGGAGCACGAGAAGCACTTGAGACTAGTGTTAGAAACCCTAAGGAGAGAGAGGCTTTATGCCAAGCTGAGCAAGTGTGAGTTTCTCCTAGATCGTATTGCTTTTCTTGGACACGTCATCTCGGGAGAAGGTATTTCAGTAGATCCGGCAAAGATTTCATCAGTAGAGATATGGCCAACCCCTACCAATGTCTCAGAGGTGAGAAGTTTCCTAAGACTTGTCGGATATTACCGGAGGTTCGTAGAGAACTTCGCGAAGATTGCAGAGCCTATGACCCGCTTGACCCGTAAGGAGCAGGAGTTCACTTGGACAGAGGAGTTTCAGAAGGCATTCGACGAGCTGAAGAAGCGCCTGACTACAGCACCCATCTTGACCATACCTTCTGGACCCGAAGGATTCGTGATCTACAGCGATGCATCCGGGAAAGGATTAGGATGTGTCTTGATGCAGCATGGAAAGGTTGTAGCCTATGCTTCTAGACAGTTGACGACACATGAGAAGAACTATCCCACTCACGACTTGGAGCTTGCAGCGGTGATCTTTGCCTTGAAGCTTTGGAGGCACTACCTATATGGAGAAAGAGTGGAGATATTCACTGATCATAAGAGTCTAAAATACGTCTACACCCAGAAGGACCTGAATCAGAGGCAGAGACGTTGGCTCGAGGTGATGACAGACTTCGAGATTGAGCTACAGTACCACCCGGGAAAGGCCAACGTAGTAGCTGACGCTTTGAGCAGAAGACCCATGGCATTCTTCTTGACTATTCAACAACACCTATTGAGAGATCTAGAACAGATGGGTATAGAAGTCGTCAGCCCGGAGTAGACGGACAGTTGTCGAGTTTTCAGTTGCAGTCGACATTAGTAGAGAGGATCAAGGCTGCTTTGCCAACAGACGCCAGATTCCAGAGGCTTAGACAAAGGACAAAGGCTGGAATACAGACAGGACTGCGTATACATGAAGACGGAACCTTGAGATGTGGAGATCGTCTCTATGTTCCATATGGAGAACTTCGGCAGGAGTTGATGACAGAGGCACACAGTTCGACCTACTCTATTCATCCAGGAGGCACAAAGATGTACAGAGACCTGAGGCAGTACTACTGGTGGCATAGAATGAAGAAAGAGATAGCACGCTTTGTGGCCAAGTGCCTGGTGTGTCAGCAAGTTAAGGCTGAGCATCAGAGATCTGCAGGATTACTTCAACCGCTTCCGATACCGGAATGGAAATGGGAGCACATCACTATGGACTTTGTTACGGGCTTTTCGAGGAGTCCTAGTGGCCGCAATACAGTTTGGGTAATCGTGGATAAACCCACCAAGTCCGCGCACTTTTTATCCTTCAGAGTTGGGCAATCGACAGAGGTCTTAGCAGATATGTACATGAGGGAGATTGTGCGACTGCATGGAGTGCCAGTTAGCATAGTGTCTGACAGGGATACGAGGTTTACCTCTTACTTTTGGCAGAGTATGCAAGAAAGTCTCGGTACCCGTCTGAAGTTTAGCACAGCGTATCACCCACAGACAGACGGTCAGTCGGAGCGCACCATTCAGACGTTGGAGGACATGTTAAGAGCATGCATGCTTGATTTCGGAGGATCATGGGAGGACCACTTGCACCTAGTGGAATTTTCCTACAACAACAGCTATCAAGCGAGCATCCAGATGGCTCCCTATGAAGCGTTGTACGGAAGAAAATATCGTTCCCCAGTATGTTGGAGTGATATAGGTGAGAGACAGATTCTCGGACCAGAGTTAGTTGTTCGTACAGTAGAAAAGGTAAAGAAGATCCAAGGGCACCTACGAGCAGCACAAGACAGGCAGAAGCATTGGGCGAATGCACATCGACGACCCTTAGAGTTCCAGGTTGGAGATCACGTATTTCTAAAGATCTCGCCTACTCGAGGGACTATCAGATTCGGAGGCAGAGGAAAGCTGAGTCCGAGGTACATTGGACCATTCGATGTGTTAGAACGCGTCGGAGAGGTTGCTTATAAATTAGCCTTGCCACAGACCTTGGAAGGAGTCCATGACGTTTTCCATGTATCTCAGCTGAGGAGGTACATACCGGATCCAAGTCATGTACTTGACCATTTCGAGATCACAGTCGGCCCAAGTTTATCATACCAAGAGGAGCCTGTTGAGATTCTGGACAGGAGCGAGAAGGTATTGCGAGGTTGGACTATTCTCCTAGTCCGCGTCGCATGGAGACATCATACACCAGGCGAGTCGACCTGAGAGCGCGAGGAGGATATTAGACAGCGCTATCCCCACCTCTTCGAAGGACTTAGGTACGTATTAGCATTTTAAATTCAATCAGTAATTCTTACCATGCGTATGTTTTAATTTCGAGGACGAAATGCTCTAAGGAGGGTAGATTGTAAACCCCCTCGACAAATTTAGGATTTATTTAAATTAAGACTCAACCACAACCCAGCTCCGTGTAACCCAAATGTGGGCATTGACCTATTCCGAGCCTGCTACGCTCATGACGCTTGTGTCCCACCCAAATCTAGTTCCCTGTGTTTTCAATACATTAAAGAACACCATGCGCCTTGCTTTTAATAAAATTAAATTAAGAGCAATTTCACCTCAAGCAAGACCCAACCAAGCCATGTGCACCTTTTCCCATTGGATCAGCCCTTCCCCAATGAGTCCAGACAGACCCAAGTTCTGAGGCCAGCCCATCAAACCCCCTTATAAATATACCTACTCCCTAACATTAAACCCTAAATTTACTATTCATCAAATACCCAAACCCTAGTCGTTCCCCTACACCCGAGTTACCCCCCCCCCCCCCCGATTGCCCGATGCCGCGTCCACTACCGGACCACCTCAGCCACCGGACCTCCCCTCCCCCACTGCTGGACCACCACCCAACTGCCAGCAGCCACCCCGTCTGCCTGCAACCATCGTATACCGCACCATCACCATCACCCCACGCGTCCTAGCCGAACATCTAACCGAGCCATCTCCTTCCCAATCGGACACCCACCGCCTCCGACTTCATAAACACCGGCGACCACCACCCTCAGGTCTACCCCGGCCTAACCCCACAAACTGTCAACTACCCCACGCCGCCCTCAGCCCGCCCGACGCCACCAAGCCGCTGCTGTCGCTGCCGCATCTGCTGCTGGCCGCTGCTGCCGCTACCGGCCAACCCACCGGTCGACGTCGGAGCTCCGCCCGCGAGGAAGACGACCAGTATGAGCAGAACCTCACCCCAACAGCCAGGTACTCGATTCCCCGCTCGTTCTCGCATAGTATCGTTGTAAGACTGTTTATTCGAGTCATCGTGTCGACGTGTCCTGTGTCGACACAAACCAGTTAGAATGAAATAATACGGATATGGATGCGTGCTGATAATTAAAATAGATAATAACAAACTGAATTAACCCTAATTATATACAGACTGGTATAATGATTAACAATATTTAGGAGTTGTTTAATAACTAGCAAACACCTAAATTATGAGACTGTCATCAAGGCTAGGAATTCACCTGAAAGCCTTAATACAAACCGAGTACGTTTGGACATGAAAAACCAAAGACATGTATTCGTACAAATCAGAAATAGTGGTAACTCCTTAACTTTAATATTTATTGTCACAAGGCACACGATAATCGAGGACAGAACGCGTGTACACCCTAGCTACGTGCACACGTGACGCTGTATTCGATCAGTCGTGAACTTGCGACAGTACCCAAGAGCAGTGTCGTAGTCGTGTGTATATATTGCTTAGTGTCTGATGTCAGCATTTGCTATATTGTATTGTGTGTTTAGGGTCACTGGACCAGCCAGGAGACACTGCAGGAACCGGCTTCTGGCATTCACAGCTTAAGGACTCAGGCAAGATACCTTGCCATATTTCTGTTTAAATTAAATGCTGCATATGTTGTATGTTATCTTGTTGTTCTATTTCATATGACTGTGCGCGTCCGAGATTGATTCGGGTGCTAACGACGAATACGTCGATGATTTAGTATACTTGGCCTAGTCACTAATAGACTCACCCCAGTTATGAGGATATGTTGATATCTTCCAAGACCTGACACTTTACACGTATTCACTGTGACATTCATATTGGGATGCGGGTCCGCGTATTCGACTAGCTATCAGTGAATGTGACATGCATCACGGTTAGTACGTAACTCAGGATTATGTTATTTTAGAGACTGGCATATAGACACGTGGTATGCACGTCGAGTATTTGACTAGTGTATCTACATTGGGCGGGAGGACCACTAGTAGGCGTATGGGATACACCCATTGGAATCCGTAGTATCCGGAGGAGCCACGGATCCAATGACCCCCTTTATGCAGATTTCTCGTTCTTCGGAGCGGTATGGACGTTATATATACTTGCAGATTCCCCGTTCTTCGGAGCGGTATGGACGTTATATTATTCAGATTTCCCGTTCTTCGGAGCGGTATGGACGTATATATACTTGCAGATTCCCCGTTCTTCGGAGCGGTATGGACGTTATGCCTACACCTACTCATACGTACCAAAGTTGTCCTCACATTGCATTCACTTAGATGGTTAGCACACCCTTTATTGCATTTACTTTATTCAGTATTTATATATGGCATGTTTCTATGTATCTTGTTACATCCCTCTGAGGACCTGGTACATTTCCAGATTTGGACGAGGCTTACTACCCCATAGTGTACGGGCCAGGACAGGAGACGAGGTTCGCTACCGCAGAGGAGTTAGAGGTGCAACCGTCAGAGTTTCCGTGATCAGTTGGTAGGCTTTCTGCCTAGTATTGGGTGCATCATTATCTAGTCAGCCGATGCCCTAGTCATTATCCTTTATCTATCATTTCAGTATTTTATTTCGTCATAGTAGTGGGTTTGTTCCCACCTGACATTCTTGGTTGTACTATGATATTTTGAGACTGGCGTTTATCTTCCAGCAGTTATTATTAGTACATTCTTGCTGTTTATTTATGGATGAGATTAGATTACCTGTTGTTGACTTATATGGGTCATATTAGTATTAGGACAGCGTAGCACTCTTCGTTAGGATCCATTAAATTGGGATATCCTCGGAGACGTGACAGCTGGCTATTGCCACGTGGCCTGGTCCCGTGTATTTTGGGACTGGGGCGTGACAGAGCCGTACTTACCCCTAGCCGTTTACATGTCGAAACAGGTATTTCAGAGACACGAGTTCATTCTTTCTAGTCTGGACTCTCTTACACTTCTTGACTGGTCTCACTTATACTTTCTGGACTGGACTCATTACATTTATTCTTGCTGGACTCACTTCACGTCATTGTGCACACACTTGATCTTAGTTTAGATTTCTTGTATCCTGCAGTCATTACTATCTTGCTTCTGATTTTCATGCATCTTTACCTTTATGCACCAGTTGATAGATATATATATTTCCTTGTTCGTACTTCATTTCCTTGACCTTGTGCTACTTGCTACAACTGCTTTATAGTTTTTATAATTTAACTGGAACTGTTGTTAGAGGTGTAATTGCTCCAATCCTGACTGGATATATTTTTCAGAGGATCCGGAAGATTGGTGTCCGACGTTTTATGGACCTCAGCATGTTGATGGTGCAGACAGGGACCCCCTAGTTCAGGAGTGATTTACGGGTTGGTAGCCGGGACCACTAGGACCTTAGTTGTATTTATTAGCTTTTGGTACCGGATTTGTCCCCGGCTTTTGGTTTGAGACTTGTATTGTATTTGATTTCTTGATATTGTTGTATTATTATTATTGTTGTTGTTGTTTTAGTAGTAGTTGTTGGTTAGACTTTGTAGTTGTTAGACTTCCTTGTTATCTTATCGTGCGTAGATCGTGATTGAGTACTTGTGTTATCTTTATCATATTGTTCCTCCGTTTGGAGTTGAGATCTTGACAGGTACTTATATTGTTGTGTGAGATTGTTAGCTAGATAGTAGACGTAGACAGCGTTCTACCGCCGATGCTGCGGCGTAGGCTGGACGTACCCACGACTCATGCCCCATTTTTTGGGTGCGGGTCGTGACACTTTATCCCTCTGCATAAGGACACATCCCAAATCCTTTCCTAAAGTGTCGCTATAGATCTTAAAATTATTGGGTCCGTCCGGAAGAGTAAGAATCGGTACTGAGACGAGTCATTGCTTTAACTCCAAAAATAAAGCTTCACAGTCGTCCGACCATACGAACGTTACTCCTTTCCGAGTGAGATGAGTCAGAGGTGAGGTGATCCATGAAAAATCTTTTATGAATCTCCTGTAGTAGCCTGCTATATATATAAGCGAGAGGAATCCCAGTCAGTTGCTATCTTATAGAAGGGTCCCTAGCATTGGCACTATGAGTCGCTATGATGGCTCCAACAAGGAATTTAAGAGTTTCTTGGATCCTCATATTTTCTTCTTTCACTCACTGGCAAGCGTAGTGAGTCGAACTTCGCTCGCCTTCATTACCTTAGCCATGCTTCTTGCCCTCTTTCTTTTCCATATATATATATATATATATATATATATATATATATATATATATATATATAGTTAGTTAGTTAGTTAGTTAGTTAGTTAGTTAGATGTATAGTTAGTGAGATGAGAAGGGCAAGGTATTGGATCTCAATACCTTGAGATATCAAGGTATTGATGTAAGTAAGGTATCGGAGGTAAGGTATTGAGGTAGCCTATATACTAGGTTATATATATATATATATATATTGATGTTATATATATAGTAGTGTATAGTAGTGTATATATATAGATAGTTAGTTAGTTAGCTAGTGTTAGTGAGGGGTAATGCGAGGTATCTTAATACCTTGAGATACTCAAGGTATTGGGCATCGGGGCGAGGTATTGGGTTTTTACCTAGGAATGAGGTTAGAGTTGGTTTTATATATATATATATATATATATATACATGCTAGTATATATGTTAGTGGGTATAGGCGGGGTATATCGCGTAGGTTGAGATATCGGATACCGAGGGTATTCCGGTATCTTAAGGAGGCGAGTTTGTGGGTTTACTAACTTAATGAGCTAGTTTTGACCTAGAATTTTAGGGGCACCCTAGTTTGACCTAGAGTTGAGCGTAGTTGACCCGGTTGACCGCCAAAGTCAATATTTGACTTAGTTTAGACCTAGAGTTGACTTTTTGGACCCTGGGTTGACTTTTTGACCCTGATTTTACCGGTTTAACCCGTTTGACCTAGAACAACCCTAGAAGCTTGTTTTTAGTTATTTTATATATGTTTAGATCTTTAGAACCCCGTTTAACCTTACTTTTCGCATAGGTCCTTGTGACGCTAGTTCGGATCGCTAGTTGCTCAGGACGTCAGGCGAGTACATTCTCTGATAGTTTTCATTATCTGATAATTATTATGATTCAACTTCTAGTATAGTATTATCTGATTTTCTGGTACGACACTGACTAGTATTTCTGGATTCATTTACTTGCGACACGTATATTTCATATTTCTGGCCTCTATTTCTGGAATCACCTACTGGCATCACATCATGACTCACTACAGGCATCACTCATGTTTATGGCTGGACTCATACTTGATTTACGTGTCGGGTCTTGGATTCACTTGTACTAGTCGGGGCGGGGAAATACTCGAGTAGACATATAAATATTCCCAACTGGAATCACTGGAATCACCTCCTCTTGTCTAATCTGGAATGATAGCAGCTGCACACCCAGTGTGCGGTGAGCCTGTAAACCACCTCGACAAATTTAGGATTTATTTAAATTAAGACTCAACCACAACCCAACTCCGTGTAACCCAAATATGGGCATTGACCTATTCCGAGCCTGCTACGCTCATGACTCTTGTGTCCCACCCAAATCTAGTTCCTTGTGTTTTCAATACATTAAAGAACACCATGCGCCTTGCTTTTAATAAAATTAAATTAAGAGCAATTTCACCTCAAGCAAGACCCAACCAAGCCATGTGCACCCTTTCCCATTGGATCAGCCCTTCCCCAATGAGTCCAGACAGACCCAAGTTCTGAGGCCTGCCCATCAAACCCCCCTTATAAATATACCTACTCCCTAACATTAAACCCTAAATTTACTATTCATCAAATACCCAAACCCTAGCCGTTCCCCTACACCCGAGTTCCCCCCCCCCGACTGCCCGACGTTGCGTCCACCACCGGACCACCTCAGCCACCAGACCTCCCCCCCCACTGTTGGACCACTACCCAACTGCCAGCAGTTACCCCGTCTGCCTGCAACCATCGGACACCATACCATCACCATCACCCCACGCGTCCTAGCCGAACATCTAACCGAGCCATCTCCTTCCCAATCGGACACCCACCGCCTCCGACTTCACAAACACCGCCGACCACCACCCCCACGAACTGTCAACCACCCCGCGCCGCCCTCAGCCCGCCCGACGCCACCAAGTCGCTGCTGTCGCTGCCGCATCTGCTGCAGGCCGCTGCTGCCGCTGCCGGCCAACCCACCGGTCGACGCCGGAGCTCCGCCCGCGAGGAAGACGACCAGTACGAGCAGAACCTCGCCCCAACAGCCAGGTACTCGATTCCCCGCTCGTTCTCGCATAGTATCGTTGTAAGACTGTTTATTCGAGTCGTCGTGTTGACGTGTCCTGTGTCGACACAAACCAGTTAGAATGAAATAATACGGATATGGATGTGTGCTGATAATTAAACTAGATAATAACAAACTGAATTAACCCTAATTATATACAGACTGGTATAATGATTAACAATATTTAGGAGTTTTTTAATAACTAGCAAACACCTAAATTATGAGACTGTCATCAAGGCTAGGAATTCACCTGAAAGCTTTAACACAAACCGAGTACGTTTGGACATGGAAAACCAAAGACATGTATTCGTACAAATCAGAAATAGTGGTAACTCCTTAACTTTAATATTTATTGTCACAAGGCACACGATAATCGAGGACAGAACGCGTGTACACCCTAGCTACGTGCACACGTGACACTGTATTCGATCAGTCGTGAACTTGCGACAGTACCCAAGAGCAGCGCCGTAGTCGTGTGTATATATTGCTTAGTGTCTGATGTCAGCATTTGCTATATTGTATTGTGTGTTTAGGGTCACTGGACCAGCCAGGAGACACTGCAGGAACCGGCTTCTGGCATTCACAGCTTAAGGACTCAGGCAAGATACCTTGCCATATTTCTGTTTAAATTAAATGCTGCATATGTTGTATGTTATCTTGTTGTTCTATTTCATATGACTGTGCGCGTCCGAGATTGATTCGGGTGCTAACGACGGATACGTCGATGATTTAGTATACTTGGCCTAGTCACTAGTAGACTCACCCCAGTTAGGAGGATACGTTGATATCTTCCAAGACCTGACACTTTACACGTATTCACTGTGACATTCATATTGGGATGCGGGTCCGCGTATTCGACTAGCTATCGGTGCGTGTGACATGCATCACGGTTAGTACGTAACTCAGGATTATATTATTTTAGAGACTGGCATATAGACACGTGGTATTCACGTCGAGTATTCGACTAGTGTATCTACATTGGGCGGGGAGGACCACTAGTAGGCGTATGGGATACACCCATTGGAATCCGTAGTATCCGGAGGAGCCACGGATCCAATGACCCCCTTTATGCAGATTCCTCGTTTTTCGGAGCGGCATGGACGTTATATATACTTGCAGATTCCCCGTTCTTTGGAGCGGTATGGACGTTATATTATTCAGATTCCCCGTTCTTCGGAGCGGTATGGACGTATATATACTTGCAGATTCCCCGTTCTTCGGAGCGGTATGGACGTTATGCCTACACCTACTCATACGTACCAAAGTTGTCCTCACATTGCATTCACTTAGATGGTTAGCACACCCTTTATTGCATTTACTTTATTCAGTATTTATATATGGCATGTTTCTATGTATCTTGTTACGTCCCTCTGAGGACCTGGTACCTTTCCAGATTTGGACGAGGCTTACTACCCCACAGTGTACGGGCCAGGACAGGAGACGAGGTTCGCTACCGCAGAGGAGTTAGAGGTGCAACCGTCAGAGTTCCCGTGATCAGTTGGTAGGCTTTCTGCCTAGGATTGGGTGCATCATTATCTAGTCAGCCGATGCCCTAGTCATTATCCTTTATCTATCATTTCAGTATTTTATTTCGTCATAGTAGTGGGTTTGTTCCCACCTGACATTCTTGGTTGTACTATGATATTTTGAGACTAGCGTTCATCTTCCAGCAGTTATTATTAGTACATTCTTGCTGTTTATTTGTGGATGAGATTAGATTACCTGTTGTTGACTTATATGGGACATGTTAGTATTAGGACAGCGTAGCACTCTTCGTTAGGATCCATTAAATTGGGATATCTTCGGAGACGTGACAGCTGGCTATTGTCACGTGGCCTGGTCCCGTGTATTTTGGGACTGGGGCGTGACATGGTTTTAGTGGTGGCCCATGCAGGTCGATATTTTATTTGTGGTATGGTAACATGCCCAGCGAGCCTGTAATAGGATAGAAGTTACTAGGTCTCATCCACTCTGATTACGTTTTTGAGCTTCCTTCGTGTTACTTCTAAATATCTGCATCCTGTTTGTTTGATTCCGTCCTCTTTTTAATGAAGTCATATCTTTTGCAGCAAGATGAACTTGTGCAGTGGACGAGGAGCACCCAGTGCCGCGGTGCCAGACAACACCACCCAAAGAGGGGAGATACCCCAAGGGCAACCATCGTTACAGACCCCGCTGATACATTAGCATGAGACTTCGCAGGGCGATCCTACACCGCAGCCCGAGGGACAGACTTCCCAGACGATCCCCACGCAGCATTGTGAGGGCCAGACTTCAGGAGCTACACCGATGCCGCAGACCGAGAGGCCGACATCGGAGGAGACGCCTACTGCACAGCCAGAGGTTCCATTACCACCACCTCCACCCTACACACCCCAGATGCCACAGTTAGATGGACAGCCACAGATGCTACAGTTCTATCAGACTATGATGCAGGCACAGTGGCATCAAACAGAGATGTTGAGACAGAGTTTGATGGCAGTACTAGAGAGGACACCTGTCCCAGCACCCGTACCAGCACCTCCACCAGCCCAGACATGTGGTACTGTTAGATGGTTCCGACAGATGGAACCAGATACCTTCTCAGGCAATAAGACTGCAGAGCAGATCTCCGATTGGGTCGCCAACACGGAGATGCTACTAGAGGCGTCACAACTGCACCCAGACCTTTGGATGACTGCAGTGAGGGCCCAACTAAAAGGCAACGCCCATCACTGGTGGGATTCCATTGAGCGCAGTATAGGCAAGAACCAGACCTGGGAACAGTTCTTAGAATACTTCAAAGCAAAGTATTTTCCAGCCACAGTTAGGAATGCCCTGTACTCCCAGTTTCTACATCTAGAACAAGGAAATATGACCGTGGACGCATATGACGCGGAGTTCAGCCGTCTTAGCAGATTTGGTGTCGTCCTAATACCCAATGATCTAGAGAAAGCCCAGAGATTCTATCACGGCCTCAATTTTGAGCTACAGAGGTATACCACCACACAGGCGAGGATTTCTTATGATGAGGTTCTTGCAGAAGCGAGGATCCAGGAGGCCATTGAGGAGCTAGACGTTCCAGCACGACCACGCCAGTCAGAGCCCAGCCCGGAACAGGAGGACCGATCCGTCGTCCCGGGGTGCAGACACAGCAGAGGATAGCACCATACCAGCAAAATGAGCTTCCGTCTTGCAACTACTGTGGTAAGAGAGGACATTACCAGAAGGACTGCCAAAAGAGACTAGGAATATACATGATTTATGGAGCGAGCCAGCACTATGCCCGAGACTGCCCACAGCGCAGAGACATAGCACCGCAGACAGGTCAGAGGCCAGCAGCACCAGTTCCGAGGATACTACCCCCACCAGGAGGACAGCGTCCACCAGCACCTGGAGGATTTCAGAGGGGACCACCCTTGGCCCCACAGCAGATACAGTTCGATCGAGCCCGACAGCAGACCGGAGGACAGAGACAGGGACAGGCCTTTGCATTAGCAGCTACTGAGGAGGAAACAGAAGGAGAAGCAATCACAGGTACCATTTTAGTTGCATCATTACCTGTAACTGTATTATTTGATTCTGGAGCTACATTATCATTTATATCTAGTAGATTCATAGCAATGAATAGAGTAGCTACTTCCCCCTTACCTAAGAGTTGGAAGATTCTTACCGGAGAAGGTATCGTGCCCGTTACCAGCACTATCAGAACATGCTCGATAGTCATGTGTGGTAGAGAGATGAGAGCACAATTCTTGGTATTACCCATGCCGTACTTTGATGTTGTGCTAGGCATGGACTGGTTAAGCCAGTATAATGCTGTACTGAACTGCCGGAAGGGTAGCGTCACTTTTAGACCGCCAGATCAACCGGAGTTCGAGTACATGCGAGGGACCATCGAGCAAGGAGTAGGACAGATAGCTGGAACTTGCATGGCTATGGAGATTGCACCCCCACCAATAGTTACAGAATTCGAGGATGTGTTTCCAGAAGAATTGCCAAGCTTACCGCCAGATAGAGACGTAGAGCTCACTATTGAGCTAGTACCCGGAGCAGCACCGGTATCTTCTAATGTGTACCGATTGGCGAAGAAGGAGTTAGATGAGATGAAGCTATAATTGGAGGAGTTGCGGAGCAAGGGATTTATCCGTCCGAGTGCATCACCCTGGGGAGCACCAGCGTTGTTTGTGCCCAAGAAGGATGGAACAATACGCATGTGCATTGATTACTGAGCCCTTAATGCTTTGACTATCAAGAACAAGTACCCCCTGCCGCGGATTGACGATTTATTCGACCAGTTGACAGGAGCAGTAGTGTTCACAAAGATCGACTTAAGATCGGGTTATCATCAAGTGAAGGTACGAAGAGAAGACATTCAAAAGACAGCATTCAGGACTCGTTATGGTCACTACGAGTTTTTAGTGATGTCTTTTGGACTGACGAATGCATCGGCTGTATTTATGAACTTGATAAACAGGGTCTTCCACCAATACTTGGACCAGTTCGTGGTAGTCTTTATCAACGACATTTTGGTGTATTCGAAGAGCCACGAGGAGCACGAGAAGCACTTGAGACTAGTGTTAGAAACCCTAAGGAGAGAGAGGCTTTATGCCAAGCTGAGCAAGTGTGAGTTTCTCCTAGATCGTATTGCTTTTCTTGGACACGTCATCTCGGGAGAAGGTATTTCAGTAGATCCGGCAAAGATTTCATCAGTAGAGATATGGCCAACCCCTACCAATGTCTCAGAGGTGAGAAGTTTCCTAGGACTTGTCGGATATTACCGGAGGTTCGTAGAGAACTTCGCGAAGATTGTAGAGCCTATGACCCGCTTGACCCGTAAGGAGCAGGAGTTCACTTGGACAGAGGAGTTTCAGAAGGCATTCGACGAGCTGAAGAAGCGCCTGACTACAGCACCCATCTTGACCATACCTTCTGGACCCGAAGGATTCGTGATCTACAGCGATGCATCCGGGAAAGGATTAGGATGTGTCTTGATGCAGCATGGAAAGGTTGTAGCCTATGCTTCTAGACAGTTGATGACACATGAGAAGAACTATCCCACTCACGACTTGGAGCTTGCAGCGGTGATCTTTGCCTTGAAGCTTTGGAGGCACTACCTATATGGAGAAAGAGTGGAGATATTCACTGATCATAAGAGTCTAAAATACGTCTACACCCAGAAGGACCTGAATCAGAGGCAGAGACGTTGGCTCGAGGTGATGACAGACTTCGAGATTGAGCTACAGTACCACCCGGGAAAGGCCAACGTAGTAGCTGACGCTTTGAGCAGAAGACCCATGGCATTCTTCTTGACTATTCAACAACACCTATTGAGAGATCTAGAACAGATGGGTATAGAAGTCGTCAGCCCGGAGTAGACGGACAGTTGTCGAGTTTTCAGTTGCAGTCGACATTAGTAGAGAGGATCAAGGCTGCTTTGCCAACAGACGCCAGATTCCAGAGGCTTAGACAAAGGACAAAGGCTGGAATACAGACAGGACTGCGTATACATGAAGACGGAACCTTGAGATGTGGAGATCGTCTCTATGTTCCATATGGAGAACTTCGGCAGGAGTTGATGACAGAGGCACACAGTTCGACCTACTCTATTCATCCAGGAGGCACGAAGATGTACAGAGACCTGAGGCAGTACTACTGGTGGCATAGAATGAAGAAAGAGATAGCACGCTTTGTGGCCAAGTGCCTGGTGTGTCAGCAAGTTAAGGCTGAGCATCAGAGATCTGCAGGATTACTTCAACCGCTTCCGATACCGGAATGGAAATGGGAGCACATCACTATGGACTTTGTTACGGGCTTTTCGAGGAGTCCTAGTGGCCGCAATACAGTTTGGGTAATCGTGGATAAACTCACCAAGTCCGCGCACTTTTTACCCTTCAGAGTTGGGCAATCGACAGAGGTCTTAGCAGATATGTACATGAGGGAGATTATGTGACTGCATGGAGTGCCAGTTAGCATAGTGTCTGACAGGGATACGAGGTTTACCTCTTACTTTTGGCAGAGTATGCAAGAAAGTCTCGGTACCCGTCTGAAGTTTAGCACAGCGTATCACCCACAGACAGACGGTCAGTCGGAGCGCACCATTCAGACGTTGGAGGACATGTTAAGAGCATGCATGCTTGATTTCGGAGGATCATGGGAGGACCACTTGCACCTAGTGGAATTTTCCTACAACAACAGCTATCAAGCGAGCATCCAGATGGCTCCCTATGAAGCGTTGTACGGAAGGAAATATCGTTCCCCAGTATGTTGGAGTGATATAGGTGAGAGACAGATTCTCGGACCAGAGTTAGTTGTTCGTACAGTAGAAAAGGTAAAGAAGATCCAAGGGCACCTACGAGCAGCACAAGACAGGCAGAAGCATTGGGCGAATGCACATCGACGACCCTTAGAGTTCCAGGTTGGAGATCACGTATTTCTAAAGATCTCGCCTACTCGAGGGACTATCAGATTCGGAGGCAGAGGAAAGCTGAGTCCGAGGTACATTGGACCATTCGATGTGTTAGAACGCGTCGGAGAGGTTGCTTATAAATTAGCCTTGCCACAGACCTTGGAAGGAGTCCATGACGTTTTCCATGTATCTCAGCTGAGGAGGTACATACCGGATCCAAGTCATGTACTTGACCATTCCGAGATCACAGTCGGCCCAAGTTTATCATACCAAGAGGAGCCTGTTGAGATTCTGGACAGGAGCGAGAAGGTATTGCGAGGTTGGACTATTCTCCTAGTCCGCGTCGCATGGAGACATCATACACCAGGCGAGTCGACCTGAGAGCGCGAGGAGGATATTAGACAGCGCTATCCCCACCTCTTCGAAGGACTTAGGTACGTATTAGCATTTTAAATTCAATCAGTAATTCTTACCATGCGTATGTTTTAATTTCGAGGACAAAATGCTCTAAGGAGGGTAGATTGTAAACCCCCTCGACAAATTTAGGATTTATTTAAATTAAGACTCAACCACAACCCAGCTCCGTGTAACCCAAATGTGGGCATTGACCTATTCCGAGCCTGCTACGCTCATGACGCTTGTGTCCCACCCAAATCTAGTTCCCTGTGTTTTCAATACATTAAAGAACACCATGCGCCTTGCTTTTAATAAAATTAAATTAAGAGCAATTTCACCTCAAGCAAGACCCAACCAAGCCATGTGCACCTTTTCCCATTGGATCAGCCCTTCCCCAATGAGTCCAGACAGACCCAAGTTCTGAGGCCAGCCCATCAAACCCCCTTATAAATATACCTACTCCCTAACATTAAACCCTAAATTTACTATTCATCAAATACCCAAACCCTAGTCGTTCCCCTACACCCGAGTTACCCCCCCCCCCGATTGCCCGATGCCGCGTCCACTACCGGACCACCTCAGCCACCGGACCTCCCCTCCCCCACTGCTGGACCACCACCCAACTGCCAGCAGCCACCCCGTCTGCCTGCAACCATCGGATATCGCACCATCACCATCACCCCACGCGTCCTAGCCGAACATCTAACCGAGCCATCTCCTTCCCAATCGGACACCCACCGCCTCCGACTTCATAAACACCGGCGACCACCACCCTCAGGTCTACCCCGGCCTAACCCCACAAACTGTCAACCACCCCGCGCCGCCCTCAGCCCGCCCGACGCCACCAAGCCGCTGCTGTCGCTGCCGCATCTGCTGCTGGCCGCTGCTGCCGCTACCGGCCAACCCACCGGTCGACGTCGGAGCTCCGCCCGCGAGGAAGACGACCAGTACGAGCAGAACCTCACCCCAACAGCCAGGTACTCGATTCCCCGCTCGTTCTCGCATAGTATCGTTGTAAGACTGTTTATTCGAGTCATCGTGTCGACGTGTCCTGTGTCGACACAAACCAGTTAGAATGAAATAATACGGATATGGATGCGTGCTGATAATTAAACTAGATAATAACAAACTGAATTAACCCTAATTATATACAGACTGGTATGATGATTAACAATATTTAGGAGTTGTTTAATAACTAGCAAACACCTAAATTATGAGACTGTCATCAAGGCTAGGAATTCACCTGAAAGCCTTAATACAAACCGAGTACGTTTGGACATGAAAAACCAAAGACATGTATTCGTACAAATCAGAAATAGTGGTAACTCCTTAACTTTAATATTTATTGTCACAAGGCACACGATAATCGAGGACAGAACGCGTGTACACCCTAGCTACGTGCACACGTGACGCTGTATTCGATCAGTCGTGAACTTGCGACAGTACCCAAGAGCAGTGTCGTAGTCGTGTGTATATATTGCTTAGTGTCTGATGTCAGCATTTGCTATATTGTATTGTGTGTTTAGGGTCACTGGACCAGCCAGGAGACACTGCAGGAACCGGCTTCTGGCATTCACAGCTTAAGGACTCAGGCAAGATACCTTGCCATATTTCTGTTTAAATTAAATGCTGCATATGTTGTATGTTATCTTGTTGTTCTATTTCATATGACTGTGCGCGTCCGAGATTGATTCGGGTGCTAACGACGAATACGTCGATGATTTAGTATACTTGGCCTAGTCACTAATAGACTCACCCCAGTTATGAGGATATGTTGATATCTTCCAAGACCTGACACTTTACACGTATTCACTGTGATATTCATATTGGGATGCGGGTCCGCGTATTCGACTAGCTATCAGTGCGTGTGACATGCATCACGGTTAGTACGTAACTCAGGATTATGTTATTTTAGAGACTGGCATATAGACACGTGGTATGCACGTCGAGTATTTGACTAGTGTATCTACATTGGGCGGGAGGACCACTAGTAGGCGTATGGGATACACCCATTGGAATCCGTAGTATCCGGAGGAGCCACGGATCCAATGACCCCCTTTATGCAGATTTCTCGTTCTTCGGAGCGGTATGGACGTTATATATACTTGCAGATTCCCCGTTCTTCGGAGCGGTATGGACGTTATATTATTCAGATTCCCCGTTCTTCGGAGCGGTATGGACGTATATATACTTGCAGATTCCCCGTTCTTCGGAGCGGTATGGACGTTATGCCTACACCTACTCATACGTACCAAAGTTGTCCTCACATTGCATTCACTTAGATGGTTAGCACACCCTTTATTGCATTTACTTTATTCAGTATTTATATATGGCATGTTTCTATGTATCTTGTTACATCCCTCTGAGGACCTGGTACCTTTCCAGATTTGGACGAGGCTTACTACCCCACAGTGTACGGGCCAGGACAGGAGACGAGGTTCGCTACCGCAGAGGAGTTAGAGGTGCAACCGTCAGAGTTTCCGTGATCAGTTGGTAGGCTTTCTGCCTAGTATTGGGTGCATCATTATCTAGTCAGCCGATGCCCTAGTCATTATCCTTTATCTATCATTTCAGTATTTTATTTCGTCATAGTAGTGGGTTTGTTCCCACCTGACATTCTTGGTTGTACTATGATATTTTGAGACTGGCGTTTATCTTCCAGCAGTTATTATTAGTACATTCTTGCTGTTTATTTATGGATGAGATTAGATTACCTGTTGTTGACTTATATGGGTCATGTTAGTATTAGGACAGCGTAGCACTCTTCGTTAGGATCCATTAAATTGGGATATCCTCGGAGACGTGACAGCTGGCTATTGCCACGTGGCCTGGTCCCGTGTATTTTGGGACTGGGGCGTGACAGAGCCGTACTTACCCCTAGCCGTTTACATGTCAAAACAGGTATTTCAGAGACACGAGTTCATTCTTTCTAGTCTGGACTCTCTTACACTTCTTGACTGGTCTCACTTATACTTTCTGGACTGGACTCATTACATTTATTCTTGCTGGACTCACTTCACGTCATTGTGCACACACTTGATCTTAGTTTAGATTTCTTGTATCCTGCAGTCATTACTATCTTGCTTCTGATTTTCATGCATCTTTACCTTTATGCACCAGTTGATAGATATATATATTTCCTTGTTCGTACTTCATTTCCTTGACCTTGTGCTACTTGCTACAACTGCTTTATAGTTTTTATAATTTAACTGGAACTGTTGTTAGAGGTGTAATTGCTCCAATCCTGACTGGATATATTTTTCAGAGGATCCGGAAGATTGGTGTCCGACGTTTTATGGACCTCAGCATGTTGATGGTGCAGACAGGGACCCCCTAGTTCAGGAGTGATTTACGGGTTGGTAGCCGGGACCACTAGGACCTTAGTTGTATTTATTAGCTTTTGGTACCGGATTTGTCCCCGGCTTTTGGTTTGAGACTTGTATTGTATTTGATTTCTTGATATTGTTGTATTATTATTATTGTTGTTGTTGTTTTAGTAGTAGTTGTTGGTTAGACTTTGTAGTTGTTAGACTTCCTTGCTATCTTATCGTGCGTAGATCGTGATTGAGTACTTGTGTTATCTTTATCATATTGTTCCTCCGTTTGGAGTTGAGATCTTGACAGGTACTTATATTGTTGTGTGAGATTGTTAGCTAGATAGTAGACGTAGACAGCGTTCTACCGCCGATGCTGCGGCGTAGGCTGGACGTACCCACGACTCATGCCCCATTTTTTGGGTGCGGGTCGTGACACTTTATCCCTCTGCATAAGGACACATCCCAAATCCTTTCCTAAAGTGTCGCTATAGATCTTAAAATTATTGGGTCCGTCCGGAAGAGTAAGAATCGGTACTGAGACGAGTCATTGCTTTAACTCCAAAAATAAAGCTTCACAGTCGTCCGACCATACGAACGTTACTCCTTTCCGAGTGAGATGAGTCAGAGGTGAGGTGATCCATGAAAAATCTTTTATGAATCTCCTGTAGTAGCCTGCTAGACCAAGGAAGCTCCAAATGTCGTTGGCCGACTCAGGTCTCTTCTACTTCACGATGGCTTCAACTTTCTTCCGGTTGACTGAGATGCCCTCCGCGGAAATGATGTGCCAGAGGAAAGATATGATGTCCAACCAGAACTCGCACTTGCTCAGCTTCACGAATAACTTATTGTCTCGAAGAGTTTGAAGCACCATCCGCAAGTGTCCTGCGTGTTCATCCTTATTCTTTGAGTACACTAAGATGTCGTCTATGAATACTACCACAAACTTATCGAGGAATGGTCAGAACACACGGTTCATCAAATCCATGAATGCGGAAGGAGCATTCATCAGTCCGAACGGCATGACAGAAAACTCATAATGGCCATAGCGGGTCTGAAATGCTGACTTCAGCATGTCCTCTGGCTTGATCTTTAATTGATGGTAGCCAGAGCGAAGGTCTATCTTCGAAAACACTGATGTCCCTTGCAACTGATCAAAGAGGTCATTGGTCCTGGGCAGGGGATACTTGTTTCGGATAGTGACCTTATTTAGCTCCCGATAGTCTATGCAGAGTCGCAACGTTCCGTCCTTCTTCTTTACAAAGAGTACAGGCGCCCCCCAAGGAGACACGCTCGGACGAATATATTCTCGGTCAAGCAGTTCTTGTAGTTGGCACTTTAACTCCTTTAGTTCAGCAGAGGCCATTCGGTACGGGGCTTTGGAAATCTGTTGGGTATTTGGGAAGGTATCGATGGTGAACTCAATTTCTCGGTCGGGTGGCATGCCAGGTAGTTCGCTCAAAAATATATCAGGGAACTCCGCCACAACGAAAGAAGACTCAACGTTTGTACAATCTAGCTGCGTGCCCCGAACCGACGCCAAGTATCCATCGCACCCAGAGTGTAGCATCCGTCGAGCTGACATCGCAGAAATTACCATGCAGGTCCTTGATGCTTCTGTTGCTGGATCACCTGTGTAGCAGAATTCGGCCTCTCCAGGTAGACGAAAGATGACTCGTTTCTCTGCACATTCGATAGTTGACGAGCAAGCGCCAATACATCCCCAAAATGATGTCGTAATCTCGAATATCTAGGACTAACACATCGAGCGAGAGTTTTCTTCCCCCAATACAGACGTGACCGCCCTGACAAACTGAACGAACAGGTATCTTCGGGTCCGATGGGGTGTTAACACTAAGATCTAGATATAATGGTGTCATTTCTATCATGTTTTTTATGGAAAATTTCGTGGATATAAAGCTATGCGTTGCACCAGAATCAAATAGCATGCGAGAAGGTATGTTATTGAAAAGAAATATATCCGACACAACGGTGTCCGATGCTAGGGCCTCTTCCCATGTCAAAGTGTACACCCGGCCTTGAGCTTGACAACGCTCTTGTTGTGGCGCGTTTTGGTTGGCTTGAGGTGCTGTAGCAGGATTTGGATGTTGAGAGCGATGATTTTTGAGGCGCAGACAGTCACGAACTCCATAATTTGATTCACCGCAAGCGAGGCATAACCCATGCTTCAAACGACATTCGTTGATGGTGTGCCCTGGCTTCCTACAGAAGAAACATGTTTGGCTTGAATTTCCTTTCTGCTGACCGTCGTTATTTGAATGCTTTGGAGCGGTGTTTCCTCCTGTGTTGCTATGGCACTTGTGATTGAAAGTATGCACAGTGCCGGCAGCAACTGAAGGATACTGCGGTTCAAAGGAAAGAGAATGATTGAGAACTTTCCGCATAGTCAGGTATTGGGGAACGACCACATGTGCATGGATGGAAGGTCATAGGCTGCCTTCGAATCGTCTTGCATGACTCGCTGCATCAGGTAAATATAAGCTTATAAATTTGGCGAGACGGTTGAATTCGCCAGAGTACTGCTTCACTGTCATACTGCCTTGGCGGAGCTGCACGAACTCGTTCTCCTTCGGCCAACGTACGGGAGGGGGTATGAACTCCTCTTCGAACGTGCCACGGAAGGTAGCCCACGCGATCGTCTCTACTTCATCGTCTACTAAGAGAGATCTTCAATGCACGTCCCACCAATCGTGCGCGTTCAAACGATTTTTCCTCAGGTACCTCTAGCAAATTGAAGTGATCTTCAAGCTCTGTTAGCCAATCTAGAGCCACGACCGGATCCTCAGTCCCTTTGAAAGGCATATTGCAGAACTTCTTGAAGTCAACAAAGTCGAAGGTAGTCACTTCCTTCTTCTTTGGAGATTAAGGTGTTTCGACTTCAGGCGTGGGTCGCTCCACCGGTGCCGCTGTTGTCGTTGCGGAATGGTTGGAGGCCAAGGTCTGAACGATCTGTTGCAGGGCATCTACCTGCTTCTGTTGGACTGCAAATCGAGCTTCTAGATTGCCTTTGAACTTGCTTTGTCGTTCTTTCGCCCGCTTCTCGGCTTACTCATAATGAGCCTCATCCCTCTGTTGGCTCGCTTCAAGCATCCGCATCATTTGCTCAATTGGGTCGACACAGGGCATGACTCGTTGGCTTCTGGAAATTCCCGAGGTGTCGGAACTAATTTTTTGGGCTTGTACCTCATCCTGTGCTAGCACTGATGCTTGCGCTTGAGTCATTCCTTAAACAGAAGGTAACGTATATCAGGCTCATAATGTATTATGGACTCACTGTATGGAACGTATCTTATTTTGGTCAAACGAGTTCAAGAGTTCGCATATGGAATAGATCGTTAAAGAAACTTTTCTGACACGAGGGTCAAAGGAACTTGAAGCTGTGATCTGATACCAATATATCACGCCCTGATTCCGTAGAATCGATAGTCGTCCCCCGGGCGTGACGCCGTGCGTGCCTAGGTTGCGCAACGCACAAGGCCAAGATATTTTATATAACGAGCACATATTCAGAGTACGCAGATTATTGAAACAAAATATTAAAACATGGAAAAGTTCTCTTTATTAATAATGAACATCTTTTTATAAACTCTTGAACGAGTCGGATAATTATTGCACGGGCTTACAAAAGTGGACACAAAATGAGATAATTGTCCAGTACATTATATCATTTTACTAAACTTCAAAAGCTATAGACACCTTCTGGCGAAACTATCGCCTTTCCACGGAGCTACATATAGTGATATGCACGAGCTCCTGGATCTTCAAAACGCTTCTTGGAAGGTACGATCAGGGCGTGCCGGTAGATAGACTGGATTAAAAAGTCGCTCTAATTTCTTAGAGGATCTCCTTGGTACGGGAAACCTATTGCAACGAGGGTCAGTACATCAAAATGAACTGGTGAAGACGAGCTAACCCAACTATACCAATCAATAAGTTGTTTATATGAAGCATGCAAGTTATTATGTGATCTTTCTATCTTGCCTTAATTTATTTTACAAGCAAGCATTAGATATGGAAGTTTACTGAAATAAATATGCCACCGTTTAGTGACTTTTACCTGCCCGTCTGAACCACCTGCACAATACTTACCATGACCTTCCCTGCCACGAAGACATAGTTAGCTTGCACAATTTAAATATACGAGGGGATCACTGGCATGATGCCATAATGGATGGGTTATAGTCATTGACGAGGATGGTATGCAACGAAAGTACACAGTGTGCTACAAGCTATCCCGTCCAGTACAAGAGAATAAACATGAAGTTCCGTCCGGATCGGATCGGTGCCAGTGCCCCAGCGACCGTCTGCATGAACTATGACCTTGTGCACAAATTTTCCGTGATCAAACGATGTCTATACTAAGTTATCAATTGATACAGTTTAAGACAACACGAGCACGAGCACGAGCACGAGACAAGTAGCATGGCATGATTCATTTCGCATAGTCTCCCTGATCATTTTATTGCATAGTAAGGTGTGTTTTATACATAGCACAATTATAGAAGAAGTATACATTAATTGCATAGCAAGGTGTGTTCTATACATAGCACAATTATAGAAGAAGTATACATTCTAACTTGAATTGAAACACTATGAAAGAACATTCTAAGCGAACTAGCATGCAACAAGGTAACTGTTTCCAAGTTGGTTGACAAGTACAATAATCCAAGTCTATTCCTTTTTATCTTGACATCTTTTAGTTATGATGGTATCGTTTGATCGAAACAACCAAGAAGGCAAGATTTTAAGTGTGAAGACTTAGAAGAAGGGTCAACTGAATCGAATTATATCCGCTCACTAGTTGGTTGGAGAGAGGAAAGGAAAGAGGTGCTTCAAGACTCCGCTCGCACGACGTCTATTGCACGATCACATGCATTCCTCTCCTACTCTTTCCAAGCTCGGAATAAAATGTAATTCAATGAACGAAAGCAATAAAATTCATCGAAACCGTTCAAGAAAATGCAAATCCGAAAACCAACTCAAAAGCACGAAAGCAACAAGGCGACAGCAAAAACTGGGCAAGAAAAATTACAGCGGAGAGGTCCCTCTTGACTCTGCCGCTAAGTCCATCCTTGGGGCACGGTCCACTGAATATGGGAATCGATTCCGAAGAAACAAATCCATAACGAGAAAAATATTTTGATTCAATCTATCCCGATCGAACGATACCGATTAGTATTTCTTAGCCGCGCTCCCCGAAAAGGGAAAACGGGGCACCACATATCATCTTTGTCACATAAACCATTTATTAGTTATAACATCTAGAACTAAGTCAAATTAGTCTCTACAATCAATACTTATTATTAAAATTCTGAATTATAAGTTATACCTAAACATAAATCATGTTTGCAAGTTCGGGATTCGTGGCACGCAAATCAAGGCATTACGTTGACCAAAAAGTCAACCGACTCAAATCCTATATTTATGTGTGGAATCATGTAGATTTAAGCGCTACATGAATGCTAAAATCGATAGTTTCACAAAATTACAAGTCTATAAAGAGTTATGGCTAATATGGCGCACAGATGACAGTTTTTGGTAATTTTTCAGTAACTTTTAGGTTGCATAAAATTTTCAGAATACTAAACTAGAATATTTAATTCTAAAAAATATTTATTTTGTAGTTCATTGTGTCAACATTCCGAAACTTCAAATGGATCGTGATTCCGAGTTCGGAATCTCCCTGGATCTCGAAAACACCAAAACATGTTAGATTTCGGACAACCGATACTCCACAAATTTAACAAACTTTTGTGTACATAATTATTAAAAATAAATTATATATTCTGGAAGCTAACCTCAAGACGATTTTAAAGCAAGAAACGGGAATGCGTTTGGAGTCCGGAGCTAGGAGATATGGCTTCTCGAAGTTGAAGTAGACCCTATATGAAAACCTCCACAACCCCCCCCCCCCCCCCCCCTCTCTCTCTCTCTCTCTCTCTCTCTCTCTCAAATTCGGCGGAAATAAGAAACCCTAAACACCTCTACTCATATATATAGGCAACAGCTTACGGGTGGGCCAGGCAGGTAGGGTTAGGGCTGACTGGGTATTTAAATAGATTTTAATATCCAGAAATTTATTTATTAAGCAGTTTTAACCTAATTAACTCCAAATAAATATGTAAAAATATCAGAAAATTCCAGAAATATTCCAAAAAATGTAAAATACCATTATAAACCCTATAAAAATACTTGAGGCCATTTTATAGTTATAGACTTCTATAGTAAAATAAATAAATTGAGGCCAGTTTATACTTGAGGCCAGTTTATTAGCCTATTTTAAAACCAAATAAATTCCAAAAATTATAAATAAATTATAAAAAATATATTTAAGCATTTTAACCCTAAAATAATTGTTTGGTCAAAAAATATGCAAGTTTGGTCTCACAGTAAATTATGGAAGCCCTAAAAAATTACGTTTTCTAGGTTTTAAATACCCCAAAATTATAGAAAATCCAAGAAATTCTAAATTATCCTGAAAATGATTATAAATAAGTATTTATATAATTAATTAAATCAAAGAAGTTATTTTCTAATTAACCAACAAAATAGTCAAAAGAAATCCAATAATTTGATAAAAATTACTAAAATTAAAAATTAAGGGATTTACAGTGGATTCAAACCAGATAAGAGTTTTCGGGACTGGAGTGCCTCGAGAAGGATACCAGGATACATCGGGTGTCGGTATTATTATTGCTTTACTTCTTGCACACTTAATATTTTAAATTGTCTATTATTAATCATTTGTGCTTGAATTATTAGCTTGACTCTATTCACCCCCCCCCCCCCCCCCTCTAGGGTTCCTACAAAATATCCATAATTTTTACTTTCAAACTACCTACGTCAACTCTCATATTATCTAGAAAATCGTCTAATAAAATATATACACCATCTAATTTAATCTTAGGATCAAAAATCGAAGCCAAACAATATAGAAGAGATATATTACTCCAATATTTTTTTTTAATTTGGCTTTAATTTTGGTAACAACATAATCAAAACTAGGAATATTTCTATATTTATAAAATAAATGAGACGTGTTAATAATTTCTGTTAAAGTTAAAGGAGAAGTTGGATAATAAACTCCAGATAGAATACATGTAGCATTGTAAAATAATTCTAAAAATTCAAAAATAGAAGTAGCAATTAACCAATCATTCTCAGTTACTTGATAATCAAAACTAGGATTAACATTACAATAATGTGTAATAACATTTTTAAACTTAATGGAAGATTGCAACATTAAATAAGTAGAATTGCATCTATGTGGTGCATCATTAATAAATCGCCTTAAAGTAACACCATTTTGTGTACATAAAATTTTAAAAGCTTATTGTCTACTTGCAGAAGAGTTCAAACTATGTAAACATGATTTAAGATTTTCTAAATTTAGTTGAAAGAATTCAAGACATTCTTGTACAATCAAATTAATAATATGACAAGCACATTTAACATGAAAAAGTCTACCTTCTTACATAGGCGTAAATTGTGTTTTCAAAACATTAATAGAAGCAGTGTTATTACTAGCATTATAAAAAAAAATCAAAAATATTTTATTGTGAATATCATATTCACGCACAAATTGTATTATAGCGCCACTGATTACAGCATCGGTATGAGAAAATTCTAAAGTCCTTAGACAAATGATGTATTTTTGCAACATCCATCTTGGATCTATATAATGTGTCGTGATACAAATATAAGCATAATTTTGCTTAGTAGTCTATATATCAGAAGTTAAAACTAATTTATTAACATGCATAAAACTTTCTTTCAAAGCAGCCTAATCTTTTTGGAAAAAAAAAATCAGAGCCTCTGCTCTAGCAATAGATCTAGAAACTTTAGTAAAATAAGGATTAAGGGTATTACTTGCATAATTATAATAGAAATCACTCTCACCAAATGTAAATGGTTGTTCCTCACAAATCATATATCTTGCTAACTCAGTCTTGTTACGAACATCAGAATAAGTAAAGTTACCTAAAGAAGATTCTTGACCACAGGTACTTAGCTGTGTTTGTGTAGTCTGCAGTATGTATTTGCCATAGCAACTTTCGTAGTGTCTTTTAAAAGTGTTCGTGCCATCATTTTTTTTCTGTTTGTAAATCCACTTACATTTCTTACATTCCGCAGCCTTAGGTATTGGTTTTTGATCTTTTGGATCTAAAACCGGTGCGCCCTCACTATCAGTGACAAATATTTTTGTAAAATAATTCCATAAAAAAAATTCTATTGGCAACATTTGTAGCCGTGACCATACTCCTAACTTCAGGAGGTGACATTTGTGTCAGTGGCGCAGAATCAGGAATAGAATTATTTTCAAACATATTATTATAATAATCAAAAAATTTAAAATGATGGTTTGTTTGAACCTTGTCCATCCATATTTTTAAAAAAAAAAAATTAAAAATTTAGAGCTAAATTAATTATTTCTCTACCAAAAGAGAGAGAGAGAGAGTAAAAAAAAATCTCAAATCAGAAAAAAAAAATTCTGTAATATTAAAGTTACTTGTAACGTCTGCTAGAAGCCTCCAAAAGAAATCGCAAGAAAATGCGTTGAGAGGGAAGAAGTTGGACTACAGTATTGTTTTGCTTCTAAACTTTGTAATTGTCTTATTTCTAAACTTTGTAAGAGATAGAAGAAATTTTGTAGGAGAAAAAAAATTATTGTGTTTATTTTTCATGAATTATGGACTATTTGTAAGCATTTTTTTAGTCCAAATGATCCCAAATACCCTCAAAAAAGAGTTGTTATAATTGGTATTTTGATCATTTTGCTAAATATGACCAAAATATTCCTAAAACGGATAAAAAATTGTCACTAAAACGGAATATTTTGGTAAAAATATCTCCCAGCGACTATATTGGAAAAAAAAAATCCAGTCGAACCGGACTTGAACCGGACCGTCCGGACCGGTCCAACAGGGCCGTCCAAATTCGACTCTGCCCGAACGGAGCAGACAACGGACCGGGCCGGATCGGACTTGCGGGTCGGAGCTGGAGCGGACCGGTCCGTTGATCGGGGTCGGATCGGCCCAGACTGAATTTGACTGGACTGGATCCGACCGGATTCCGGACCGTCCGTCCTTTAACGCACCTTGACCCATGATACACGAGATAACTTGGAATACTAATTGCTATATCTTCAGCCAATTTTTTTTCTTTTTTAAATGCATGCACCATCCAAATGTGAGCTGTAGGAATATTGGTCGTTGGTTGGTTTTGATACCGGCAGAAGAACTGGTCAATTACAATAAAAAAAAATTTAAAAAAATTTAAAAAAAAAAAAAGTAGAAGAAAAGTTATTGATAGTGTTGAAATGTTGGTTGAGAATAAATTTGGAGATGGAGAAACTGTATACAAAAAAAAGGTTAAGAAAAAAACTTTTAACACTTAAATTTGTAGTGTTTGTATTTACAAAATAGGAGGAGAGTACCCATACTCATATGACACTGGGAAGAGTCCATAAACTAATTAAAATATAGGTTGGACAGTTCTATACTCTTTTACAAATATAATGTTAGAACATTTATCTCTAGAATATAGACGTTTTAAAATTATCAAGAACATTCAATATCCTAAAAAAAATTGGACTAAACACAAAAAAAAAATGGTCCAATGACAAAACAAAGTACAATAAAATAAATAGTGGATCAGCTATATTTGTGGGCGTAAAATGATGGACACAAATCTAAGATTATGTTCCAATACTCCCTTGATGTCTAACTTCAAGTAGACTTCTTTAACTTGAAGAGCACATCATGTTTGAGTGGCTTGATAAAGATGTCGATGACTCCGATCTTGAGATTTCACAAATTCATTTACACTCTTTTTGTTGCAATGTACTCTCTTATGCAGTGATACTTTGTGTAAAAATGTCTACTTCTATCATAGAAGATTGGATTATTGGCCAAAAGAATAGCCGAATTATTCTCTACATAGTTGCCGAGGCCATTGTGGTTCTTGTTGTTGTTGCCCCAAGTGAGAGGTTAGTTGCCGAGTACCTATTATGCGACATTCCGTGTTCCTGGACAGTGCTCAGGATATGAATGTATCAATATGACTGTTGCTCATAAAAATAGATTAAAGCAAGCAAAACAAAATTGAAAACCGCTTCGAACCAAACCTTAGATTTTTCAATTTATGTTCGGTTTTCTGTTTTGGCAATGGAAAATTTTCAGTTTTTTGGGTTGGGTTTCTGTGTGGAGCTTCAAAATTTGATCCGAATGCAAACTTTAAATAACAAATTATCCATAAAATTCAAATAACAAATTAACTATAAAATTAGGGCTAAATTTCAACTTTCAAGTTGTTCAACTTGATACTCCCAGCTTTATAAAATACAACTTTATATCCTTCAAATAAAAAAAAATTGACAAAATTATCAAAAAAAAGAAAAAAAAAAGGCAGAAAAAAGGTGACCCGACGTCACTTTCCAGTTACTTTACATTCCTAGAAATATACCTAAACTAATAAACTAGATATGTTTATTATCCAAAAAGAAAAGTAGGAATATTCCTTGGGTCGCACTTGATGTACCGCTAGAGCTGGTTGACATATAGGCATTGTTCTCAAGGGTCCAATCCATATAAAACCTCAAAATAATAGCAGGTAGGTTGTCAATTAGTCAGGATGATTATACTAACATTAGAAATAATGTAGATAGATACTTTCAAACAGCAAATAAGGACACAAGAATCTGCTACAATTTCATGCTTACTGCAGTCAAAGATGAAAGTCACACTTACAGGTGATAGACGTTTTTTTTTTCTCAGGATAAGCAAACCACACATTCTTCAGTACACATATTATTCTTGAAGCAAATGACTGACAGCATTCTAGCATTTTCTTGATAAACCAAACACATGGTCCATTCTTAAAGCATGGTCCAGACGATCAGCAAAGACAACAATAGAGTAATAATTATCCGAAGAATAACTCCATATGCTAGCTTCAGTTACTTTGGACTGGTGAAGAAGCCATTGATTGACGGCATGATTTCAGGGGACTTGTTGCGAACAAACTTCCTGAGACTGTGCTCTGCATATTTCTCCCCCTCGGCAAAGTTATCCAGTACTCCGGCAGCCCTATTTTCCTTGGCTACCCTGTTTAAGAAAAAATATAACAGAAACAAAACAGTATATAGATTAGTAAAAATAAATTTGGGATTGGAATAAGGAAAGTGGAGCCAATAATAAGATAAAGGCACTACACTCGTAAGGAAACTATCTAATCTAAGCATGAACCTCCAAGCTAGGTTTGCCAACCTAGCTTTTTAAAGGTTTGGGATCTCAATAATTGGAGGCCGAAACAGTAAGTTTAAAAGGGATGGTCAATTTCTTGGGTTTTCAGCTGATGAGATAAGGGATTCCGAGCTGCTATTTACAGTAAAAATAGTATATTTGCTTCAATTTGAAAACCATTCTTGTTGGCTTCGGTTTAGAATGTTGTTTAAGATAAGTTTTTGTCCTCTAGGAGAAAAAGAGGCACTCCATAGATCCTGCTCTTTGTTGGCTGTCACCACCACCTTCCTCCACCTCAAACCACCAAATTAAACTCACTACTTTCCACCACCTTCTTTCCCTTTCTGTTGTATTTTCTGATATTCAACATTCTTTGTCCTGAAACTTTCATATCCATTGAAAATACTCTATATATAATATACAGGACCCAAGATAAACCTTAACAACTCAATAATACTATTGCAAAGGATATCATATCCATGAAACAGTTTTGCTAGAGTTTCAAAAACATAATATGGCATGTTTCTTAAAAAACATAGAATAACAGAAAACAATGAATTATAGATCCAAGCTGTGGTTTTACTTTCCTAGTTTTTGGAAAGCCGTCTAACTAACACTAAGAAATATTTAGGTACCTAGCAAGAACCTATGAAACATTTTAATGGAAAGCCTTTTGACTAACACTAAGCAATATTTAGGTACCTATCAAGAACCTATGGAACATTTTTAATGAAACGTGTTCATTAAATGAATCTGCGACCATATATATTCTTGCACAGGGAGTCGAGATTGAGATGTCAAAACTTCGAAGATTTGAGTTATATTACTCTTTAAAAAAATTTAGATGTTCTATATGATTCTCATTGGACAACAATATTAGTGGCGAGGGAAAAGAGCACATGCACAACCAGGTCCTGTCAAGGTGCCTAGGTCGTCGCCAAATCAAATGCTATTTTTGTTTCTAATAAAGAAAATTCACCAGTCTCAGACTCTCACAGATAAGACAGTTAATAATTCTAACATAAAGGAAAATAAGTTTCGACAACTAGTTTGGCTTCAGTTGTGTGTGTGTGTGTGTGGGGGGGGGGGGGGGGGGGTTGAATAAGAAAGGGACTTTCTCACGATCAATATTTGTTTACAGTCAAATCACAAGCAAAGGAATCTACAATGGTAAGGCAATGATTTATACATTATAAAATTTTCATGAGTGAAGTGGGACTTTCATGCTTAACCCCTAGTTGACGAAACTTCCCACCACCCCATCCCCCACCAATCCACCCACCTGACATAAAGGAAAATAAGTTTCGACAACTAGTTTGGCTTCAGTTGCGTGTTTGTGTTTGTGTGTGTGTGTGTGTGAAGGGAATAAGAAAGGGACTTTATCACGATCAATATTTGTTTACAGTCAAATCACAAGCAAAGGAATCTATAATGGTAAGGCAATGATTTATACATTATAAATTTTTCATGAGTGAAGTGGGACTTTCATGCTTAAACCCTAGTTGTCGAAACTTCCCACCACCCCGTCCCCCACCAATCCACCCACCTGACACATACACCAGGAAGAATAAAACACTTTTTGGCTGACCCCTATACAAGAACAACTGTTTTTATGCCCCTTCTTCAAATAACTTTTTATTGAGTTACTGGCATTCATGTAAAAAAAAAGGATGTCCCAGTGCCATGAGATCCAGCCAATGCAGAGCCTGGAAGGGTCAAAGGATGTACGGACTTATCCCTGTTTTTAATGAAGAGGATGACTAGAAGCAGCATCCTGCAAGCGCCAAGCCTTATCATCACGCCAAGTGAGGATCTCCTCTCTCTTGTTATGTATATGATTACATATGTACCTCTATTAATACAATATTTCAGACTCATTGACTTCTAAATTAGCCTTATGGCTGGCCACTTGTTTAGGTATGCTAGCAACTAATGTGGAATTGGTCAGCATATTGATCTTCGTAGATAATAGAGGAATTTGGTAAGAACCCTAGACTGCCATCACAAAACCAATCCAAGTAGCATTGTCTTCTATAATCCCAAGATCATTCATGATCAAGTGATACCCAATATAATACATCTTGGTGGAATGAAAAAACAGCTTGCTCATTCAAAAGCTTGCAGATTGAGAATTGCAGAAAGAAATAAAAGCGATGAGAAAGGGTTAACCAGAGCTTATGGAGACATGCCATTACAAAAGCAGCCTTTAGAGAAGAAGGATGATGGGCCTAAAATGGCATGCCTGTGCGTACATAGCTTGAGAAACTTTTTCCTAGATTGGTAATACTGAATATATAAGTCATCCTCCAAAGTTTTCGTAAAATGATGGCTTTAGGTTTTCATGGAATGGGTTGATATTTTACATACCACCAGTTTAGTTTCATCCAAGCTAGCAGAAAAACAAACTAGAAATAACTTAGATAACTACCATTATGAAAAATGCCAATTTTGTATAAACCTTGGTAAACTTCCCTACGGAAAAAAGTAAATTTTCCAAAATGATTTCCAACAACACTTAATTGTAGAATATTCTACATATGAAATTAAAACCAGATTGAGTTAACAATGTTACACTTGATAGAGTATACAAAAAAACTGATGCGGCTCGCCCTTTAACTCATTGCTAAAGGTTAAGACAGATCAGCTCAAAATTGTGATAGGATAATATTTGAGCATATGAAATAAACTATGTAGTCTTTAACACTTAAATCCACAAAAGACTGTACTCTCTTTATAAGTCCCCTTAATTAAATAACAGATATTAGGAATTTCCGCATGTAACATTGATTACAAAATGATAGAAAAGACATTAACTACTAATCTCCTGAGTTAGAAGTATTATCGAAGAATTGCAGTTTTTTAACACAGGTTTTATGATTAATCACGTAATAATTATCCACATGCAAGAGATCAGGATTCCACTCCAATTCTATGAATCTACACAATACATGTTACAAAATAAACATTTGATAAACTACATCATGCAAGGGAAGTACAATGGTAACACAATACACAGAAAACGACTACCTAAAGATAATAATGATACAGGATGCACAACCATATGTCTCCTAACAAGCACAATCCTCAATTTGTGATGAAAATCTGAGTCAACAGGTAAGATTGGCCATGGATGACACTATCATCTCGCTTGTGTTGAGGATCAAGGCACTAAAGTCAAAGGTTGGTTGTTGTTTGATTGTCATGAAGTTGGTCTGGAAATGAAATTAAGCAAATAATTATATAGTTTCAAAAGGATGGCATTTTGATCTTCTAGAATTTAATTTATAATTGTGGGAGTGGACTATTGCCACAACCAGAATTACCATAGACACAACCTAATAAATAAGTCAAAGTTTATTACTATACCAACCTTCATAGTTCAAGTATACTAGTCTTCGGAAAAAAGATGTGCATTCCTTTATTAAGGAAACATAGTTAATTTATGTCCTTACATTAAACAATTGTTTCACTTTCCAAATTATGTGGGCCCTGCCTCCGATATTAACCAGCAAGAACGCAAGTATGTCCTCAATCTTTTCACACCTCAATCAACTAAAGATAAATGGGAAATATTGTTAAAAATCCATTATTACTTATTTTGTAAATAAAATTATCTCCCAAGTCTTTTCACTTTGTTAGTGATAAACAAGTCGAGCACTTCTGCTTCTTACATCACTAAATAAATAAAATAGATAAAGGATGTATATCCCATGTAAAAATATGTATTAGAAATTCAATGATATTATATCACAAAACAAATACATAAGAAAGTGTACAAATCTTTTTACTCGTATGTTAAATAAACAGTGTCGTTGACTTATTTATGAATAAATTAAGAAAGATTTCTTTCTGGTTGTAACAATAATAAAATATTTCTTTTGGATTATTATTTAGGATAGATAGTTGTGTATTTAATGATATATTTAAATGATTATAATAAATATATAAATCTCCAATAAATAAATAAAATAGTTAATGATATAACATCTTATGCTTTAAAAAACAAAGCAATCTAGTAAGAGATTTGTTTACAAAATAAGTAATATAGATTTTGAATTCTTTATTTCTCTCTAACACATTGACTGCTCGAGACACATGCAAAAATTGAGTGGATTTTGAGATGACCACTTTTTGCTTATTGATAATGTGAAATGGAAGAGAGAGAGAGAGACTTTTAACAAAAAAAAAATTGATGCAATTATTAGGTTGTGTCCATTAGAGATCTTGGTTGTGGCAATATCCCCACCCATAAATGTGTTCCTAAATGAACAACTAATATCTTCTAATTTTGTACTAGTAAATTGCACAAGCCTATGTAATCATTTTTGGTGATTATATACTTAATGGATTTTCAATCATGCAGTGTTCTAAAATTTGCTATGCTTTCGGTGCAGAGGAGGGACGTCTAGCGCCTAAGCACCAAACAGGTATTAGATTTTTTTTCCCTTCTTCTACTCCCTTGTAACAGCTTATACAGTATTATATCATAAAAAAACACTTAATAAAGAAATTATCAACATGTATTATATCATTATCATGATTCATGAAGACATCATTCAATATTATTTCATAATGATTCACTATATACATAATACAAATTTAAAATTTCAATGTTCTAAATCCAAATTCAATCTTAAAATCCAAACAACATATCCACAATACAACTAAGAACAAAAAAAAATCAAACATTCTTAACATCTGAACAACCGCACAAGACGCCTAGGTGTCGAAGAGGGTCGTACAACCGCATTATACTGTCGAACATAGAGTTTTCGGTTCGGCCTAGGGACACCTAGCGCCTAAGCCATGCTTTTTTTAGAACACTGCTATCATGTGCTATTTGGGCACGTGTTACCAATATTATTTGTTTCTCCTAATTGTTAACTCATCGGGTATTCAAGATCGTATTTTAAGTCGTAGCAAGCAACGACACAAGTCCAAACCCCATTGGTTGCATACATTCACTGACTCCAAAGCAAAGCTCCAAATTCTAGTTTATGTTGCTTGCATGCGCATAACCGCGTCATACTGCCGATCAGGACTTTTCGGTTCGGCCTAGGGGTGCCTAGGCGGACGAACAGACCGATTTTTATAACATTGCTATAGTGTGCCATTTGGGCACGTGTTACAAATATTATTTGTTGTTCCTAATTGCTAACCCATCGGGTATTCAAGCCCGTATTTTAAGTCATAGCAAGCAAGGACACAAGTCCAAACCCCATTGGCTGCATATATTCACTGACTCTAAAGCAACGCTACAAATTCTAGTTTCAGTTGCTTGCATGCAATTTTCAATTCTAGCAATTTCATTTCACACCTTTAGCATTTTGATCTTTGTAAAAAATAGAACAAAAATAATACAAAGAAGATATTTTTTCTTTCTACTTATCTGAGTATAGTATTTTTCATAGAATACTGACTCATATTAATTCGAATGAAGTGGCTGATGGCAAGTACATTATGCAATTACAAATGTCTTTTGGTATAAATCAGCCACAAGGCTAGTATAACAGTAGTTAAACAAATAGCAAAAGAGCAACAGCTGTAATATACTTTTGAAAGTAAATACTGTAAGGGGCTAATTAGAGAAGTGGGGGCTAATTGAAAGAAAGTTATCAATAGACTCTAATTCCATGGTGTACGTAAAAAAAATTCATCTACAGCAGGACTTGTCTAAACGAAAATGATTTAAAATATTTGTAATGCAAGGCAGTCGAATGAATATTGAATGTTGCATGGACACATATGACATGGCATAATATGGACACAAACAAACATGCACAGAATTTGACATGTTCTCGTGTATTTTGGATCGTTTGTGTTGTGTCCAGTACGTGTTTGATGTGCTATGACAAAGAGCCAGTCTTTGGAAGGTCCGTGTTTCCTACCCAACAACATAAACAGATCCACATTAAAAACCAACACAATTACATTCAAAGGGATCTCTTTGCATCATTTTTTCTAACCTAAGATTTGACATTTATATTTTTTAGCTCTTCAATTTTTATTAGGCATTTCATATGCTTACGGCTAAGAATTGCAGCTCATGACTCGGAATCTAACTTATTTCTACATAAGTTCACCAAATATTGTTATTATTTACCTATAACGTCCCCCCAAAATCACAATCAGATGTAGTTATAACTTATAACTAATAACCTAAGATTTGATGTTTACGATATTTAGTTTACTTTTGATTAGGCATTTCATATACGTAATAACATATTGATAATCTATTACAATTGCATTTTGACAAAAAAAAAACAGCACAAAAAGGTTATTTTTCCTCTTATATCCCTTAAATCTATCCTATTTATGGATCAGCCCCCTAATCTTGTTCTTTACTTACAGTTTTTTCAAGTCCCCAAATCACGAAGAAATTTAGTCACAAGTCAAAGTCAATGAATTTACAAGCAAGTAGCAATGAATTTATGGATCAGGCCCCCTAATCTTGTTCTTTACTTACAGTTTTTTCAAGTCCCCAAATCACGAAGAAATTTAGTCACAAGTCAAAGTCAATGAATTTACAAGCAAGTAGCAAGATTTAAGTGACTGACTTTGAAAGATGACATGCTTAAGGGAGAAATCAAGAAAAAGGAACAACTTTTATAAGGGGCAATTGTCAAATTTCAACCAATATGCCCAGATCTGGAACCCTAGTTGACTTTTTACAAAAATCGGCCTCGATCGAGATTGATTATAGGAGAGAGAGAGAGAGAGAGAGAGAGAGAGCACCTGACTTCCGGGTTGATGCAGATGTTGCGAACGAGAGAGAACCCGCAGATCCCCACTGCCACTCCCACCGCAGCGAACAGCGGATACACCTGCAATAACAATAGTTGCGAAGAATGAGGCTTTTTTGTTTCGTTCGACAAAGAAGGAAAGGAAAGGAAAGGATTGACCTCTGGCCTCAGCCATCTGTTGACGGAGGAGGAAGCCATCGGGATCGGAAGGAGATGAGAGCAGAGAGATCGGCGCCGCCGGAAGGATTGGTGATGGGTGGTGATCGGTTGATTGGGAGTGATTTGTTTGCTTTATATTTGGTGTTGGGAATTGTCATTGTTGGGTTGGGGTTGGGGTTGGGGTGGGGTTATCTATGGGCTAATGGCAGGCCTGCCCGCTGTTTCTGCATAGACAACATTGGAGTCTATGCTGTCCCCCCACCAAAACTAGATGCCTAGGGGTGAGCAATTTTCGGTTTTTAACGAAAATCGAACCGAATCGGACCGAAATTGAAATTCGGTTCGATTTTTAATCAACCGGTTCGGATTTCGGTTTTATCATTTGATTAATTTCGGTTATCGGGTCGGATTTCGGTTTTGTATTCTAAAATTCAAACCGAACCGAAAATCGAATCATTCAGTCAGGTGCAGTTACTATTTTACCCTTCAGTCTATATAAAAAAACGAACATATTTAAATTTTTTTGGTATAAAATTAGTTTATTGTTATTTTTGGTACACAATTTTGGTTTTTTTTAGTTAGGTTTGGTTTTTTTTCGGTTTTTATGAATTTGGTATACACTCACCACTTGGACCTAAAAAATCGAACCGACCGAGAACCGAACCGATTTAATTCGGTTCGGTTTTTTCGATTTTTTCGGCCTTTACAAATTCAGTTCGATTTTCGGTTTTGCAAAAAGCGATTTTCGGTTCAGTCGATTTTTGGATATTCGGTTTGATTTGAACCTAACCGAACCGTTGCTCACCTCTATAGATGCCCACCCTTGCCAAAATGTTATTTTCATCCAAATTAAAATTACTTGGGAAGTAGTTTGTAAATATACACACTAAGTTTTGATTAGCAGTTTAACAGTTGGCAACTTTTACACTCTAGTTTAGTAGTTGAACAACAACAACAACAAACAATACATTTAAAGATCTATTTAAATGGTAAATGATAATATAATTATTATTTCAGGAATATTCGAAAATACTTAAGTGCTTCTTTAGTAAATGAACAACAACAACAAAAAGACAATTCCATTGGATAGTTTAAAGATCTATTTAAATGGCAAAAAAATCAATAAAATTGTTATTTCAAGGACATTCGAAAATACTTAAAGTACAGAAATTCCATTAAGCAATCCCAATATTTTTTGAAAAATCATTGTTCAGATAAGATTAAAATCTCGTACCGTCAAAATATTTAATATAACTAATGTTATTACGAACATGTAACTTATATATATATATATATATATATATATATATATATATATATATATATATATATATATTTATTTATTTATTTATTTATTTATTTATTTATTTAAAAATTAGATTTATAAAAATTATTGATATTATTGAAAATTTTAATAAAAATAAAAATTATATTAAAATAGTTTAAATTTGATTTGAATATATCTAAATAAAAATTTGTTATATATTTGTAAAACTTTGGATATATGTTTAGATATAAAAATTAGTTTAAATATATTTTAAATATTAAATATAACTTTATTTGGATTTGCTATATATATTTTTATATACATTTGAATATATGTTTAGATAATTATAATAATTTTAAGATATTTTTACGTAAGGAAAACACGTATTTAAAATTTTTATAGAATTCTTTAAGGGTTACGGATGATGATATTATTATTATTTTTTAATTAATTTGGTTGAATATTTATTAACGGTTTGGACGGATAAGACGGAAGTTTGTTTAAGATTTTATTTATCTTTCGTAAGTAAATTTTTTTAAATTTTATTATTTAAGTATTTACTTACCGGACATTATATTATGAAATATATATAGGATAAACTACAAAGCAAATAGATCAAAACCCAGTTTGTAACTTTCATACCCCACCTGCTACAAACTTATTCCACTTACAATAGAAAGAGCGGAATGACACGACGAAAGTGCAAGACACTACAGAAAGAAAACAGAGAGGGAGGACAATGCCGGTCTGCTGAACTAGAACTTGTTCCCGTACCAGAACACGCCCCTGGGCTTGCCGTCCCCCTCCTTCTCCGGCTCCACGAACGCGCACTCCTTGACCTCCCTCCACGCCGCCTTGTACACCGGCGTGGCATCGAAGCAGTAGTACTCCCCGAGCACCGGCTTGATCGCCTCCGTGGCCTCCATCGCATGGTAGTGCGGCATCGTGGAGAAGAGGTGGTGCGCGACGTGGGTGTCGGTGATGTTGTGCAACACCCTGTTGAGCACCCCGTAGTCCCGGTCCATGGTGGACAGCGCTCCCCTCAGCCAGTCCCACTCGGTCGAGTCGTAGTGCGGGAGGGCCGGGTGGGTGTGCTGCAGGTAGGTGATCAAGACCAGCCAGGCATTCACAATCAAGAGCGGGGCGCCGTAGATTCTGATGACCCAGCCCAACGAGAAGGCGACCGAAAGCCGGTAGAGACCGTATAGCACCGCGAGCACACCCGCATCGGAGACGAAGATCTGGAGCCGCTCCCGGTCGGAGAAGATGGGGCTGTTCGGGTCGAAATGGCACGCGAAGCGGGGGTACGGGCGGCCGGATACGTTGAAAGCTAGATACAGCGGCCAGCCCATTGTGAGGGTGAGGAAGAGCGTAATGAAGCGGCCCAAGGGGTTGTTGTTGAAGTACTTGGAATACCAAGGGAGGGCGGACTTGGGCTTGGGGACGAAGACCTCGTCCCGGTCCAAGGATCCCGTGTTGGAGTGGTGGCGGCGGTGGCTGTACTTCCAGGAGAAGTACGGGACGAGGAGCGCGGAGTGGAGGACTAGCCCGACAGTGTCGTCGAGGACGGAGGAGTCGGAGAAGGCGTGGTGGCCGCACTCGTGGGCGATGACCCACACGCCGGTGAGGACGCAGCCCTGGAAGACCCAGTACAAGGGCCATGCGACGAGGCGGAAGGAGGAGGGGAGGGCGGGGATGATGTTGAGGGCGGAGTAGAGGAGGAGGGAGGATAGGAGGAGGTCGTGCGCGACGTAGGAGAAGGAACGGAGGACGGAGCGTTCGAAGCAGTGGGGAGGGATGGCCCTCTTCAGCTGCCCTACGGTGAACGGCGGCTTCTCGGAAGGCGCACGGCTGATGCCCTCTCTGACGCCGTTTTCGTGGCCGATCGCCCGCTCTTTTGCCGCACTGCGTCCACCGGAACCCATGGCTACCTCTCTTCCTTCTCTTGTGCTCCTGCATGGAATCGATAACGAGTTGCACTTTAAATTTTTATAATAAGCAATACTTTGAGAATAGAATCGTCACAAAGTTATGTTGAACAGACACGGACACGGACACTGTCCTTGACATGAATGACACCCAAATAATTTGGGATAATTAGTAACTGATCACAATCTATTTGCATTGTGTACTGTGTCGTACATGCATCAAACACAATTTGTGTCAGTGTTTTTGCCGTAAATTATATGTTCTATGAGTGTCCGTGCAACGAGAGGCCGAGAACATAATCAGCTCCGATCCGAAACGGCCATAATGTATCGGTTTGGAGGAATGGATGCATGGCTAAAAACCATGATACAGACACAATAGGGACTCTTAAGAAATAACTGTAATGGTCTGACAAATAACTGAATTGGCATAGAGGACGTGTCACATTTATAGGAGAATGACCAACAGAATTAGCACAGAAGAAGGTGGGACAAAAAATCCGCTCCTAGTTTGAAGAATATTTATATTAGTTTTGATTACTAATTTAACTCTTGGAAGTGTAAATATTCCTACAAATTTTGATGGGTGAACAAAAATGGGCTCTAATAGTCTCTCTCTTTTTTTCTAGAATTTCTTACTTGTGCTACAGAAAATAAATTCTAAGAATAATGATAATTATTATGACATGATCAAGACTGTATATATTATATCATTATTCTATTTTCCAAGAAAGACAGTAGATAATGGCAACCTTTTAAATAATAATAAAAAATTAAAACTCAGTGAAATTTCAATTTTCTTTCGAAAATAGGGAAAGGTAACTCTTAAGTTTCCCATCTGCATTATGCAAAGAAACCTCAACAATCAAAATTCAGTTGGGAAAAAAATCTTTTTCTGATAATAACATCAAAAAATCAACTAATTTACACACCTAATAGCAATACAATGTGTAGATAATAATAATAATCTTTGGATGCAAAACAATGCATAGGCAACAACAACAATAATAATAAGTTTTGAATTTACCTTAAAATAAAAGACGATTTTTTTTTTTAACTTTCTAGAGAGAGAGAAACCTTCTCTCTCTCCTATTTTTTTATTCTTTTGGAGAGTTTCTTTCTGAGAACTGCTATTTATAGTTTCCATCTGCTCCTCTTCACGTGACCTATTTTGGGGACCACCGCTTCTCCCTCTCCCTCCTCCATTTGTCAGCGTCGGCTTCTAAATAGTATATCGTCCTACGTTTTCCGTTTCTTTTGGCTTCCTACAAACGATATGTAAAATGAAAATGACATTTGAGGACATATCGTCAGGTCTTGGAGGGAGGGTATAGTTGCCATTTCAGATTAACAGGTTCCAAGAAGACGCTGACCCGATTGACCAGATATGAGTCGGAGAAATGTAGATTCATTGTTCCCATATGGTTCATGAATCTTTGGTTGTGATACTTTAGGCAGAGGATGAATCTGCAAATGTTCTATGTATTATTTCCCTTCAATTTTTGTTCACAATATGGAAGGGAATCAAATGGATCAACCAAGTTAAGGCCCGGCTCAATGTGACCCATTGAATTAATGGAATCAATTCATTGAGATTCACTGCTACGGATTGGACCAGGTTTAAGTTCAGCCTAAACTAGTATGGCTAGGAATTTGGATATCTTTATGTCTTTTATATATATATATATATCTAGTTCCGCCACCAATTGACAAAGGGAGAATTCGAATCTTAGTCTGCTCCAAAGTGGTCCGTCACATTACCACTAGAATAATGTCTTCGGTATTGGATATCTTGATGTCTATCTCGTAATGTCTATAATGTTATTGCAAACAAAAGAAGATTAAAAGTACATAACATATTGACAAATTTTTAATGCCAATATATACTACAGATGTATCAATAACTTATGTAATTTTTTGTTTTTTATGGTGTTAATGAACACTAAAGGATGTTTGAATGCGTGTAGCTTCCCATAGTGTAAAAGTGTCACTTTAAACATATTGTAATGTAATGTACTTGTAATGAAAGTGTGAATGTATTACTTTCCAAAAAATGTTTAAATACATAACTTATTTTTGTCCCATGTAAGTGAGGAGTTTCAAACTATTTTGTTTGGTTAATTGACAAGATGAAATTGTATGTGTGAATTAAAAAAAAAAAAGTAGAAAGCATAGCCACTTACAATGGAGCTGCAATTCACTTACCCTGCAACTGAGAAATGAGAAATTACACTTTCAGTTGCAAATAAAATATCATATGACAACCACTTGCAATAAAGTTGCAAGAGATATCTGCCTACACCAATGACCAATTGCAATGAAAGTGACAGTTTCATACAACTTTCAATACACTCTCATATATCCAAACATACCCTTAGGGGTCAGATCAAATTTAATCACGGTGTTCATTGGATCGGGCTCAAGTCAACCTGTACTAGATTTGACTAGTTTCATTTCGGATCATGCCAAGCTAGCTCGGTCAAAGTGTAAGAATTTGGCCAGGCCAGGTTAGACCTTTATCGAAATATTGAAACCAAGACCAGACCCACGATCTTGGTCGAACATGTCCAAGCTGGATCTGAATTAGCTCGTAAGCGAGTTATTTTGGTAAAGAATTTAGATTATATATATATATATATATATATATATATATATATATATATATATTATAGTACATTGGTACATAACATATAAAAATACTATATATGTAGTTGACTTATACATAAATTATTTTTACTCTTATAATGTGGCTGAAAAATGGTTCAAAATTGAAATGTCTAAGCCATTTGTAAATTCTACCCCATTTATTTAAAAAATTAGGCTTTTCTTTCGCACAAATATATATTTAAAAACTAAATTTAAAACTGTTTAAAACTAAATTTAAAAGAAAAAATATTTAAAAAAATAAATTGTTTAAAAAATCTTATTTTAATTGAACTATTTTTTAACCATATTATAAAAAAAAAACTACGTACAATGAATCTGAAATTTTGATCAAATTTTGATTATGCTAACAACAACCGAACTCGAGTGACCATTGTGGTTATCGGAGAGAGGTATAAGACACCGACACGAGAGCGTATTATTATTTTTATTTATTTGATGAGAGTTGAGAACGTGCACAAAATTTCGAATATTGCGCTTGGCATCTCAAAAATAAAAGATTATGCTGACAACTAGTCCGGATCAGATCAACAGATTTAGAAGGGTAAACATGTCCCGACCCGCAAGAGGAATCGGACAGGTTTTGGGCCAAATTTTGTAAATGAAAGCCCAGTTCGATATAGTGCATGGTGGGACTAAGACTTTGACCGGGTCCGAAATAACTCAACATCGCTTTGGCCGAGCCGATCCCGAGTCGATTTTTGAATTTCCGTCATAACAAATTAGGGTCGAGCACGAACCGGTCAATCTGAGGGATGACACGACACAATTGCGACCCTATTTAGAAAGCAGTAGCTTAAATTGGGCGTCTACGTAACCGACAACTAAAGTGGTGGCCTGACTTACGTGGCTAAGGCGATAAGAACGTACAAATATATTTTTCCACATCCCAAATCCAAGACCACACGGTTTTGCTCCGCGTGTCCGACAATAAACAGCATCGTGTCAACAGCACATAGCTCACCAGTGCTGATAGGTAGCACAGCAGCACAGTTTATTAATAGTCCCTTTGCATTTGAGTAAACAAAGGAGAAGAAAAAGAAGATGCAGTGTGGAAAGAGTGCCGTGTTAACCGCGAAGGAGAAGGCTGAGAATGTTGCTGCATCGGCCAAGTCTGGGATGGAGAAGACAAAAGCCAGTGTCCAAGAAAAGGTTTCAACTCCGGTTAACTTGCACTTGTTTGGTATTGTAATGGTTTTCTATGTTTCTTAACTTTCTAACACTTTGATATATAAAGTATTGTTGATCTTAATTTTCTAACAAGATGTTGCTCCCAAATAAGAAATACACCAATTGAACTTTTTTCGATTTTGTTGTTGAACTGTTAATAGCATCCACAGTGGTACACAATAACACTCTAAATAACACATCAAATTCATACTCTAGATTAATCTGCTCTATTTTATACGCTAATAGTAATTGTTAGGGTATGCTTGAAATTTGGAGAGCATATAGATTTGTTAGTATTTTTACAAAATTTTACAGTGCGGTTAAATTTTTGACTGATGAAAAAATGTATTACTTGAGATCAGTCCACTTTATTGCCTATGAAATAAATAGAAAAATTGCCCTGGCTGTCTGGCTTCAGGTTGACAAGACGAGAGCTCATGAGCCAACAGAGAAGGCAGCAGCAGAGCAGGTTAAGGAGAGAAGGAAGCACGAAGCGGAGATGAACAAGCAAGCGATGGAGGAGGAGAATGCCGTCGACAGAGAGGAAAGAGGTGGAGGGGGTCCTGCTGTCCAAGAGCACCATCACAGCACTCCAACAGGCGACACCATACGCAAGTCCCCCGTCGTTAGAGAGCGAGACGTGGACACAGCAGCTGCCACGGAGATTGAGAACAACACCTAATGGAATAAATCGAGTGAACAAATATAAGGCGACTAGAGGAGGCGGCTTGAGTAGAAAAATAATATTTTTGTTGTGTGCTGTTTTATGGTTCAAATATTATGAGTTTTATCATATATATAATGTGTTGGTATCATATAAATCCTTTGCGAGTAGGTGCATGGTTAATTGATAATCTCAATGAGATCAACCAATCCCAACATGGTCATGTTCATAACAAACATGCACCACTCTACGAAGAGAATAGTCTGCAAAGTAGTAATTTCAACGCAAAATACCAAAACACCCAAGGAACAGGCAGTACCTAAACCATAGCCTGCAAAATAGTTTCAACGCAAAATACCAACACAGCCAAGGAAAAAGCAGGACAACAAAACCTGGTTAGGTTGGTTCCCAAACTACATTTTGATTATAGGATACATCTGAGGTTCGGGCTGATAATTTCAACAGAAATAGCTACCGCACTATCAACCCAATTTGACAAAAATCCTGCAGCATAAATAAAAACCAGAATACACAACCCAGTTTAGAAACTAGCAAATAATACAAGTACAATTTTGACCAGAGTCTCAGGCAGTCCCAACCACCCTTGCAACGCTAGACGGTTTTACTCCATATGTTCAGCTCCGAAACAATTATGTTAGTTTAGCACACCACTAACTTCAGAAAAGTAAACAAGGAATCAAATCTAGTATGTCACTACTAAAAAATTAACAATGAAACAGGTAGAACAGCTCCAAAATCAATCCCACACAAAACCATCTCATGCAGCAGCCTTTCGTAGCTCATTTGCACCATGGGCAAAATGGCACCGATCCCCAAAAGTGCAGGTTCCCTTTGCAAAATTGTCACAAAGCTTGGTCTTGAAATTATTGCCTGCTGAACGAGCAGGGGGGGGAACTGCAGCCTGAGTCTTCATTGGCACTGGGTTGGCTGCACTAGTGTTCACAATCAGCTCCCTCACCATGGCACTGGCCTGCTTAATCTGGTCAAAAGTCCCTTCAAGCTCTATGTTCCTCAAGTTCGCATCAGACTCGTGATCCCGGATGGCAAGCTTGGCTCCAGTTACTCGGCAGATCTGTTTGGTGTTAACACCACCCTTTCCAATGATGGCACCAGCAAGAGAAGCATCTAAGCTGATCTTTGCGGTGGCCGAGGCACCAAAGCTCGCTGCAGCACCAAATCCAGCTGGAGGTGGAGGCTCCATACGGGCTGCCATCCTACCATGACCCATTGGTGGTATGCCACCCATAGTGACATCGTGCGCAGGGAGGAAGGGCTTGCCAAGCTGCCTCTCCCCATGGGCAAAATGACACTTATCCCCAAATTTGCAGCCTTCAGCAGTGTTGAACTTTTTGCACATTCGGGTCTTCACGGCGGAGGCAGGTGGCCCATGACTGTCGGAGATTGGAGGGGCCATGGGACCTCTGGCAGGTGGTGCATGTACTACAGGTTTCCCAAGATTTGTCATTTGAGAAACAGCACTGTAGCCACCGGGAACATAGTGAAGAAAATGGCAACCCTCACCAAATGGACATCCAGTAGTGCTGCCAATGAATTGGACAAAAAATGTCAAGACTTCGACTAACAGAGCAACTTGAAAGCAATACCTTTTCCGCCGCATATAAATACAACAAAAATGAAGTCCCAAAAAATTGTAAATTTTAAGTATATAACAAAATGCAGATACATCTCTGCATGTCTACATGTATTGATGGTCGTCATGTTTATGCATTAAAAGGTAAACATCAACATTATATTATGCAGATTTCGTAAATCATTCAGGTCAATGATTTTTGTTTAGAATTTACAGCCGATTAAATATCAATGACCTGGCCACTTTGAATTGTCGTTTAATTGACCATCCAACTGGATTAGTATTCAACACATTAATCCTCTTCGTAGAACACTAGTGTTGGTGTTTCTCAAATAACCTTACCTATTCACAGGAATTATTGACAAGAAAACATAGCATCAAACATTAGGCTATGGTTTCACTCGTAATGAATCATGTATTCCTTCATGACAGTCAAATTATAAGGAATGTCCATTAAAATTGAACAGATCTAGAAATCAGAATTCTTGAAATTTTGGAAGTTAACAAATCTGAATACCCACTCTATTGCACTTTTGTACACTCCAATCATGGATACAGTGTCTTCCATATCCATGCTTAAAACTTAGCAGTATGCTAAAAATGCACATACAGATTACAGATTGTAAACTTAGATAATTTATCAAAGAGAGTAAGAAACAAAATAACTTAACATGTAATGTGCTGCTGCAATGAAAAAAAAGGCCTCTCCCTGAACCTTCCACCCCGCCTAGGTAAGTGATGACTTATGTTCAACACTTCAACTCTAATAGAATGTCCAAATAATTGAGTAACAATACATTTGACCTAGTTTCTAAAAAAAGATACATTACTTCCCCGGCTAAGTTTGACCTATTAAGCTGTCCGCAGTCAAATCAGTCAAAAGAAACTCCGAGTCCCCGTGGTTGTACTGATATCTCCTTATAGATCAACTAAGTCAACTTCCTCAATTATAGCATTTTCAGCATTAAATTTCCTAGCTTCATGGTAATCATCTCACTTAATCCTTACCACTTTATATCGACTAACCACCACTACTCTATTTCAGGCCATAAAAGCATTTCAGTTATTTAACAAAAGCAGGTGCCAATTTCAGTGTGCTAAAAATCGGCCTAGGCGCTAGGCAACCACCCGCCGCACCAAAAACCCCATATTCGGCGCCTGTTTGAACCTATGCGGGCTTGTACGGCGCCTAGGCGGCCACGTTCGGCTCTGTGGGTCTGATCGGTTTTTGAATTTTTTGAATTTGTTTATGTTTAATTGTATTGTGAATATACTGTTTGGATTTTAAGATTGGATTTGGATTTTAGAACATTAAAATTTCAAATTTCAAATTTCCAAATTTGAAATTTCAAATAGATTTATGAATTGTATTATGGATTTAGAAGTTAGAACTATGTTTAGATTTCAAATTTCAAAAAAAAAAAATCGATTCGGCCGCCTAAGCGGCCCTCCGCCGCACCGAATCTGCCTAGCAAAATTTAGAAATTTAGAACACTAGCCAATTTTTAGCAACATGAGATCTATTATTGCTGTAAGGACACAGTTTCACCCTTTTCCACGCACACAGACCAGACAGGGATTCAGCACAAATTTTGGGGGGTCTGGGTATATTTTTTCCATGGTGTGTAAGATGTGTCAGACACAACAAGGCATGAATTTCGGAGTGTTAGTGCTTCTTGCTTCTTATTTCTTATGATCTATATATTAAACAGCTCAAATCACTTGTGCAAAAATAACACTAGAGCAACATTACATACTATTTTACTTGCACTACCACAAAAAGGCAGCTAAGCCCTCAAATGAGGCCAGGTATGTCAAATGTTTCTTTCACACCCTTTAAGGGGGTGCAAAAGTGTACCGTATCTTGAATACATCTTCGAAAAATATATCAATATTTTGAACCAATAGCTGAAGTTCAGCATACTTAGTAATCACATTAATGGAAGCCCTTTTGATATACTAGACTTTACTAGACTTTAGCTTTTGATGTACTAGCTAACATACCTAAACTAGAAGTAGAACATTACCAAGTTAGATAAATAAAACCTAGAGACCAATAAAATTACGCCAGGAAAATATGACAAATGTCCAATAATGTCAACAGACCAATAAGTACGTGTTTTAAATAAATTCAGGATTACAGGACATGGGTCCATCATAAATATGGTTATAAGGTTACAAACATACGGCATTGTATATATTCTTATACATGACGTCTTAATAGATTTAAACATGCTTGGATAATAAATAAGTAGGTTTCAAAAAGATTTAGAAATGATGAACTGCAAAAGAATCTCTCTGATCTCGGAGCTATGTTTGGCATGATCAAAACCATACAAATCACTTTCAGTTGTAGGTCACTTTCAGATGTACCTCCTAGGTGTCTAAATATCAGCCAATTTGAGCATAGCAAAATGACAATTATTAAGACCCAAATATGAACATAATGTTTTCTCAACTCATTTTTCCGCAAATGGAGAAAATGTATTTTCCTAGCCGATGTTGTTGATGAATGCTAATATAATTACTACCCTCCCTCCTCCTGAAGAACAAATAGACAGCCATAACAGCTTTTAACCATAAATTGACATGAGACAAAGCCCATGCTTTCAAACAACCCAAAATATTAACTTCAACAATTGCAAAAAGAAACAATTCAAAACTAGCTATGACTCCCCCCTCATAGGGGTCAAAGTACCAGATAAAACATTACAAGATGGCAGCTACTTAAAGTGCAACATTATAATATACTGAGCGTAAATGTTTAAACCAAAACCAGATTACCTAACACTACTCACCAAAAATAAATAATTAAACAAATCCCCTAACAGTGGTAATGTTAATGCTACAATGCTCACATGCTATTAATATTAATAACTAGCAACTTTTATTCGATTATACAAGTTACATAACGATTAAGCAAATCATCATTAATCTTACTGATGTTTCTTTAATTGTTTCAAAAAGTTGGCAAGCAAAATAATCAACTGGTATTAAATTTTAGAGTAATTATACATGTAAATACCATGGTATAAGAGTTTAAGACACTCATTTGAGAAGTAGAGGATGCTTAATATTAGGTATAGTAAAAAATGAACTCATCATGAAAGCTACATATAATACAACAAACTGGATAGAAGTGAGAGATTGACATAAACAAATGCATTTGTAGGATCAACGGAACAAATCATGTACAACCGCCTCTATCAAGATGAGTCTAAAAGAAGTTCATACACCAATCTTTTGAGTGCAATTATTGTATCTTGGACATCCTTGCCAACTTAAAAAAAATGGCTTACCACACTTTTTTTATGTTAACAACCAGGATTACCTTTTATGGGTACTACGAGCCAACAACATTTTTACCTAACTTCATCAAAAATATGGGAACAGTTTTGCAAAAGGAGGATCCGCCAGTTAAAGTTTCCCAGCTGAGCAAAACAAAGCTCCAAATTCACATTATATGCTATTTTTCTAAGCATACTATAACAGTTTCTGCACCACAAATGTTCTGAAAATCTGCATACCATTAACTGTGAACTCTTGCAAGTCACCAGTTAAACACAGCTTGTTAAATTGATTAAAAAGCACAACCACCTGTATCAAAGCTATTTTGCCCAATTCATTAGCCTTAAAAACTTTAAACTTAATTACTGTAATTATATATATTTTTAACTTGTAAGAAATTAAAGGATAAATGCATTAACATTTATTTTTGACAAGTTAAGATTAGAACCTGAAAAACTTGGTACATGGCTTCGATTTGCTTCCTAAACCAGGTTGTGCAGAATCCAGTTCTGTTACATGACATTAATTATGTGCTTTCAGTTAATTCACTGCTTTCTAAATTTTGAAACTTCAAAATACCAAAGTTTAAATTAACTGATCCAAAATCAATACAAGTTATCCACTAATTGCCAAAAGATTGGAACTTCAGAAATATACACTGATATAAAGCAATTAAAATAGATCATACTTTGACAATAATAGCAAAATCACGATATATTTGACGTCAACATATAAAATGAATGTCAAAATCAAATTTTATTTCTTTACTATATTTTATCGTTGAAGAATGCAGAATCCTTGTATAAGTGCAACTACTAATGCCTAGTTTTTTATTGCTGCTGTCAAAATTGAACTAAAAAAATAATAAGTTGTTACCAAATGGATTTTCAAAAAGAACTAAGCAGAAGCAGCCATAATAAGCAATCCCAAACCCAACCAAAAGCATTGCCAGATTTTCTGCAAACTGATGTTTGGCTGAAAAATTGCAAATTCAAGCTTGAAAGATAAGAAACCTCTTGAGTATTGGGCACTGTTCTAAAAGGCGGTCTAGGCGGCCGCTTAGGCAGTACCTGGTACCCGTCCGATGCCCGCCTAAGCGCCTGTCTGGTACCCAGATGCCCAACTATGCATGTTTCGGGGAAAAAAAATTCGGACTTCTTTTTGCAATTTTAGTAGGTTTTTGGATTTTTTATATTTTTTTGAACCTCCTAGATCTAGGAGGCCACCTAGGAGGGCGCCTAGGTAGGCTAGGAGGCGGGTGTCCGACTGACTAGCCTTTTCACAACCTTGGTATCAGGATACCTTTTATAGTCACTCCTATTTACTTCATGTTATTTACGAACTTTGTAACAAAATGGCGGTCTCGTTCATATATTGATGAGGTTATAAGCGGGAGATCTCGAGTCCAGTACAATTAGCCACATTACTATTGGTTTATATTTTTTTTCTCATATAGATCTGCGCATTTACTGCTATATAGGGAGTTACACCACGCATTAGTGGATGTAAAACAGATCTTGGATTTGTTCCATCTTTTGTTTAGTCTTGTTCACGGCTTGATAGATAATTTGATAAGCAAATGATTTTTTTTCTGTTTCAGAATATGAGGATGAGGATGCATTTTGGGAAATAAAACTTCAATCGAATTGAAGCAAATTAAACGTTTTCCTAAAAAATCTTGTAGAATAGAGAATTAAGTTTTTATTCTGCACATGCCACATCACGAATTAGTAAGTGCAGCCAATCTATGTATAAGGCCCCTTAAAACTTTATGTTGATACATTTTCTCCCCCAAGAAAAAACTAATGTCCATCCACATTATTGTCAATGAAGATTTTGCTATCTTCCAAGTTTGATATATTATTCCTCCTCTCAACTCAACCCATAATAGCTACCATGCCAGTAGAAACAAAAATATACAAACGAAATGCTTTTCCCTTTGCAAAATAAAATTAGAACAAGGAAGAGCTTAAAATGAAATATCATAATCCAAAAACCAAATTGCAATAGTTTTTTTTTCCGCTTAAATATATTCAAACTCCTTTCAAAAGAAATCTCAATCAAATTGCACAAAATCTGTATAAAACATTTGAAACTCGCTAATTACAAAACCAAGACTACAGAAATCAATAGAGCCCTCATCATCAAAAGATGCTTAGTTTATGACAAGTATTAACCAAATAAATAACATGGATGACACTTTATTAAAACTACTGATTGAGGAGCTGCTTTTTTGGAATTAAAGTCAAGATATTTCTTCCCTTTTCCTCGAAAAGGAAAAAAGCGAAGAAATTCTAACAAGTGGCCATCTCCCTCAATAATCATTGTGTGCACGCAAGTACTTATACATCACGAAGAAAAAATGAAAACTGAGATGCAAGTAAATCTTAATTGTATACTCAAATACCCTAACAACTTGCAACTTGGAGGGCAATTGTTGCTTGGTTTTGCGTACACTCCTCCGGATGTTCCGGGGAAATCTAAAACTAAGATGTGAAGCCATGAAAGAAGGAAGTTTTAGGTTCCGTACAACTAACAAGAAGTAGCCACTGGGGAGGGCATCCAAGATTATAACTTTGACTTGGGAGCTTTTTGGATAGATGTAATTCTTTGAAAGTGTAAAAGTGGCATTGATGCATGTTAAGTTACAGTGCACTTGCAGCAAGTGGCACTTTCCAAAACGCGTTTGGATGCAGTAATTTTTGTCTCCTGCAAGGGAGGGGGAGTGTTTGGATGCATGTATGACTTTCCTCTCTACTGTTCATCTTTTGCAAAAAAAAAAGAAAAAAATCCAAGCATACTTTGACTCAAAAAAATTCAAGCATAATTTGACTAAAAAATCGAAGCATAAAAAAAAAAATCCACTCAATCACCAAAAATAATTCACTCAAAAAATTTCCACCAGCCTCGTCTTCAGCTACAAAAGATCAAACAAACAAAATTCACTCAAAAATTTTACTCCAAAATCCCAACCACTCAAAAAATCTCTCCACCCTCCTCCGTCCGGACTGTCCTCAAAAGTCCCTCTTCGCCCTCCTCCGTCCGGATCCGACAAGGACGAGGTCTCAGGATCTGTCGTCCACCAGCCTCGTCTCCATCGATATGAGGACGCTAGTGGCTGCGTGGCACGTTGAGCTCGTCGCGGATGCCCGTGAGGCTCGTCGAGCTCGTCACGGGAGGCCTTGTGGCTCGTTGAGCTCGTAACCGGTGGTCCCGTGGCTCGTCGAGCTCGTCATGAGTGGCCGCAAGGCTCGTCGAGCTCGTCGCCGGTGGTCACGTGGCTCGTCGAGCTCGTCGCCGGTGGCCGCTTTACATTTCTCTCTCTCTCTCTCTCTCTCTCTCTCTCTCTCTCTCTCTCTTCAGTTGCAGCACACTTGCTGCCAAATTTTGATGCAACTGAATTGTATCAAAAACACAGGGGTCAGTAACTCTTGGTGTCAGAGATTCTTCAGTTGTTGCTTCAGTTGCACGTCAAACCAAACACGGGAACTGCCGCGAGCTCCGCCCACTTGCAGCAAAAACTCTCAGTCCCTGGCCAGCTTCTGCCTACCAAACAGGCCCTTGTTCATATGTTCGCTATGGTTTGGTGAGGATGGCCGACACTGCTCAGTTTTGTGCAACTTCTCCTCCAAGTCTTTCCCGTGTTCTCCTATGAATAAGTTATGATAAAATCTAAACGACAAATGTGAACCCATGAAATAACCATGACCATAACGATACTCTATACACAATGACATAGGCAGCACACAAGCAAACCAAAGAACGAACCTTGAAGTCCCCCTACACACAATGCCATAGGCAGCATACATAATCATAACGACTCTCTATCCACAATGACATAGGGAGCATACATGATCATAACGACTCTCTGTACACAATGCCATAGGGAGCACACACAATCATAACGACTCTCTATACATACACATAACGAGCTCATGTCGGGATAGCGGAATTAGAATGTCAAATACTACGCTCCACCTACTAAATGCACATGGCATCTCAAATGAATAACAAGAACGTGCACTAATCAACGGTTTTTAAGCATCAGCGCTAACAAATTAAAGCACTTTTAAGGGAAAAAAAAAATCAATTTATTTACCACGAAACACTACTATCAATGCTACGAATAATTAGATCTGCATCATAGAATTCAAAGAAACCTACATCAATCATCATAGAAACCAAACCCTAACCAAAACGAATCAAATTAGTACCTTTCGCTCGCTTGATCCCGGTAGCTCCTCCGTTGCTGTTCATGGCGCCGTCGGGCCTCCCTCTCTTCCTGGGTCCTCCAAAAGAAGCCATGAATAGAGCTCGAAGTTGAAGTAGAAGAGAGAAAAAGAGAGAGGACTACTAAACCCTGGCTTTTTTTTCTTTTTCTTTTTTGAGAGAGAGATTGGGTTTGGGGGTGGACGAGAAAAACCCTAGAAAAATGACGGCAGTGATGATTGAGGAAACAGATAAACGTATAAGGGAAAATTGGGGTTGGGGATTATTTATATTGGCGGACGTCAGACTCTTGGGATCAAAGACGGTTTGTTACTGGTCTTTGGATTCCGCACGTGAGCGGCGTAGGTCGATGACGGGATCACGTGATAGGGACAGGAAAAAATTTGGGTGACCAAAAGGCTTTTTGGTACAGCTTATGTCATCTGCGTATTACGAACAAAAGCAAACCCAACTTTTCAAAAGCTATTTTGACTGTTTTCGGAATATGGAATTGGAAGCTGCTTTCAAAAGGTCCTGCAGGTTATTAGGGTTGGTTTTGATTTTCACGACCTGTTGTCTTGTAATATATTGTGATTTCTATATGGCATATGTCATAAGACAATATATTTTCTAAGTGACAATACTATATTTATAAAAAATAATGAAATAGAAAAAAACAGTGTTACATCGTTTAAACATGTGACAACAATAGGGTTGGAGATATTTGCCAAAAAAAGATTAGAGGCTACACTCAAAAGCAGTTAATTGAACTAATTGTAGAAAAATTGTTTGATAAGATGTAATAAATAGCTTTTGGACCATTTTCCAAGAAATAAAACTAGAAACATCTTACACTAAGCAATCTCCAATCCAATCCTCCTAAAGATTTTATTTGTTTGTTTTTTGAGGAAAAAAAACAAACTGTAATAAGGAGTATCTTTTAAATAAGCACATAATCAAAAAGAGAAGTATAAAATGTTACATATTTACAAACATCAATAACAAGCTATTATGAGGTGTTTGCTTTTCTTGAGTCTAATTTTATTCATCCATCAAAACTATAATGTTTGTTCATCCTCCACTAAAAAAATAACATATATCAAATTAAAGGTAAAAATCACTTTGATTGGATAAGCAATATCTCACTCCCAAAGTAGTTTTATGTTAACTGAATTGACACATGTCATTTTTTTTTAGTGAAAAATAAACAAATATCATAGTTTTGATAGATAAACAAAAATAAACTCACTTTTCTTTATCCCAACATGCTTTTGGAAATATTGAATCCAAAAATGATTCACCTGCCACAAATAAATAACTTAAAAGCCATCATCAGATAATAGCCATAAATAAATTTTAATAAAAGGATCATAGTAATTTAACAAAAGAATATCATTGGAAACAAATTCACATTACCTCCATCCAAAAAGCTAAATACCAAAACAGAGGGGATTAATCATCTGGCACAGTTATCTCAAATTAAAAAGCAGCCCTACTTAGATCTTAGATACATTTCTCTACTATAGCAAAATAAAGCAAGAGGCCCAGGCAAGATACATTTACCCATAAAATTCAGGTACAAAATATATAAAACAAAGGATAAACGGGGAGTCAATGATACAAATACTCAAAAGTAACAAATTAATCATCATAGAGCACCTTTCTCTTCCTTCTGGAAGAACTTCTTTCCACTGAATCCTCGACAATTAAGTTTTTTCCCCTTGAAGAAGCATCATCTCTTTCCACTGAATCCTCCATAAATGGTTCTTCCTGTATTACCAAGCCACGATTTCGTGTCAGTTTTCTGATTGGTGTTGTGGGTGGGCGAGCAGCAGGCTGAGGATCTGCAAGCATTGGCTCTGCCTGTGAATCGTTGACGGATGTGAAAAGGCTGGCCCGATGAGGCATAAGCTCTTCCCTTGGCTCAACAGTATCAGTCATTAACTGCAAAACATTGTTTAGAAATAATTGGAACAGTTATCATAACAAAACATCGTCTTTAAAAAGGGACTGGTTCAGGGGATATAGCATACTTCCACCCAACATGCAAGTCTTTAAATTTTTGCAAAATTTCAAAAATTAAAATAAAATAAAATTTGTCACCATTTCACTGTAATCCAAATTCTTTTTAAGGTTCTAATGTCAAATAGTTTTTGTTGTTAATATATATATATATATATGTTATTTTTCAGAAATTTGATAAAAAATTGTTACCGGCTATCGAGGAAGTCGTGCACAAAGCACTGGCCTAAGAGTTGATCCGAGGTCTATGTGCAGACGTTTCTCGAAAGCTCCTAGTGGTAAAACTCTCTGACTACCGGGTTTTCTTCGTTGCACACAACTCGGAGAGAGAGACCGAACTTAGCTCTGCCCAAAACAAGGATTTAGATAACAGAATTTGGTACGAAAGAAGAATGAGAGAAATTTCACGTAGGAAAATTTTCTGTAGGAAAGCCTTGAGATGAGAACCTCAACAAATATATAAGAAGAGAACCAAGCCTTCACTACAGACAACAGAATAAATGCTATTAATCCAGACGTTTAATGAGTAATAAAGAAGAAAATTTGTGGAGCTGTCACATGTTTAAAAGGTGGGAAATGAACCTGGACATTGGGAGTAATAAATGTCCAACGTTCAAAATTTGAATAAGTCAAATCGGTTCAAAAACTAAAGGGGAAAAAAAAAAAAATTGGATCACAGCCCAAACCCAAAGAGTAAATTGGATCGGCATTCGGCGACCGCGGGTGTGGGCACGTACCCGCACCCGTTACGCACGCTGAACCGAGCCAGGCCGGACGGCGACGGCGCGAGCGTGTGGCCCAAGGGGTTCCCCACACAACATCTTTAAGAGAGCAATGAAGAAGAGCTAATATATACATACAAGGGGAGAGTGGTCCAACCGATGTGGGACTAAAGGAAAAAGAGAAAGTTGAGCTCACATACACAGCCAACAATCCCTCCCCCCCAAAAAAAAGGTCAAGTTCCAAAATAGAAGTGAAAAAAAATTAAAAGTAAAGAATATCTAGGCAGGTATATACTATACATAAATTAGATGGACTACAGCCTTGAATCTCATTTAGTGACTATTGTCTTTGTCTAAAGAAGTGCTTGATGGACTATACCTTGAATCAGACTTCTTTTACCAGATTCAGAAAAATAGCACACATAGTACGCTAGAAGTTCTGGGTCTAACGGGTGGCACTTTTGGTTAGTCATGCGCACTTATTCCAAATTCATGAGAGTTGTCTGGGATCGCCATGTCCCATAGTCGCTGCATTCACGACCTCTCATATAGGTAAGTCCTTAAGGGTTGATGATAAGTTTCAACCCCGCATATCAGCTTGGACCTATTAAGAGTTTTAAAACTCATCATAACCATATCACTCAAGAACACTGTCACCATAGGGATGAGGAATCATTGTACGCATGTACAACCACTTAGGCATTATAGAATGAGATTTTAATCTCGGGTCAGTGTTCCATAAAAGTCACATAAGTCCAGCTTGTTCCTACACATTGAACCGGCTTCTTGGGATCTCCAGTCATACTAGGTTGGGTTGTCACTGCTGGTGACTTTACTTATGGGCTTAACCCTATCCCCCTCGATGATTTTAGGATCAAAGTCCTAGACAGACCCTTCGTCAAGTGGTCTGCAAGGTTCTTTTCTGACTTTATATAGTCAAGAACCACATATTTGTCCAATAGGCTCTTTATAGACTTGAAGCGCAGCTGCAGTTGCCTGTTCATCTTAGCATTCACAGAATCATGCTTTAGTAGTTCCATAACAGATTTATTATCACAGTTTATAGAAATTGCAGGAACAGGACTAATAGAAACATGTATATGCATAATAAGGTTTCTTAGCCATTCGACTTTTGTATATGTAGTGTCCAAGGCTATCATTTCAGAGTCCATTGTACTCCTAACTATGATAGTTTGTTTATATGAGCCCCAGGAGATTGCAGCTCCTCCTAGAGTGAAAACATATCCAGTAGTGGATTTTACATCATGTGAGTCAGTTACCCAGTTTGCATCTGAATAACCTTCTATGATATCAGAGTGTCTAGTATTGTCACGCCCCAGTCCCAAAATATCTAGGGACTGGACACGTGGCAATGGCCAGCAGCACGCACCGATGGACAAACCCAATTTAATGGATCCATCGGGGCATACTTAAGCTGTATTACATCAGTCAGGGTTTTACTATTCTCATCCACAGAATAAAGATAATAAGATCAACAGCAATAAGAAAAGTAAATCAAACATCCAGTCTCAGCAAAGTAAATAAAATCGGGGAACAACCCGATATTAAGTCTGTTTACAAGAGTTCATTAAAGCAGGAAATAAAGAGTTTATTGGCCAAATAAAACTGAGCATGGCGAAGCAGTTGTTCAGGAGAAGTCCTCAGCGATCACCTCGTCTTCAGGTCCCGGTACTGCTCCGAGAAGTGCACCTGTTCCGTATACCTCTGGATAGATCTCGTCTTCTAACCCTGGGGACATAATCCGGATCCAGGTCCTCAGGGGACATAGCAAGGTACAGATAATACAAGCCAAAGTAAATAAAGCAGTGCAGCAATAAATGAAATAATAGGGTAAACTATATAACCAGGCTAAGTGAAAATGCAAGATGAGAGCAACATTAGAACTTAGGCTGAGACCACTACAAGCTCGGTGTCGGGGAGCCGGTAGCAGTAATATCACTAGTAGAGTGTCTAGCTCTAATATAGAGTCTGAGACCTCACAATAAATATAACACTAGTAGAGTGCCTAGCTCTAATATAGAGTCTAAGGCCTTACCATAATAAATATATATATAAATCAGCCTGAAGTCTGTGTGTCTCTCCCCACCCAATGTAATCACACGTCTCATGTCCATGACATGCAAGATCAAAACTAATGCAGTAAGTCATCTAATCTCTATAAATATAATGTCTATGTCAATCCTACATCCTATACAGAATCACCACGAATATCTCAGGAAGATTCTGTATCATGATCTGTGTCAGGTGTCCTGGGTTATAACGTACTTGATAAGACAAGTACGAGAATGTAAAGGGTCACGATATCCATCTCTAGGTGACGTTACACAACCCCGCGTACGGTGTTGGCACCCGATTGTAATCGGAAGCTAAGTAAGTCACTCGGTCCTAGGGTTGAGCATGTATAACAGTCACAGAGATTAAAGCAAGAGAACAAAATGAATCAATAAGCTGCAATTTATGGCAAGGTACACTTGCCTGGGTTTTCGGCTCCAATTGTAGCTCGGGCTTCAGCAGGATTTCCAGGCAGTACTCCGGTTGCTGAAATAGACATCACCAACAGATCCAGAAAATATTAATCAGCTAGAAACGCCTGTCCTTGAGTCCAATTTGGAGACAAGGGCAAAAAGGTCAATTTCGGGTCAAAGCGGGGTCCAAATGTGGGCCGCTTTGCACCGAAAAACGCGTCTGGGTCAAAGGTCTCAAAAACAGTCCAACTTAGTGTCAACAGGTCAGGAACGATGATACGAACCCAACGGAACTTTCAGAATTGGATTCCGATGAGCCGTTCTCAAAATCGCCAGTCGGGTGGAGCCTGTGGGGCCCACGACACGCGATTTTGTCAACGTTCTCAGAATCGAACCAAACTTGGCTCACAGGACCAGCGTATTGCTACGAGTCCAATGGCGCAAGTTTCGTCTCGATCCGACGTGTCTACACTAAGTTACAGCAAGGTTCAGAAAAGTCGAATACGGGACGGTGTCCGCGGATACGCACTGATTCCGGTGTGCACGCACATCCGAATCAGCTTCTGCGAAGTCCCGCACGTCCGTATCAACGACGCTCACGTATCGGTGAAGACCGCACGTGACCAAGTCGTCCCGTTTGGCGGGGCGTACTCGATTCCGGGGTGAAACAGGGTCTGGTTTTCCTGTTTTTGGATCGCGGTGTGCGATCACCACAGGACGCGATGCCCCGAGCAGTTTGTCCGGGCACCGAGAGGGTCATACAGGCTACGCGATACAATTTACGGAATCGAATTCCGAGCTACGAGCAAGAAGTTATGAATACCTGAAGTGGTCTCGAAAAACTAGGGTTCTGTGTTCGACACGTGTCCGCGTCGCGCCTGAACTAGGGCTGTGTCCTGTCTGTGGATCTTGTGTCCGGTCGTGTCCAGGCTCGAACTCGCGTCCTGGGTCGTGTCCGCGTCTGCAGGAGTCGGCCTAGGGTTCAGGCGAAGGCGGCGCCGGTCCTGGGTGGTCGTCGACGCCCTGGATGGCCGGATCAGCGCCGGAGAAAGGGGGAGAAACACTGGGTCGGTTCGCTGGAGGTTCTGGTCGGGGTCCCGACGGTCGAGGGCGGCCGGAATCAGATGCTGGAGGCTGGGCGGACCGGTCCTAATGGTCGGAGCGGTGTCACAGGGTGGTCGGAGATGGTTTGGAGGTCGCCGGAGAGGGTGGATGTCAAAGGGGTTTTTCGGCGGCCAAGGCTAGGTTTATATAGGGCTTGCTGGCAGAGGGAGGGCCGGACGTTGGTCGGAAGAGGAAGGGAAGAAGTCGCCGGTTGCGGGGGAGCCAAACCGAAGGGTCGTCAGGCGGCCACGGCGGCGGAAACGGCCGCCGGCCAGGTGAAGGGTCGGGCCGATCGGGATTCAGGGGTTAGGGTTTGAAACGGGTCGGGTCACGGCGGGTCGGGTCTGACCCGGATCCGACCCAATAGGAATTAGTTTAAAAATAAACCGGTTTGGTTTGGTTCAGTTTTATTTGGTTTGGTTTATTTAATAAAAATTCGGTTTATATTTTTGGTTTATTTATAAAATTAGTTTTAGGGCTTTAAAAATCCATCAGGGGTTCAATAAATTCCCGGAAAATTACCCTATGTCTGGTTTTCTATTTTACACCATAAAATATTATTTTCATAATATTTTAATAGTATTAATTATCAATTAAAAATCTTTTAATAATTAAAACACCTAAATTTAATTACAGAAAAAATCCAGAAAATTCCAAAAAATCCAATTTTATCAAATTTTGAAAATCAGGGGGATTACAATCTACCCCCCTTAAGAGGATTGCGTCCTCGCAATCAAAGAATAACCGGTCAATAGAGATGATACGGTTGCAAAATTTATTCGAATCAGAAAATCAAGGTTGAGGGTTAAAATACACAGGGAAAGTCATTTCCCTAAGCAATGGAATTTATGCAATTTCCCAAATGTGGGAAATCTAGAAAATTACAATTTTAGAAAACTAGTTTTTCTTTCAAAAACTTATCAGGTTAACATTTATAAAATATTCTAAATTATTGGCAAGTTCAAAATTTCTAGGTTAACACTAAGTTATCAATTATTAACAGGTTAAAGTTATCAGGTTAAGTCTGGGGTCACGAACCAGCAGGCACGATCTAGAAATAAAAAAAAACTACAAGAACTTACGCGCATTAGATACTCCCTGGTTCTGCGCGTTCTCCCAAGGCATCGTGAGGGCTTGTCCACGTCCTTGTAGTCGATTCCTCTGCTGCTGCTGGACCTGCGGAAGAGTGCTGATCTGCTTGATTTCTTGTTGAGTTGATTGACCTCTATCTTCTGGTGTCACTTCATCTTCGTGGGTGACCACTGTAACTTGTGGTGTTCCTGCGGGAGTCTCGTTGCTTGCTTGTGAATCTACTACTCTGCATCCAAAATAAACTGTAAAAGACGCACAGGAAAAATCAAGGCAGGATGCAAGTCAAGAATTTTATTTGAATACGACACAGATATCAAGAACGTTTCAAGCAAGTGGATGAGATCATAAAATTTTTATCCTATTCTTATTGCAGGCATGTTCGGTCCCTAAGTTGAAACCGAACAATTTAGTCGTTGACCTGCATGGGCCACCACAAAAACCATGTCACGCCCCAGTCCCAAAATATCTAGGGACTGGACACGTGGCAATCGCCGGCAGCACGCACCGATGGACAAACCCAATTTAATGGATCCATCGGGGCATACTTAAGATGTATTACATCAGTCAGGGTTTTACTATTCTCATCCACAGAATAAAGATAATAAGATCAACAGCAATAAGAAAAGTAAATCAAACATCTAGTCTCAGCAAAGTAAATAAAATCGGGGAACAACCCGATATTAAGTCTGTTTACAAGAGTTCATTAAAGCAGGAAATAAAGAGTTTATTGGCCAAATAAAACTAAGCATGGCGAAGCAGTTGTTCAGGAGAAGTCCTCAGCGATCACCTCGTCTTCAGGTCCCGGTACTGCTCCGAGAAGTGCACATGTTCCGTATACCTCTGGATAGATCTCGTCTTCTAACCCTGGGGACATAATCCAGATCCAGGTCCTCAGGGGACATAGCAAGGTACAGATAATACAAGCCAAAGTAAATAAAGCAGTGCAGCAATAAATGAAATAATAGGGTAAACTATATAACCAGGCTAAGTGAAAATGCAAGATGAGAGCAACATTAGAACTTAGGCTGAGACCACTACAAGCTCGGTGTCGGGGAGCCGGGTAGCAGTAATATCACTAGTAGAGTGTCTAGCTCTAATATAGAGTCTGAGACCTCACAATAAATATAACACTAATAGAGTGCCTAGCTCTAATATAGAGTCTAAGGCCTTACCATAATAAATATATATATAAATCAGCCTGAAGTCTGTGTGTCTCTCCCCACCCAATGTAATCACACGTCTCATGTCCATGACACGCAAGATCAAAACTAATGCAGTAAGTCATCTAATCTCTATAAATATAATGTCTATGTCAATCCTACATCCTATACAGAATCACCATGAATATCTCAGGAAGATTCTGTATCATGATCTGTGTCAGGTGTCCTGGGTTATAACGTACTTGATAAGACAAGTACGAGAATGTAAAGGGTCACGATATCCATCTCTAGGTGACGTTACACAACCCCGCGTACGGTGTTGGCACCCGACTGTAATCGGAAGCTAAGTAAGTCACTCGGTCCTAGGGTTGAGCATGTATAACAGTCACAGAGATTAAAGCAAGAGAACAAAATGAATCAATAAGCTGCAATTTATGGCAAGGTACACTTGCCTGGGTTTTCGGCTCCAATTGTAGCTCGGGCTTCAGCAGGATTTCCAGGCAGTACTCCGGTTGCTGAAATAGACATCACCAACAGATCCAGAAAATATTAATCAACTAGAAACGCCTGTCCTTGAGTCCAATTTGGAGACAAGGGCAAAAAGGTCAATTTCGGGTCAAAGCGGCGAGGATTCTAGATGACATGATTATAGGGTTGCATACCTTAGTTACGGAACATGTCGGTTATCGCACCTATGCTTACTGGCGTGGCGAGGATTCTGAGTGTCATGATTCTGACAGACGTGTATGATTATCAGGTTGTATCTTAAATTGGTTCTTAAAGTATCATCTCAACACTTATCTATTTCTGTTGATTCAGGATTTTTTTCCATCGTTTCTTCTGTTTGCTAGCAGTAGAATACCCTTAGTCCTCAGTCCAGTTCCTTTTTGAGCTTCTATTTTTGAGGATCCCTTGTTAAGTATGATAAGTAGTGACTTGTAATTATGTCTGTGTCTTGAGTTTTAGTATTGACTGAATGTTGCTTGTGAGTTGTAAGTGTTTCCTAGTTGGACATGTGAGCAGTAGGCATTTATCTAGAGTTAACCCATAGCGTAGTGCCTTGTAGCAATAGTTCTATGATAGGTGTGTTATAGTTAGTATTGGCACTATAGATAGAAGGAGAAAGAGTATCAGTGATGATTCCAAGAGTTAGTATCAGAGCCAGCATACCCGTCCTGGATAATCATGATTATGTAATTGGATGATCTATGTAAATAATTAAGTATCAAGGAATTGTGTTAAGGATTAAGGGAGCCTGATGTTCAATTTGATGATTGATACCGGGTGTGCTAAAAAAAAAAAAAAAATGTATACACATAAAGGGTTTTAATGCGATGTTATGTTGTTAAAATATTGAGGATTCAAAAATTTGATTCAATAAACATAGTCAAAGCTATAAAGATTTTTAGAAGTGATTGAAATTTTATTTCGATATAGAGTACTTGACTTTGAGGAAGTGTATGCATTTATTTTAAATTGTTCAAGAAGTTAAACTTAGATGATCTTATTTTGAGGATTAATTTATGGTGGGTAAGAAATATATTAGGATATGAGTGGATAAAGTGCATACGAAAGGATCTGTTAACTTGGGCATGATTGAGATGGCACTGCAAACAAGACTTGGGTGTCCATCTAGAGTTGTATTAGAGAGAGTAGTATTTAGTATGGTGTGTTGCACTTGGTGTGCACTTGAGTGATAATAACAGTTAGTATGAACAATTGTAGTAGGATAGCGAACTAGCAGTGGGTCTACTTGTAGTAGAACAGAGGTACCTAAAGAGATAGAGGTATCAAACCTTACATGCATCTTTTGACTTATGATTGTGTTAGAGGTCCTTAGTATTAGATTTTGGTATTAATAGACTGGTGTGTGCAATATGGATGTATTCATGGATGTTGTGGACAAATGATTAGTTGATATGGGTACCAGTGTACAGGAATAGGAATTAGTTAGTGAATATGCTAGAGTTAAGTGTATGTTAGAGATAGGAGATACTGCAGGTAATGTGTTAGCAGGTTATGTTCTTCCTTCATTCTGTTCCTATCTATTTGATTGATTGATTGAATCCATAGTACCGTGGCTTGTATTCATGATTTTCTTGTTAGAATATAGCTAGTAGTACACCCTGACAGAGACTGCAGTACTATGACAAAAGACACATGACCGTACATTTTGATTACAGGTTGTATGACTGTAGGTAAATTTCTTAGACCATGATCATTGGGGTTTTGACCGTAACAAAGATCTATGAAGAGGGTTATGACTTGACAAAAGGGACAAGATGAAAAAAAAAAAATTCAAGGTTAAGCATTCAGTTAAATAAAGAGTTGATGAGTAATATAACAGAATTGATGGATCATTGATTTTTACGAAGATTGAGGATGATTGGAACTCGAGGATAAAACATTAACTTAAATGGAGAGTTAAGAAATTAACATGGCAAAATTGAGGATTTATTAATTTTAGGAAGGTTATGATACGATAAAATTGGTGATGAAAAAAAAAAAATTTGCGAAGATTTAGGAGATTGTCATTATATTTATTTGACCACAGTTATGAATTTTAAAATTTTATATTGGAGACGTTGCAGTGTCGCACTGTTGAGTATTTTGGGGAAAAAGAAAACTGAAGAATCAGATCACTGATGGATTATTGTTTGGATTCAGACTTTTTGGGACGAGATTCAATACATTGATTGAAATTAAATTTGAGGAACAGATATCAAATTCCGAGTATAAAATTTTTTGATTCGTGGGAATTGTGAGGAAAATGGACTTTGATTTTTATTTTCGAGGATATTGCAAGAATACAGTAATTTCAAAATTTTTGAGATTGAGGAAATGGAGGGTGGATTACTACCTGATTTGTGATTGATGAATTTAACTATTGATGAGAAATAAAATAATAAATAAACACTACTATGAGGACTTTAAATTTCGAGGACGAAATTCTTTTAAGGAGGGTAGACTTGTCACTACCACATTTCCAGATTAGGGCATTTGTGTAATTTCACTATTTGAATAATTATGTGTTTAATTTATCTGCTGAGTTTTAAAACTATTTATATGTTGTTAGTGATATTTGGTTTTAGGTCAAACCCTAGAACTCATTAGGACAAACCCTAATGGCTAAACCTAATTTGAAAACCCAGTTCTAGAGAAACCCTAGAATTCAAACTTTAGGTTTGGACCTCAAACCTTAGACTGACTAAACCTTAGTTAATTAGGTTCTACATGACCTAACCTGGGGGGGGGGGGGGGGGGGGGGGGGGTTTAACCTAAAACTATGCATAGAAACCCTAACTTGGTTTTAATATAAAAGGGAGCCCTCTTTTCCTTCATGAAGGAAGAAACCCTAGCCTCCATCAAGAAAATCATTTCCCCACCTCCAGATTTCGGAATCTAACCCTAGGGATTCATCTTCCTCCTCCAAAGCAAGGGAAACAAGGAGCTTGGGTCAAGGAATCCTGGGGAAGAAGAACTTCCATTGGAGGAACCATCTCAATAGGTAAAAATCCGATTTTTCCCCCTTTAATTCCTGTTTTCTGTTGATTATTGCCCTCTAGGAACCCCCTTGCTGTGTAGATCTCGAATTTTAGGGATTCTACATGAAAACCTAGGAGATCTAGGGTTTTGGTGAATTTTCGGGTGTTCTCCCCAAATTTCTGGAACCCCAAACCTAGGGATTTCGTGTAGGCATGTTTACATCTCCTACATTTAGTTTTGATCTTGATTTTTAGGGTTTTAAGTTTGGGTTCATGAGTAACTAGGTGAAATTCGATTTCCACATACTAGATATTTGTTGTTATGCCAAGAAGGATGAATATTTTCCTAATTCCTAGGAACCTATATATATATTTACATATATGTATATTTATACCTATGGGTTTTTGGCTGAGTTTCAGTAGATGGTTTAGGCATTTCCTGTGCAGTCGGGCATTTTGCTTGGGTGTGTGGCTGTGTTCTCAGGGTGAGGGAAACTTGTGCCTATGTGTGTACATTTAGAGTATCATGGTATCTATGTTGTGCATTAGTGTGTCTGGCTCATAGCAACAAGGTGGAGGGGGTTTATTTGTGCAAGCTTGGGAGAAATGCACAACAATTGGCAGTTGTGACAGTGCACTGTGTGCACTGTCAATTGGGTAATAGGTAGTCAGGGTTCATCATGTATCATACTTTTGTGCCTCTTGTATCAGACATTAAGTTGGAGTTTCTGTTGCAAACAGTAAGTGAAGAGTTGAACAATGGCAGGCTTTATTAGCATTTCACATGTTATCATTTGCATTAGAGTGTCGGGTTTAGGATCTAATAGCAACAGTTATTAGTTATATCAGATGATATTAATATCAGACCTCAGTGTTAGTTGGAGAGTCGGGCATTGTGTTAGATCACTCATCAGACATTAGATGAAAGGGGAAGTTTGATATCAACTGCACAGTAGTAGCAATGCACTTTAAGTGCACTGCAAGAAGGAGCAGCAGTCGGATTTTGTGTTTAGCATCAGACCTTGTCTATATCGGTCACATACATGTTCATGCCCTTTTGTCTATACATGTATCAGACTGTATTGTTAAGTATTAGTATCAGAGCTCAGTTCTTTTGTGCCTATGAGGTCTTGTGCACAGATAAATATTAGGTGCAGATCATACTCGAGTGTGTGGTCTGACCTGGCCTATGTGTAGATCTGAGTGGGTGTGAGTGAGAACCTAAGGTATCAGTGAGCAGAGTATAGATCAGTATGTGACTATCAGTGTGTGTCCCAATACCTGAGAACCTATGTACATTCCAGTGTGTGCAGCTGTGCAAAACAATGTGGGAGTGAGTAAATTCTGTGTGTAGGTGTGTAGGTGTATAGGTCTAGTGTATCAGTGTCAATACCTGTGTATGTGTGTATCCTAGAAACCAACATCCTGATTTCAGTATGTGCAAAATAAAAACAGTGTGTGTACCTGTGTATATCAGTATGTGAGTCCCTGTGAAGGTTGCAGCAGCACCAGTGCTTAAGAGCACTGCAATGCCTTGCATTTGTTGGTGGTTTATTTGGTTGTGTTACAACCGGTGTGTGTCAGTTTTTGGGAGCCTTGCTTCTCGGGCAGTAGCAGATTGGGGTATATTGCACAAGTTTAAGGGGGGCTCGAGTCTAGGAACTGCAGTGCAGTTCACTGCACTTGCAGTAAGAAGCTATTGGTTATATAGTATATGGTGTGTAAGGATTGAAAGGGAGTTCAGTAGATCTAAAGGGGAGGTTTTGTGCTCAAGTTCTCTGATACTTAGAGAGTATCAGAATGTTGAGGAAATGGCAGCAAGTTGGAGTTCGAGAGTAGAGCAGTAGGATATGTGATCACTTGGGGGAAACTGTTCTGATACTTATGTATTTAGTAGTAACAGCATAGTGGGCATCCACTGTCGAGTATAGGCTAGATGGTTAGGTTTAATTTCAGTTATTAGTATCAGTTGTTAGGGGGATCAACTATGAATATCATTTTATAGAGTACATCAGTTAGTCGGGGTATGGAGTGTCAAGCATGGTGTTAGCAATTAGTATATTTAGAGGTTGTATCAGTTGGATAGTCTTGAGGTTAATTATCCATAGTTAATTTAGTTAGAGATAACTAAGATACAGTTAGTTTATATATGATATCTGCTAGTTATTATTGTTAGTGTAGTTAATCTAGTGGCAGTTATGGGTTGTGAATGTTAGTAACTGGTAGTTAGTTGGGGTGTATATCTGGGTTAATAAGTAGATGTTAGTCACTATTAGTATGGTAAGTTGCTGTAGTGAGTTAGTGGTATAATGTTAGACCTTGTACTTGTTAGTATCAATGAGTATATCTTAATTTTGGGTGTGGTTTAATGTTCAGTAACTGGGGATGAGTGGCTCAAGTGTTTATGTGTCCAGGTGGTTAGGTTGGTGAGTCCAGTATCAGATAATGATACCAGTTAGATTTGATTTTTACCAAAGTGTAGCAGCAACATTAGGAGTTAGAGTATAAGATTTGTATGTAAGGTAAAATATATAGGTATGTCTATGACATTTAAGACATAAGTGTTAGTTATTATATACCAATATATAGAAAATCATATTACTTATATATTACTTTCATTAGTTAGTACTAGCTAGTGACCTTATAAACTAATTAACTAGTTTTGGACCTAAAACCTTAGTGTGGACCTAGTTTATCTAAGATAACCTAGTATTGACCAGTAAACCTCAGAATTGACCTAGAGGCCTCGCATTTAATTGGTTAAACATGTTATTTTCCTAATTCATTATTTTGACATTGATATTCCATAAATAGGTCATTGTGATCCCGCTTTGGACATCGATCCTCACACTCTGCTCAGGACCACAGGCGAGTACATTCTCTGACAGTTTTCATTGTTGATTACTTCTATAAATTGTAGTGTATTACATACTTGATTCCGACACTATGGATACACGGGTTAGCACCCTAGATCCCCATCATGAGGAGTCGTGATTGGAATCCATCGTGCTAGCTGGGGGATGGGGAACTATTAGTAGATTATGTGATCATATCCAAACTTATCATGCATCATAGCTCACCCCACTTCTCACGTCGGGTGCGGCCTGACCATCATCATGCCTCATAGCTGTTATATATGATTAGCCTGACCATTATCATGCATCATAGCTAACCATATGGTTAGCCTGACCTTCAAGAATCATAGCTAATCATATATAACCAGCCTGATCCAGTCCCAAGCCGATCACATAATAAACTAATATTTCAAACACTTAGCTATATGTCTATTTTATTCAGATTCACTTGTTCTAGCATTCACTGTTTATTGTTCATTGCTAGATGCTCTATTGCCTATTTCATTTCTCCAGTACTTCACATTTTCAGCATATATTCTCATCTTGTATTTCTTACACTGTTTATAGTTTTTGTCAACTTAATGAAACTGCCGTTAGTGTTTGTACTTTGCTCCTTCCTGACTGGAAAATATTTTTCCAGACTGTGACCTTAGTAGACTGGTTTCCGACACTTGGGGATTGGAAGTTAATGATTGCAGGTATGATTATTTTGTCGTTAGATTCGTCTTGTATTTCTTGCTTGCCTTGATATCTCATCGTGCTTTAGATTAAGTGATTGAGTATTTCTAGCATTATTTTATGATATCCACGTCTCCTTATGGAGTTGGGTATTCACGTGAGTTGATTAGATAGTTACATGACCTAGACAGCGTTCTACCGCCGATGCTGCGGCGTAGGCTGGACGTACCCACGCACTCGTGCCCCTATACCGGGTGCGGGTCGTGACAGTCATACAGGCTACGCGATACAATTTACGGAATCGAATTCCGAGCTACGAGCAAGAAGTTATGAATACCTGAAGTGGTCTCGAAAAACTGGGGTTTTGTGTTCGACACGTGTCCGCGTCGCGCCTGAACTAGGGCTGTGTCCTGTCTGTGGATCTTGTGTCCGGTCGTGTCCAGGCTCGAACTCGCGTCCTGGGTCGTGTCCGCGTCTGCAGGAGTCGGCCTGGGGTTCAGGCGAAGGCGGCGCCGGTCCTGGGTGGTCGTCGACGCCCTGGATGGCCGGATCAGCGCCGGAGAAAGGGGGAGAAACACTGGGTCGGCTCTCTGGAGGTTCTGGTCGGGGTCCCGACGGTCGAGGGCGGCCGGAATCAGATGCTGGAGGCTGGGCGGACCGGTCCTAATGGTCGGAGCGGTGTCACAGGGTGGTCGGAGATGGTTTGGAGGTCGCCGGAGAGGGTGGATGTCAAGGGGGTTTTCCGGCGGCCAAGGCTAGGTTTATATAGGGCTTGCTGGCAGAGGGAGGGCCGAACGTTGGTCGGAAGAGGAAGGGAAGAAGTCGCCGGTTGCGGGGGAGCCAAACCGAAGGGTCGTCAGGCGGCCACGGCGGCGGAAACGGCCGCCGGCCAGGTGAAGGGTCGGGCCGATCGGGATTCAGGGGTTAGGGTTTGAAACGAGTCGGGTCACGGCGGGTCGGGTCTGACCCGGATCCGACCCAATAGGAATTAGTTTAAAAATAAACCGGTTTGGTTTGGTTCAGTTTTATTTGGTTTGGTTTATTTAATAAAAATCCGGTTTATATTTTTGGTTTATTTATAAAATTAGTTTTAGGGCTTTAAAAATCCATCCGGGGTTCAATAAATTCCCGGAAAATTACCCTATGTCTGGTTTTCTATTTTACACCATAAAATATTATTTTCATAATATTTTAATAGTATTAATTATCAATTAAAAATCTTTTAATAATTAAAACACCTAAATTTAATTACAGAAAAAATCCAGAAAATTCCAGAAAATCCAATTTTATCAAATTTTGAAAATCAGGGGGATTACAAGTATAGTGCAGCATATAATCTAGAGTACTCCCTAAGTTATCTAAATACTCTTTCTAATGCTGTCCAATGTAACTGATTTGGGTTACTAGTATATCTACTTAGTCTCCCAATAGCAAATGCAATATCAGGTTTGGTCATGTTTGATATATACATGAGAGAACCTATCATCTGTTAATATCTGTATTGTTCCATAGAAGAACCCTCATTCTTCTTGAGAACAACACTACTGTCACAAGGAGTAAGAGCAGGTTTCTTATCAAAATACTCAAATTCTCTTAGCATTTTCTCGATAGAGTGTACTAAGGATAGAGTATAGCCCTCCTTGTATTTGGACAGTTACATGCCTAGAATCAAGTTGACTTCACCTAGATCTTTCATATTAAACTAGCTGGATAAATAGTCCTTGGTATTAATTATCAATTCTAGTGATAATCCAAGAATAAGGATGTCATCTACATACAAACATAAGATGACACAACTTTCATCTATAATTTTGGAGTATATACATTTGTCATACTCATTTGACACGAAACCATATTCTGAGATGACTATGTAAAATTTGTTGTGCCATTGTTTGGAAGCTTACTTTAGGCCATAAAGAAATTTAACTAATCTGCAAACTTTCTTTTCTTGGCGTTTAGCAATAAAACCTTCAGGTTGCTCCATGTAGATTTCTTCCTCTAGGTCCCCATTTAGAAATGTTGTCTATACATCCATTTGATGGATTAGCATATTATGAATAGATGTTATGGCTAGAAGGGTTCTGATAGAGATGATCCTAGCTACAGGTGAGTAGGTATCAAAATAATCTAATTCCTTTTTCTGGGTAAAATTTTTGGCTACTAATATTGCCTTATATTTCTCTATAGTACCAACGGCTCTAAGTTTCTTTTTGAATATCCACTTACAACCTATGGATTTACTACCTAAAGGTAGGTCTGCTAGAAACCAAGTATTATTCTCCATGATAGATTTATACTCACTGTTAATGACTTCTTTCCAGAAAGGGGCATCAGGAAAAGATATTGCTTCTTCATAAGTTGAGGGACCACCCTCTATCAAAAAAGTAAAGAAACATTCTCCTAAGTTCTTTTCAATTCTTTCTCTTTTGCCCCTTCTAGGTTCTATATTTTGTTCGGGTTGTGAACTAAATATTTGAACATGAGAGCTAGTGGACGAAGTAAGAGAGGAGTTGGAGGGAGAGGAAAAAATTATATCTTTGAAATGATATATATTCTCAAAGTAAACTGCATCTCTTGCTTATGTAATAGTATTGTTAGAAATTTCATTTACTTCTAAGTGAGTAACAAAAAATCTATTGGCATTGCTATCTAGGACATATCCTATGAATACAGCATCTACAGTGTTAGGTCCAATCTTCCTCTTTTTAGGTTCAGGAAATCCTACTTTAGCCAGACATCCCCAAACTTTTAGATAATGGATCCTAGGAGCTCTATCTTTCCATAATTCATAGGGAGTCTTATCATTAAACTTACCAAGAATTCTATTAAGGATGTAACAGGCAGATAATAATGCTTCTCCCCACAAATTATCGAGAGCACCTGAGCTGAGGAGCATAGCATTCACCATGTCTAACAGAGTACGATTCTTCCTTTCAGCAACTCTATTGGACTGTGGTGAATATGGAGCAGTTAACTCATGGATTATTTCGTGTTCTTCACAAAAATTGGTCATATCATTTGATGTATACTCCCCACCACGATCTGATCTAACTATCTTAAACTTTCTCTCTAACTGGTTCTCAGCTTCAGATTTATAGACCTTAAATCTGTCTAAAACTTCATCTTTGATTTTGAGAAGATATGTATAATAATACTTTGAATGATCATCTATAAAGGTAACAAACTATTTTCTACCACTTCGGGTCAAAATCATATTTGAGTCACACACATCACTATGAACTAGCTCTAGTGTAAACACCCGGATTTTTCAGAAAATAAAAAATAAATTTTAAAAATTTTCTGTGATTTTTAACTAATTAAAATCAATGTTTTCTGAAATTAAATAAATTTTATGATTTTATTAAATATTAAAATATTATGGAAATAATATTTTTGTGTGTAAAATAAATAATCAGTCGTAGTGTAATTTTTCTGAAATTTATTGGACCCAAAAACTATTTTTAAACACCTAAAACATAGTTTCTAAATAAAGCAAAATAAATCGGTTTAAACCATCCTAAACCGAACCAAACCGAGCCTAAAATAAACCAACCCAAACTCCTAGCGGGTCGGATCTAAACTCGACCTGACCCAAAACCCAACCCGACCCATTATTACATTGCTACAGCAAATTAACACCCCGACGACCCTGACCGTTTCGACTCCGTCGTTTCCCTGCCGCTCCGCCTCCCCTCTCCGCCGCCGTCGCGTCGCTCCGCCTCCCCGTCAGCCGTTGGCCGCCGCCTCTCTGCCTCCCCACCGGCCGACGGTCCCCCTCCCCCAACCGTCGGCCACCCACCCCTATAAAACCCGACGATCACCACTACCACTTCACGAAACCACCACCACGATCTCCGCCACGGCCACTGCCTCTCCAGCCCCGGCGACGCCTCCGCGAAACCGACCTCCGGCGAAGAACCCCGGCAACCCCCGACGAGCACAGCGCCGCCGCCGACCGGCCGAGAACCGCCTCGTGTACGCATTGAATAGTCGATTCCGACTCCCTGTTCGGGTGAGTCCTTCTCTCTCCTCGTCGCGTCATTTTTCGAACAGTCTGTTACAACGCATTCGCTGTGTAACCCTCTCGAACCCCGTGCCCTTAGACTGGGGTATCGTGTCATGTACCGATCGCAAACCGCGACGCAAAAACAGAAAAATATTCCCAATTTTAAACTTTCTGAAACTGTCCCGAACTCACAAGTTCACGGCCGTTTAAATCCCAACATGTTTAATAATTCAAAATTTTGCTTGAACAGTAATTTAGATCGTATAACCAAGTTTTAGTTTAATTTAATGTGATGTAGATTATAATTTATTCGAGGGTGAAATTGACCAAAAACTTAGTTACTCAAAAACATGAATTTTTCTGAAATGGGTGCGTCCCGCTAAACGAGACGACTTGGTTATGTGCGAATTTCACCGAAAGGTGCGCACCGTCAATACGGACGTGTAAAATTTTGCAGAAGTTGATTTGGATGTGCGTGCACACCGAAATCAACACGTATCCGTCGAAATTGTCCCGTATCGGCCATGTTCTGAAACTCGTTGTAACTTCGTATGTGCTAGTCGTTTCGCAACAAAACTTGCGCCATCGGATTCGTAGCATTTTGCTGGTCCTGTGACCTAAGTTTGGTGCGATTCTGAGAACGTTGACAAAATTCTGTATCGTGGGCCCCATGGCTCCACTTGACGAACGATTTTGTGATCGGCTCATCGGAATCTAGTTCTGGACATTCCGTTGGGTTCGTATCGTCGTTCTGGACGTATAGACACCAAGTTTGACGAATTTGGAGAACTTTATTGCTGGCACATTTTTTGGTGCAAAGTGGGCCACATGTGGACCCCGCTTTGACCAGAAACTGTTAATTTTGCCCTTGTGTCCAAATTGGACTTATGGATAGACAATCCTAGCTATTTCATATCTTCTAAGAACGATGGTAATGTTTATTTCAGCAACCGGAAGAGTACTTGAAGATCCCTCGAATACCGAAGCAACAGTTGAAAATCAAACCCCAGACAAGTGTACCTTGTCAATCTTGCAGTATCTGCTTCATATTATTAACTTGATTTATTTATATGTTATATCTGTTCAACCTAGGACCGTGTGACGTTGCTTAGCGTCCGAATAAAATTCGGGTGTCGACGCAGTACGCGGAATCGTGTAACGTCACTAGAGATTGATATCGCGACCCTATATATCTTCGTGCTTGCATTATCAAGTACGTCATACCATAAGACACTTGACACTATTCATGAGACAGAATCTTCCTGAGTTATTCATGGTAATTCTGTATAGGTTACAGAATTCGTGACATAGATATTACATATGCTTAGCTATCATTATAACTCGCTGCATCAGTTAGAGGTCATGATCTTGCGTGACATGGACATGAGACGTCGTGGACATAAAACGTGTGATTACGTTGGGTGAGGAAAGACACAAGCTACAGGCTGATTTTATATATTATTACGGTGCCGTAGCCACGCAGAGCTAGGCCCTGCATGATATAACTGCTACCGGCTCCCCGACACAGAGCTTGTAGTAGTCTCAGCCTGAGTTCTAGTGATGCTCTCATTTGCATATCACGTAGATGGTTACATAGTTTGCCCTATTGATACATTTCATATACTACATTTATTTGGCTTGAGTTATTCTTGTACCTTGCTATGTCCCCTGAGGACCTGGAATCCAAATTATGTCCCCAAGTTTAGCAGAAGAAATCTACCCCGAGGTATACGGGACAGAAGCAGACATTGGAGCAATACCAGCACTAGAGGACGAGGTGATGCCAGAAGATTTCTCCTGAGTATTTACTTTATATACTCAGTCATTTCTGTTCTTGATACTCGATTTCATGTCTCGTGGATTAATATATTAAACTCATTATCGGGTTGTTCCCCGAGACATTTATTGAGACTTGTTGATTATTATTTCATCTTGATTATTCTGATATTAATTATGTTTATCTTCTGTGGATGAGATTAGAATTAGAAATGTGGCATGATTCATAGACCCTTATTGTTGTTTTACAGCGTAAGTACACCCTAATAGGTCCATTAAATTGGGTTTGCCCATTGGAGTGTGCTGCTGGCCATTGCCACGTGTCTAGTCCCTCGGTATTTTGGGACTGAGACGTAACATCTAGAAGGTCAGAGTTTCTTTCTACATATTTGAAAGGTAGCCTAATGTGTTTAGCTTAAACACAGATCTCACACATGTGTTTATCATCTATTGGAGTCTTAGAAATAAGATCTAAGTTCATCATCCTTCTTAGGGAACCTAGATTCACATGACCTAATCTACTGTGCCACACATTTGAAGATTCTATATTGAAAACAACAAAAGAATGATCTGAAATTTTATTCACAGTACTCAAAATAAAAAGACCATCTCTTACAAATCATTTTCCAATAAAAGAGTCATTCTTAAAAAAATACTACTTTATTTGCCTCCATAACAATCTTGTACCCTGAAGCTACAAGAAGAGACACACTAACTAAATTTCTTCTGATAGACGGCACATGCAACACATCATGAAGAGTCAAAAAAATTTCTGATGTCATCTTTAGATATATTATTCATCTTCCTATAATCTGTACCGCTGAGCCATCTCCTAGGGTTATACCTCCTCCACCTGATACATAATAGTTTAAAAAACAAGAGCGATCAAAGGAAACATGAACATTAGCTCCAGAATCCAACCACCAATCGTCAAAATGGTAGAAAATGTTGACTAAGGGTTGATAGCTTACAGACCTGAAGGAACTAGAAAAGCCGTTGAGAAGCATATTTGCTTCTGGTTTAGCTGGACGTTTCCCTTTGTAAGAAGTCTGGACAGCTTCCTTCTTCCTATAAAAATAGTTGGTGACCATATAGTTTGTTTTACCACACAAAACAAAATCTCTTCTGTTCCTGAGTCTGACCGAAGTTTCTTGGTTTATGGTGTTGATGGTTTTGGTGTTGAGGCTGAAGGTTCTGCTTCTTCTTGAAGATGTTCCTTTTGGGTTTGTGATGATAATGAGGCTTGGGTTTGTCTTGGGATTCTACTAGGTTTACCTTAACTTTAGACTCAGACTTAGGATTAGACCTTAGCCTAATTTATTCTTCTGTTCTAATTTATTTTAGGACTTGAGCAAAGGTAAGGTCACCTTGAGTATGAATAAGGTCTTTCTTGACATCAAACCAAGAGGGAGGAAGCTTGTCTATTAAGGTCCCGTTGAACTTTGTAGGTTTAGCAGTAAAAGTCTCATTCTTGCCAGTCATGGTTGCTAATGAGAAAAGTTTGAAGCTGAAAGATACGTAATTACTCAATAATAATGTCCAATGATTTAGAATAATAGTTCAAGTGATTTTACTAATCAATCTTAAAATCTTTAGTCTATCAAGTGTAGATTAACTTGGATTAACTGTAGGGGCTGGTTTCCAGCTAGCGGTGGTCCGAAGACACTTAAATATACCGTGTCGCTTAGGGTTATTTACACCCGGTTGACAGAAGGACCATTTCGGCTTGTTCCCAAATTTATCTCTACTTTTAGAATTCAGACGCAAAGAAATTTACAATTATACTAAACTATTATTTGTTCAATACTGGAGACGCAGTGAGATTGTCTTGAGGTCGTTACAAATAAACAATATTGTAGTTGACAATATGTAAATGTAGAGCTAATAATAACAATGAATACCAATGATGGTATATATATTAAGTAAGATTTTATGTGCTACAAATACAAAATTACAGTAGCTAAATTGAATCACAAGATTATATGTGCTACCAAATATTCTGTTAATAGTCCTTAGTAACAATAATTTTCTAATACCAATTCTTAATTAATATATGATTTAAAATAATTAAAACTTATGGTGACAATAGGTTTTATACTAAGTTGAGCACCGAATATAAAACACGAACAAGTGTGCTGACCCTATATGTACGTAATATTGTTAACATATTTGCTACACACTAATGTTAGACTAGCTAAAAACAAGTTTATTTGTTCCAACAATCGATTCGGATGTATGATCCAGCAATTGAAAGTTAATGTATATATAAAAGAACTTTGATAGCAAATATTATACTGACAAATATTTTGCTAACAAATTAAGATACAGAACTAACAAATATTTTACTACCAAATAGTTTGTCACAGTGTATAAAAAATAGCGGGTTATTTAATACAAATTTGCTACAGAATATTTTAACACAATTTCGTAACAAAATATTAAGTAAAAAAATTTATTGTGCTAATCAGTAGCAACGTTGAATGTAAATTATTCCTACAACACATAACATCATGCTACAAACTATTTTGTAATATGTCGGGATCAACTCTTAGATTGTTGTTAATATTTATATATATATGTTATTTTTCAGAAATTTGATAAGAGAAGAAAGGAGAGAAAAAAAATCTGTTACCGGCCTCTGGGGAAGTCGTGCACGAAGCACTACCCTAAGAGTTGATCTGAGGTCTATGTGCAGGCGTTTCTCGGAAGCTCCTAGTGGTAAAATCTCCTGACTACCGGGTTCTCTTCGTTGCACACAACTCGGAAAGAGAGACCGAACTTAGCTTTGCCCAGAGCAAGAATTTAGATAACAGAATGTGGTACGAGAGAAAAATGAGAGAGATATTTCACATAGAAAAAAATTCTGTAGGAAGGCCTTGAGATGAGAACCTTAACAAATATATAGGGAGAGAACCAAGCCTTCACTACAGACAACATAGTAAATGCTATTAATCCAGGCGTTTAATGAGTAATGAAGAAGAAAATTTGTGGAGCTATCACATGTTTAAAAGGTGAGACATTAAACTGGATATAGGGAGTAATAAATGTCCAACGTTCAAAATTTGAATGAGTCAAATCGGTTCAAAAAATAAAGGGGAACAAAAAGATTTTTGGATCCCAGTCCGAACCCGAAGAGTAAATTGGATCAACATTCGGCGCCCGCAGATGTGGGCACGTACCCGCACCCGTTACGCGCGTCGAACCGAACCGAGCCGCGTCGGGCCGGGCGGCGGCGGCGCAAGCGTGTGGCCCAAGGGGTTTCCCACACAACATCTTTAAGAGAGCAATGAAGAACTAATATATACATACAAGGGGGAGTGGTCCAACCGATGTGGGACTAAAGAAAAAAGAGGAATTTGAGCTTTTGCTCACATACACAGCCAACAGTTTTGAAACTGCCAACATAAATAAGTTACTGGTATGGAGCAGAAGTTTACAAGTAGCTTCACAGGGAGATCGGTCAGATGCCAAACGACAGTGATAAAAGGGAACTATGTGCATATGAGGGGACTAGTTCAACTTCAAAGCACTACTAAAGCCAACAGGCTAGTATTGCAAGCAAATGCACAATCACCATTCATGCAAAAAGTGGTCAATATTCTACCAAATGAAGACTTGTGCCTTTCCTCTGCTTCTCATGGTCCAAAACTGATTAGCAATATGGTTGTTTACTTTGACAGGTAGAAGGATGACTCAAAAAGTGGCAATTTATTTATCTATACTACAAAGTTAACTACACCGTGAATGTTTTCTTCCAAATATATCCTTGCCTAACTTTATTAATTAAAATAGTTCATTAAATTTAATGGGGACAGCTATCTAATCAAGTATAGTTTTTTTTTTTTGGTACCTTTTGTTCTTCCCAAGTACAGAAAAGATTAATTAAAAGACAGTTAAAAAACGTGTGTACATACATATATATACTAGTTTATTATAAGATAAAAGTGCCAAAAGAAGTAAAAAAAGATGCAGTGACATATTTGTACAGCACAGTGCACACCTTCCAATCCTTATAATCATATCTGAAAACAAAATGGTTGTAAGACACGTCCCCTGATGCTACTGCAGCTGCAGCAGGAGCATTCTTTGGAGCTAACAAAAAGAAAAATAGCGATCAATATAACAGAACCTTAAGAAGAAGAAAAAAGAATCTCAGCTTTCATGGTGGGAAACTTACAAATATGATGATGACCAGAGTCATTAATGGTGATTTCAGCTCTGCCATCTTTTACAAGAAACGATAGGGCAAAAATGTTCTCCACAGTCTGTGCAAAAGAGACCCTGTTCAACACCAAGTTTTCTAGCCTCGCAGACCTCTTCCTTCTCAAGATATCGAACATTGTTGACATGTTCTTATCAGTATCAGTTTTTGTTTCTGGTTCCGAATCAAGCTGCACAAAAACAAGAGTTCAATTTGACATATATAAAGTACAAGTCCTCATCTGGAGCACATGGGACGTAGATATGATGAAGTTATACTTATTAGAATAATCTTGCACTTTCCTTAGAGCCTATTACTATTCACCTCTAACATACAACATAAGTTATTGAGATATGGTTAGATACAAGTATACAGTAGCCCTGATTAAGGAAAAACAATTTATGTTACGTTCACCTCTAACTTAAAGAATGACATACTCAATAATGGTTTAACAATATAAAGTGGATAAAAAAAGCAAATACAAGTAATAAGAGGACCAGAATAATCATCCATAATCCCAAAAAAATCCAAATGTCGTACTAAAAACCATTGTTCAGATAGTTAAAATAGAAGCTCATGCACATGGTAATCTAGATAAGGCATTTTCTAGTTTAGGACATGCAAGGATTGTAAAATACATCAACATGCCAATTATACATGTGGTATCATATGTATCCAATACAAGTATTTCTCCTTCATTTAGGTGAAATTCTTCATTGCCACCAATGTATATGCCACACTATGTTTAAAGTCCAAAAGGAGAGCTATCACCTCTGTAAAGTGTACAACAAGGCAATGACTAGATATAAACATAATACTTGCTTAAAACCAAAAAACTGGGTATTGATATACCAGAAGTACACCAATAAGCAACATATAGAGAAGTAAAAACAAACAAACAAACAAACAAACTTGACTTCCATCACCATCAAGTGATAATAGAATAGAGATTATTTACCCAATTTACCATCAATTTGATGAGTATAATCATTACTTAACCACGCATGTTTGCTAATAGAAGATAAAACAATTTGCCACTCAATTTTAATTGCAAGCCACAGATACTATCATACAGGAAACTTATAGGAAGTTCTTATTGCTGTATATAAATATCTAAAGCTCCTAAGATAATTTAGAAGATCTAGATACAACTAACCTCTTCAGGTCGGCTGCTTTCTGTTGGTCTTGTTCGTTTCCTGTGAACCACTGGCCTGCGTTGTTTCACCTCAGTGCTCATAGGACCAACCCTATAATCCCAGATAACAATAAAGAGGAATGAACAAGTAGCTCCAAAAGTTAAGGAAAATATAGGATCAAAGGTAACAACTAATTGCTCACTGTAAGGGTTTGGAAGTTTCTTACATTGTGCAACATCCGGGAACCTTTTCGAAAACATGAGATACAGCAAGGCCAACCTCCGCCCAGGATATCAAGTTGTGAGTATTGTCAATATTTGTTGTGTTACCTCCACACCCAAAGTTCCCTAGCAACGCAGTTACAAAGTCTGACGGGGTTATTCCATCATTACTTTGAGATTTAACTGATGTTACTAATGTGTTGGTGATGTCGAGTAGAGCCTCTGCATCAGCCACCTGCTCCCTAGGCTTTTGAACTATAAAAGAGGTAAAAAAATATTAAGGGAAAAGGCATTTCACAATTTTTTATGATATTAATGCACCCACCACATCAAATAGTTTCTCAATAGCATTTTTGTAGTTGTTATGAGTTCTCCATATATTCTTCAAAGTAATCATCGGTGTCTTCTATATGCATCGAATACGTTTCTCAAAAGTGTCACCACCAAGGTTGGGCAAACAAATATTTAAGGCTTTTGGCAGGGAAGGGAGGTTAGGGAGGACCCGGAGGAGGGTCTAGAGTCGTTCAGGAGTTACCATCTTGTACTTGGGTCTTCGTTCATTAATCACCATTAGTGGAACGAGGGTGGTTCTCTCCCGCCAATTAGTGCCAATATATATATATATATATATATATATATATATATAGTCTCAAAAAAAAAAAATTTTAATATGTCAAAATTTATCTGAATCAATTTTGCTTGGCCATCTTAGTCTAAACTCTCCAACTAGATCAGTGTAATCAAAGGAACAATAAATAACCATACAGCTTTAAATCAGCACATCCATCAACGAATAAAGTTTGAAGCTATGCTTACTCCATCAATTGAATTTTGAAGGCTAAATCTGCAATCACAAAACCATTCACTTAACCAATTAATTGGTAACATATCTACTAATCCCCTTTATGACTCGAACGAGTTACTAACCCTTTTTGTCTTGTATAATTATATAGACTTTTAGTTGTTTCACTATCAATATATGCAAAATTGTGGAAAATAACTAACACAATAACTAGTTTGAGATGCAAAGAGCAAGATATTGGGATTGCTCTCATGGACAGTGTGAGCGTACTCAATAAATTAGCAGAATGTCTTGGCCTTGGTGTCCTTACAGGCATGTGCCTCGCTACATTTCATTTACAATCTGCCCTCTGCATTCTTTAGTGAACACCAAGTAAAACACCTAACCCATAAATCGACTAGTGTAAGAGAACAGACAGGAATAACAGGTAATTAGAAAGTGAGCTTAATTATATGTGATAGAAGTTGATCAAATTACTGATGCTTGGTGATGATTGTCCACTACTCTTGGTCGTTCTGTGTATACTGCATTTTGCATAAAGACACTTTGAGATGAAATTACAGACACTCTAGTCATATCATTCAAGGCCAACTAAGCACATGTAACTATCATGCAACTCAGATAATTATAGCATATCCAAAGTAAATTACGTTCCTTCTATCTATAGGTTAAATATCAGAGATGTATCAAATAATTCAGCTAATAAAAAAAGTAGAAGCAAGACAATAAGGACACACATCATCGATCTTAGTGTGTTTTAGTCTAATTTGGAGTGTATGTGTCGTACCAGATTGTGTCCGACAGGACACAACATGAACACGCACCAACTCTTGTAGTGAACGTGCTCTGTGACCGTATCTCACCTCACTTGTTATAATCAATTGCGATAAAAATACTGCTACATGTAATTAGAACAAAAATGTTGGTATAAACTACAAAGCAACGTATATGTAATTAGAACAATATCCTACCAAATAATCAACTATATACTAAATTAACATCATCTAGTGTTTTTTTTTAATGGTGCAAAATCAATAACTGACCTAACTGATGCAAATTCTCCACCTCACTGATAATCGAACTGAACTTATCAGAATTGACTTTACTCATA
>JAYESA010000115.1:0-255000 GCA_036927795.1 Iris macrosiphon | reverse complement strand
TTGAGATGAGATTAAAAGTTTATATGAAAGTTTTTACATATAAAAAACTTCTTATAAATTATATATCCTACATTAACCCTACGCGTTTATACTAAAATGGAATAGAAATGAAATTTGTGAAAGAAATCGGAAAAAGTTATTTTTTTAAAACAAAAATAACAGATGTTTTTAGTTGCCCTCCACTTTTGTTACCCAAATTTATTGTGCACCCTACTGAATTATCATAATATAAGAAACCTCACACTTTTGACAGAAACTATCTTTCCCTTAAAGTCAGCTCGTTTGACCTTTTTTGGGACCAAAATACCCTCGTATTCTTCTCCACTGTCCCCGCTACCAGTCGCGCGCCTCCTCCCCCAGCGTCGTGGGCAACCGGAGCCCCCATTTTCTCTCCTCCCCCTCTTTCTCCAACGCCGGCAGAGGTGAACGGGAGGAGCAGCAGCAACAACTAGCAACGACAACAACACCAGCAGCTCGACGGGGAGGGGGCAGCCGGCGGGGGCGAGCGGTGACGGGGAAGGGGGCAGCCGATGGGGGCGAGCGGTGGGAGCAGCAGCTAGTAGCGGCAGCTCGCCGACAGGTGGGGATGCACGTCGGGGAGGGGAGAAGCCGACTGGGACGTGTGACAGGAAGGGGGGCTGTCGGCGGGGCACTGGCGAGGGGGTGGGGTGGAGAAGGGGGGAGGGCCCGAGGAAGAAAATAAGGTGGATATTTTTGTAAAAAATTTGGTCAAAGGAGTTGACTGTTAGTTGAAGACAATTATATCATTAAAAGTGAGAGATTTATTTGTATTATGATAATTCTGTGGGATGCACCTTGATTTCGATAATAAAAGTGGTAAAAACTCAAAAAAATTCTAAAAAATATTTATACAATATAATTAGGGAGGATAAAGCCCCATTGGAGATGGTGTTAAAGCATCATTAGTTAGACCCATCCCACATTCTAGATTATAGATTTAAAATGTAGAAGCTCATTTTGTAGAATAGTAAGTTCCATCCCTAGTTCCAATTTATAGATTTTGGGTCCCATTCCATAAATGAGAGTTATAGGTTCGGCCTCCCGATTTCTAGATTCTAGATTGTAGGAACAAATTTTGTAGAAAATAAGTTCCAATTTGGAGTCCAACTTTCTAGATTTTAGATTTTACAATTTTTTTTTTCACATCAATTTTTGACCGCAAAATATTTGTGACCATAGCTCACTTTATCATTTTCTATTATTCTCATACAAATCCAACCCATTCTACATTTAAATTTTTTAATTTTTTAAAAATTTAATTTTGGGCACCCAATTTATTGGAGAGTCCAACTACTAAATGATGCTATTAGTGCTGGCTTTCCTCAGCCCCCTACCTTTCCTCTTCCCCCATTGTTTATCAAAACACAGCCCACTCGTCGCTTCTTTCTCAGAAAAAAAACTCAAAACTCATCTCATCCAACCGAGCTCAATCCCACTCTATTGGTCGTCTAACCTTAAGATCGTCCCAGTCGGTTCTTCCGCAGGTGACCTATCTTTCTATTTATTTTCTTCGTTGGTTGATTATAATCTATTGTTGTGGACTCGAGGTATCATTGAATTTCTATTACTAGCCAAACCAGAGTTGATCTGAATTATTTAGGAATAACAAGAGCATGAAACAAACCATACATACTCCGTGAAACATGTTGAACAAGCATGACCTGCTTGTAGATACCCTTTTTAGGAATATGTAATTTCCCTCAGAATAATAGGGAAGCAAAGGTTTATTACAATTAAATAACTCATGAACTAGGAACCACAAACACTTTCAAAATCAGCAAACCGTCGTGTAACACGTATTGGACACGACACAGACACTCCAAAAGGCACCAGGACTGTAGGACACACTCAAAATCTACGCTGTGTCTGTATCGTGTCACGTCATATCTGTGTCTGTTCAACATAACCGGAAAAAAATAAAGAGAGTAATACAAGATACAGTATCTCAAATAAAAATGGAATGATTTGCTTGCCGGGCGAAGCTTAAAATAACTAAATTTCGTTAATAAGAGTGATTTATCTTGATCGCACTCCAGCCTTCGATGCAACGGTCTTGCTCTTTGAAGATCCAAATAGTAAGATGACATTGCGAACGATCACAAGTATAGAGAGAATGTGGACCATGTACATCTACATGCCAAGCTTGTTACATAATATAGAAAAAGGGAAGATGCTAGATGTTGGTGGACACATCGACAATCTGGTCCATGGATCAAATGAAGGGAGTGTAGATCTGATTGCCCATAACCTATTACAAACAAGGTGACAATCAACCTTAATGTGTTTGGTCCTCTCACGGAAGACCGGATTGAGATAGCAATTTGATTGTCACAATGCATATGCAAGGATTCGGTACACTGGATATTGAGATCAGCTAACAGAGTTATAAACCACATCATCACACAAGTCCTATGAACCATTGCTTGGTATTTTATCACTACATTTGATCGAGTTATAGCAACCTTTTTCTTGCTCCTCCAAGTGACGAAATTCCACCAATATATGTGTAAAATGGCTACATATCAATTTCGTAATAGGTCTTCGATTCAACATAGTCGACATCAGAATAAGACTTGGTTGATAAAATAAAATAAAAAACTTCTCCAAAAACTCCTTGATATAGATCAAGATCCTTAAAACTGCCTCCTAATGACACCTATTGGATTTTCTATGAACTGTGACCAACAACAAAGGAGGTCTTTGGCCTAAATATGGTCAAGTAAATCAATTTCCCAACAAGTCCTCTATATTGTGACTTTCCTCAAAACTTGATCTGATTAAGATTTTGTTTCATAGAGGAGTATCAAGGGATTTAGAACCAAGTATTCCTTATGCAGCAAACCCATGACACATTTTCTTTGAGAGAATTATTTCCTTCTTGTTACTGGAAACCTCGATGCCTAGGAAATAACAGGGTGATCCCAAATCTTTGGTAATAAAATGCTTATGGAAATGAGCTTTTTCTTCTTAATACCTGCAATATTACTTCTTGGTTGTAAGTCATCAATGCATACCACCATAGTAACGACTTGTGTTATAGATAAACACAGAGTGAAATGCATTATTGCATCCAAAACGAACTGCGTCCAAAACGAACTCTCGTGACAACTTGGCCAAACTTCTTAAAACAGGCACGAGGACTACGTATGAGACGTATATCGTCTTCTTAAGTTTACATAAAAACTATTCCCCCTGAGCAATGAGTCCGGGAGGATATTCCATATAACCCTCCTTAGCAAGATAGTCAACAAGAGGGCATTTCTGACATCAAGCTGGAACATCAGTCAAACTCGGTTTACTGCGAAAGAGATAGCATATGGAGTTGACGTGAGCATCGTGACAGAAACTGTCAAAGTAGTAGACCCCACAAGTTTAGGTGAAACATTATTCTACAAGGCAGCTTTACAGCTTTCAGTAGAGCGAAATATCTGACAGGTATTTGAGTATGCACACCCACTTTCATGCAAGGGGATGCAGGAGCCAAGTCCCAAACACCAAATGACATCTATCTCCTCATTGATGACCTTCTTCTACGCAGGTACAACAAGTTTTCGCAGTAAGTCATGAGAATAGAAACAATAGAGAAAGACAAGGCAAACTAGCGAAAGGAAGGGCATAGACGAAAGGATACAAAGTCATCCATAAGATATGGACAATTAGTACATTTACATTTGCGAAGTGCAATCAGGAGATCCAAATCGGAGGAGGTGAAGGACCTCCAACAGGGTTCGGAGGATCGACTGTAGTTGGATTGGGAGAACATGCAATACAAGCAGGGGAAATGATGGTGGGGAAAAATGGGGGACTCTGATTCCACATGGAGGAAATAGTTTATTTGCCTAGCTTTATTTAGGATAAGAGAGTATATATGTACAACACATGAGTAAACTTTAAGCCTAATAGATAGCTTAGACCTTTGGGCTAATGCCTAACTCTAACAACATGGATAACGGACAAGCTTCCCTCAAATTATTAGTCTCGGTTACCCATAGCAGCTTGCTCCCTCACAAATAAGCACCTATTTTTCTGTTAGTGACCCAGCCTCGTGGAGTGTAGCTGTTGTTGTTGGCTTCTTTTGGCCTATATGAGTTTTGTTGTTGTTGATTTATGATGTGGGTATGTCTCCTTTTGTGGTAGTGGGCGATCGAACATGTTGTTCTTGCCCCTTGTATATATTTCAGATTTTTTTTTCTTGATGGGATTAGGAGTAGGAGCTCATGATGTGAGCATGCTCCATCGTGTGTAAGTTTTATATAATGTTATTTTAGCAGGCAGATGGCTTTTAACGTGTACAAGGGTTAAGTTGACCAATAATTATTTTCTTCCTGAGGATGATATATATTATGGATTTAGATGATGTACTGGGTAGGTATTCCTTTGTGGGATGCAAACCTTTGGAGTGTTAATTTTGGCACCTTATCTCATGTTAGAAGCAAAATGAATTTGATGCAACGTACTACTAAATACCAGATCATGACTGTATTTCATGATTTGGGCAAAGGTATTTTGTGGAATGTAGTTGTTTAAGCTTCAAATTTGGCTCAATGAACTAATTAGAGAAGAACATTAGGTATGTTTCAACAGATAGTCAGATCAGAGGTGAATTGATGAGATCCTTATGTTATCTTTGGGAATGGACCCACGGAGCTCTCCTGAATGTTGCTTTGCCTACTTTCTCGCTTTTGGAGGAATGTGAATTTTGTTAAGCATACTCTTAGTCATTTACTTTTACTGAAGATAGTGGACATATTTGATGTTATGGGCGTGTTTATGGGGTACATTCTAAAGTGTTATTTTATGGTCCTCACATCATGTTTTGAGGATTCTGTATAGGTTATACAGTGTCCTGTACTAAAGAATTCTGACATGTTAGGATGATATTATGACATTCTTATGCTTGTCATAGTTTGTAGGAGGGAGCATATGGAAGTTGTTAACTTTGTTCCTTATGATTAAGGATAGTTGATTGGGTATAGGAAGTTTCTTAAGACAGTTCAACTTATTGTTGGATCGAAGGTTGATTTAATTGAACGGGTACGGCATTTTTCTCCCTCTCTTTGATGAGTAATTTTTAGACTACAACGTTGGGAATAAAATTTCCCTCTCGTTCCATTAATGATGGTTAACGAAACAAAGACCCAAGTACAAGCCCCAAGACAACAAAAGATTTAAAAAAAAACAAAGGCCCTAGTAAAAGTCCCTATACATCACAAGATATAAACTTCAATCAAAGTAAATAACAAAACGATTTACCAGCTAGTGACAAGCTTGTTGCGGCTAGAATCATTCACATTTGTTGACACGAGCTTGAAAGTGTCTACATCTTGATCTTCTTCTTGTCCTCAATGTGATCATCCCATCGAATCCCACAACGTATATGATCATAACCCTTTACAATTTGATACACCCATTTTTCATACCCATGTTGTTTCCTGTGTACTGGTATCTAGATCTCTTACTAGTCTTAAACTCACTAACCCCCTTCCCACAGCGCATTCATCTCCCTTGACAATCTACAACCCCGATTCCCTACCCAGTGCGTGTTTAGGCCAACGGGACCTTGATTCCCCTTCTTATCATTTCAGGGGCCAAGAGGTCCCTGAAGTGTTGGATTGTTATTTCTGACTCATTCACCTCCGCTCGATCCTCCCCCGTTGGAACTGTTGGCTCTAATGCAGTAGACGAGAGGTTGTGCTCAAAATCTATAATTGGGATGTCTTACTGATGTTTCTGCTAGCCACTATTTTCTTCTTGAATGACTGAGTCGCTTCCTTGTCATTCCTCATCTGTTGCTTGTCATTATTCGTGTCTCTCGACCTATTTAGTGACTTATTCTTTTTCTTTTCCCATTTTGGCTTTTTTGGTTTTTGCCGAGAGCCATTCCTCAAGGTTGGATTTAGATTTTTTTTTTTTTAATTCCATGCAGAATAAGGGTTTCAAGATTTTCATTTTGTCCATTTTCTTTCCTCTCCTCCTCGTGTTTTCCATCTCCATCCCCTATAACTGTGACAAGGCATGCAGTTTCCAAATGTTCCTCGCGTGTGCAGGAGGACTCAACATCATCATGTCTAGATGAATTACCCTCTTCAACCACCTTACAAGCAAGGCTCAGGCTGCCCAGCCCATCAATACATGGCTTGTTAACTGTTCTGCTATATGCAAGATTCTGACTTGTATAGGTTGTGCTCTTTGACACATTGGTACCTGGGAGAAAATCCCTCAAATCTTTTAACTCGTGAAAATCGGCAATGGCTTCCTTCCTGTTACAAGGCGAAACATCATCCCAGTCTTCATTGTGGGGCCACATAACGTTCGAATGTTTGAACGCAACTCTTTCATGAGTTTGTGCTCATTAGCTGATGTATTTTCTGTAACAAACCTGTTTTAAGTAGGATTTTGTCTACATCATCTCATGTTACAGGTTGAATTGGATGTAACGAAGTGAACTATAGCTTCTTGAGGCATGTGAGATAGATGAAGGCAGACTCAGTGCATCTATTTGTAAGTTTAGATCCTGAAAATGGTTTCATATCTCCCATCTTCTTATCAGAGTGCTTTCACTTTCTATAGCTTTCTGGTAGGGATGCTTAGTTCTATTGCTGTTGTAGTTTTGGGCAATACAAAAAAGGGACACATGTTCTTTTGTGGAAGGGAGATCTTGCAAGCAATATTGCAACTTTCACCTTGATTCAGGACTTTGAACCAGGTGCGTGTCCTAATGAGATTTTTGGTTTTCTTATATAAGATGGTACCATTTGGTAAAATGAATTAAATGTTCTTATGCAGAGTGAATCTTTCTGAAGATTTACTTTCCCTATCATCTATTTGTGTTTGGAGTGATGTAAAATTGTCTGTGTCGAAAGTGTGGTATAGGGAACCTTCCAAAAACTTGACATGCTGACACGGGTATTGTATCTAGATGTGTATGCATATGAGAACGATTTGTTACTCCAATTGCTTTAATTGAATGACAAAAATGATTTAGACCTATGTTTGACTTAATACACTTGGTATCTTTCTGTTTAAAGTATCAAACATAATTTGTGTTGTTATCTTCATGATTTAATGACTTCGAGTGAGTTTTGTGTCTTTAGACTTTTTACACATCTAGAAAGTAGAAACATGTAGTGTTTGGTTCATGAGAGTATCTAGAGGATTTTGAATTGGGCTAGTTTTCGTGCAGATCCGGCAAAGGAAGGAGATCCTATTTCAAACATTTGAAGTGTTTTTTTATTATATATTTCATGTTGGACAGATCTTAGATTAGACATAGGGTTGCATTGAGACACTTATTTTAATTGTTGAGACAAGTTTTTACTTTAGGTTATTGTCATTGTTGGTAGTCTGTTTCATGAATACGGACAGGTTTTGGGTAATGGCATGATATGGATACGGCTGTGGACATAATAGGAATATGTAGCCTATGTGTTGCACAAATCGGGCACGGGCTGATACAGAAACAGAGACCATTTTCCTGTCTCCGTGCAACATATTTGGTAGCGGTCATGCTGCTGTAGCTGTTGGCCTAGGTTACTTGCTTCTTTGAAGTGTTCGTCCTCGTCCTTATTTCTCCCATAATATGTCTATAGGAACTTGTTTCTCATACTGTGCACTAACTAAGACATATTATAACATTTCAAGCTGAATTTGTGGAAAGAGATATCACTCTTTCTTTTCAGTTGGACTTTGTCTTCTTGTTTTCCCCCTCTCTTGCTGGGTTGACTTCTGGTATAGCATTCCGGTGGTGATTGTTGTATTGAGGATGAGTATTTTGGTTGATTTGGTGGAAGGATAGGATCATAAAATGGTCTATACTGGGATGGAACTCCTTAAGTGCCTTGTCATCTCATATTCTCATCTACGTGCTAAAAAAAGAGTTTCCATCTCTTGGCAAATACTTCGTTCTGTTAATCAGAGCTATTCAAATGATGCATACTTTTTTTTTTTTTTATCACAAAGAGTTCTTTGAATTGGTGGGAGGTCCCAGGAATAGTTGGATCATATGCTTAGTTTTTTCCCCTTGTGCTCATCTTGTTTTATAGTTCTTAATATGTGGATCACAATTTTCTCTCGTGCTTGTACTTAGTTTCAATTGAGAAGGATTATTGCGTGTACTCGTGGTCGTGGACTCTGTTATCCGGACTCTCTACTTTAAGGCGAAGTACTCCTATCGACCTGATAGGATATGGAAATGTAATCCGTATCCGATCCTCCATAGTGACAATCGGATCCTTCATGATGACAATCGGGAGATTGGTAGTGAAGTAGATAGTTTATTTTAATATGGTAGTAAAGCAGTAGGGGAGTTGAAGGGACGGTCCCTTAAAGACTTATTCAACTAGTTCAGTAAAGTTTACTAGTAGTTTATAATTACATGTATTCTTTTTATCAAATCTTACAAATTTAATTACATGATGTGTCTTTTCAAATTTAATTATAAACTTAAGTATATGAAACTATGCAAACTTAAATCACGCAAATTTAATTAGAGGCCGTCTTTTAATGAAACCGTACAAATTTAATTAATATGTCTTTTATGAAGTCATACAAATTTAATTACATGATGTGTCTTTTTATGAAACTATGTTTAAATATATTTATTTTAGGGTTATTTATACTAACCTCTCATATGTTTTCGGTTTATTAAACGGATCTTCCTTATTTTGAAAATAATTACACTAACATCCTCTATGTTTATGTTTATTACACGGACCTCATCTATGTTTTATGTTTTACGTAAAGGGTTATTACACTAACCACCCTTACAACATAAAGGGAGGGGAGGTCCGTGTAATTATTTTCAAAGGGAAGTCTGTTTAATAATCCGAAAACAGAGAGGAGGTTAATATAAATAACCATTTATTTTAATAATCATATTCCGTACCTGTATCCAAAATTTGAATCATTTTTAGCCGAGTCCGTATGTCCTTCAATTATGAGTTTGAAGGACCCGACTCTTAAATATGTACCTATACCTGACATCCGTACCCGAGTCCAGGTAATATAGCTCGTGGAGCTTTGCATCACATCTTATTGAATGGTATATGAGTGGATGTCAACCATTTTATAGAATGTTTTATATATGTGGATGTTAACAGGTGAAAGTGAAAATGTCATCTAGGTTGCAGTAAAAGAAACTTTAGTATAAATTGTCGTTATGGATTTGTTATAGTGGCTAAGAGATGGATATGTCATACAAGATTTGATAGTGTAGAATGACGCCATTTGTATTCTGTTTTTTTTTAGTATAGATACTAAGATGGATCAAAACCAGATAAATATCCTTATCTGTTATAGCCGATAGGATTTGGATCAACCACAAATAAAGATTGAGCATTAACAATAACTAGAGAGCTTTTATGTCAACCTTGTGGGATCAACTATATTAGTTCTTTCTTTTATATTCTTCTCCATAGGGTTATCTTGTCTCTATAACACTACCAAATGTTGTATCATAGACACAATTTGAGTTTGTTTGGTATTTGTAGTTGCAGCAGCTGTTTAAGTATGACTCTTATGTTGCATGAATACATACACGATACCTATACGGGATACAAACATCTTCAAATCGGTAAAATAGTAGTTACCTAAGTTGCACAAATACAAACACACAGTTAGAAACACGATACAAATAAAGACACCATTTTACTGTGTCCGTACAACATAGCTAGGACTCCATGACCCCTACTAATTGGTGCATTTGTTGCACTTATTGGGTCTCTCTTGCACGTCCGAACCATCTCAAAATGATTCTCAGTTTGAACTGATATCATTTCAAGAAGACTTTGAATTAGGAAGGAGACCAACTCTATCCTATATATAGTCTTGAAAATTGTGATTACCCTTGTGTGTATATTACTGATCTGATAAATCAGTCCTAGAATTACAGCATGCATATTACTGATCTGATAATACAACATTCTTAAATTACATCTCAAATTTGGGTTTGGATCAATTTATTTTTATTTTATTCCTGGTTTTAAGCATCTAGTAGAGAATCAGCACAGTTTAGTATATACAATTCCTTTGTGAGTAGTCTTCACTATATAGCTGGTGGAAAGAAAAACAAGTATATATAACCTCGGTTCCTCAGTGATAGTTTCATCTGAAATTTGCAGCATCTGTCACTTGTATGCTTCAAATTAATGCATGATAGATCTCTTATATGTTCCCACCCCATGTTTCAAATCTAAACAGCTTTTCTTGTTTATGCATTGATCAAATATACGAATTATTAGTGTATGCTATATATAATCTTTTTTGTTGAGATATGGACTCCAACTTTATTCTTTGTAAGGACTCCATGGACATAAAAAAATGTATGACTAAGTAAAGGTACAACTAGGGCTTTCTAAGCGCTTTAACTTGATTATTGAAAAGTAGACTTAATGAAGGTACTCGACCTTGTTTTGTTGTCACAAATCTGTCTTGTCTAAGAAAAAAAAACACAAATCTGTCTTGTCCTGAGATGATGAATGAGATCATGCTCTAGTTGCAATGATAATATAATACATCGACTAGGTTTTGAAGTGCCGCATCCAATATATATTCTTTTTCTTTTTTTCCTTCAGACTACTTGGTATTTTGCACCGCTATATTGTCTTTCACTTGATAGAGTAGATCAAAGTAGTGTCCACCCAGTTTTGTTGTCATTCGATCGGTGTTTGACATTTATGGTGGTTTGCTCGGGATTTTTCCTGGCTGATAGGTAATGAATAGACACAAAAGCGAACATTCAACGACTGCGTGGCTTAGGACCCTGACCAACTTTGTGCAAGGTGGTCCGTAGGCAATTGGCACCAACACAGTAGCAGCTCTTTTCTTTTAGTTAAGATCTTGTTACCAAGTGCAATATTATCTATCGTTTCCTCAGATTGCTACTTCTATTCAGTACTGTGCGTGCTATTATAAACTCCATGAATCTGTTCATGTATATTACACAGAAGCCACTATTAACCTCTTTTTTCTTAAAACAGAGAGTACCAACTGCAGGCTCACCAGTCGATTTTGGATTACCCTTTGGGTTTGACAACATTAATAATCCTCTTTCAGTAGCAGCATGAAGCCATTGTGAAGTCGAAAAAGCCCATAATGGTTTGTCATGAGAACAAGACTGGTAAGCTTTGTCAAGCAGTTGCAGAATAAGCTTGGATCTGCTGCTGGTCTTATCACCTCATTTCTTTGATCTTTGCAAGGTTAGAATTGAGATCAATGATTATACTAGAACATTTATGGGCGTCAAAACAAGTGTTTCACATTCAATGCATTCTTGCATTTGCAATGGTCAAAGTAATTAATTTTACAGGTGAGCTGCTCCCAAAAGTAACGGCTCAGTGCTTGCAAGATGAATCTGATACAAGGTTACAATCATTGGCAGAAACAATGCCTTTCAATCCTAAATCTGCAGCTTCACTGAATAATTGTTTTCGACTTAACTGAATAATTTTACAGGTGTACATTGAACGGGGTCTGTTATGTTAAGGAGAAACCCCTCACAAAAGCTACTTATAAATTACTGAGCATGGCACAACTGTTAGTTTCATTTGCAAGGATTGCATAAAACAGCAATCAATATCAAACATGTAAAAAACTGGCAGCCCGTCCACACCCTTAGCTAACAATAATATTGTCCTTGAAAGCAGCTCTGTGCTGATTCAACTGTCTGTGGTCCTTGTCACCTTCACCCTCTTCTGTTTCAGGGAGAGAAGAAAAAACCGGGTTAAAATCTGCAGGATGAACTAAAATTAGCAACAGCATTTAAGTCCCATCATGGACCATCAAGGTATCTGAATCCCATGTACTTTTACTGTTTATTTCTCTTATTTTGTTTTTCTACAAGGTTTGGCTATTCTAGCCTTGTTTGATTTGTAGTGGGGTTTGGCAATCTCCAGCCTCACAATTTTTCTAAGGGGGCCAACCCCCACCCTTTCAATCAAAAAGAAAAAAGAAAAAAGAAAAAAGAAAAAGAGCATTTACACACTAGATTAACCAAAATATTACATCTGACAACTCGGATTGTTACCTAAGGTAAATATGTTGATAAGCCATAAATATGCAAATTCAATGACAAGTTCATATCCATTATGGGGCATTGAAATCTAAAAGAACATGATGCTTCTCAGATATCAACACTGGTTACTAATTGATTATGATTCTATCAACACTTGTTACAAATTGATTATGATTTGAATACAACACCAACCAACCCATCAAATCCCCACTGGGGCACTTTGTTACTGCTTGCCATGCAAATTGATGTTTCATGTCTCGAAATATTGTCAGAGAGGTGTCCATTTTTTTTTCCAGCAGTAAATATGTGCACAAAACTTCTCCATTCGTGGTTTGGGATTAGATAATTCCATCCAAAGGATTGATTATGTTTTGTGGAACCCAAATTTCAATAGGTTGTCTTTACCATAGCCCTATTTAATTAGAATTATATGGTTCCTCATGTTTGCAACAAGCGCCATATTATGCGATTTAGGCCTTTTTGTTAAAATAGTTCTTGAAAATGTTGCTAAATAATTATTTGTGTTACATAAATATGGCAAAACAGAGTATTGTAATACATGGTAAAACAGATGGTGACCAAACTAATCCCCAAGACCCCTCACCTTTCTACAAACAGGTGCCAAATAACAGATACTAAAAAACTTATATTTCGACCACTAAAAGTCCTCCCCTAACAGAGTATTTTAGTGACCAACTAATCCCCAAGGCCCCTCACCTTTTCTACAAACAGGTGCCAAATAATAGATACTAAAAAACTTGTATTTCGACCACTAAAAAGGAAATGCTTTACAAAATTGTCTTCCCCTCGATTGTGTCAGTCACCTGAGCCTGCCTCACTAACATGTGGGCCAGAACAAAACTCTTGGTCCAGCATTGCACCTGGCACACGTCAGCAAGACAGGTGCAGGCAATTAAGAACATTTTGCTCATTAGAACTTTACAAGCTTCCCATTATTTCAAACAATCCTGGGACCATATAGTTCCAAGGTCTCAATCTTCATGTAAGGGACTCATCCATTATATTTGTAAATACATAAACTAAAACTGCCTTGTCTGTGTCATAAATTACATCAAAATAAATAATGAAACAATACACATAATAGAGGTTAAAATACAATAAACTCCATAAAGTTAATTGATTTCCTAACTTTTGTGAAGTTTTTGGAACTATATATGGAAAAAGTTTAGCTTCACCGTATTAACTTTTTTTTCCTTTCAAATATACCTTTGTATATGTTTATCAATTACTATTATTTATTATATTAATGGGACAATTAGCTAATTACATGACCTGACTTTTAGTCTTCCTAAATAGTCTTAATAAATATTAGAATAATTACAAAAGATGTCATTTAGTCTTTCTAATAATAATTAATGAGATACGTGCAACGCACGTACATATATACTAGTATATATAATAAGAAAACTTCACCGTAAATTTTCCCCCTTCCAAATATGTTACTAATTAAAATTATTTATTAAATTTAATTAGGAAAACTAGGTAATTACGTATAAAATTTTTTTTAGGGAAAATATAATTTGGTCTTATAATACCTTTTGCTCTTTCCCGGTACAAAAAAGCCAATTAAAAGGTGGTTAAAATATGTGCAACGCACATGCATATATACTAGTGTGTGTGTATATATATATATATATATATATATATATATATATATATAGAGAGAGAGAGAGAGAGAGAAAACTTGAAAGGCTTCACCGTGAAACTTTCAAAAATCCTAAAATACCTTTATCTTAGCTTACATTATTTAATTAGTTTGAAAATATAATTACGTATGCAATCATCATTAGTGTCCACTACCATCATTAATACTTAGTATCCATAATCATGTCTCTTCCCTCTATTGCTTTTTTTTTTATTGTTTTATAAAAATATGATGGTATAAATACCAATTATTTACAAATGTCTCATTCCCTCGTAAAAAAAAACTTTTCACAAAAAACAATGTGAATGTCACTTTTGAAAAAGGAAAAAAAAGAAGTGTAATAGAAGTTGGTAAATATAAATTGTTTCTCCAAATAATTACAAGTAACTTATTATGCAACATCTCCTAAAAAAAACTTATTATGCAACAAATTAGCATAAAATACACCAACTTGCAAAACACGTGCACAACTGCTAGTATAGGATAGGGGGGAGATCTATCAAGGCTATCTTGATTTCGATGCTAAATGCATTAACCAAATCTGCTTTCCTTGTATCATATATATATCAACAATTTCTTTGTTTCTTCTCACTCTACTTGGGTCTTTGTTCGTTAATTACCATTAATGAAACACGATAGGATTTTTCCACCGTTTACTCTAAAAAACAATCCAACCAATTAGGATGACGAGACATTTCTCCTGCAAACTTCAAGATTTCTCGAGTTTTTTGAGGATTTTTAGAGGGTTAACCATGTGCACTTTGCGCACACATGAATTTAAATCAAAATCATATATATCAGTTGAAATATTTGCGGAGAATGCAAAAGTCCATATTGATATTGATGTTATATGCAATGAATCTGGACTATTTACCACTTTCACCATCTGATGTATCAGCAAGCCTTGCAATCACATCAGTCAAAGATTGCTCATGCTCCTGTAAAGAAGAAACAGTACCTTATAATATCTAAAAAGAGTACTAAAGCATTGGAAGTGAAAGAAAGACGGCTCTTACTTTCAGCACTTTCATCACTCTTTCAATCTCAAGAGGATCAGGATGATTTGCAGCACATACCCTCTCCACCTGCTTGTCATTAAGGAAGAAATCAAACAGTATATGCTTTTGTCATAACTTACAATATCTCTGCATTTGTCATAACTTACATTCCTAAGCTTTCACGTGTCTTAATATCTGTGTTCTTCTCCCCAAATAAAAAAGGAAAAAAGAAATTACAATCATAATAACATTTTGAGTGTGACAGGCTCTCCCAAATCACATAGAGCTATTGTTGGATAACAAGGTACATTAAGGTCAGACAATCCCCGTTCCAAACTTAACATCAAGCCTTGTACCAATGGTTTGATAATAGCATAACACAAACATACCTCATTTACTAGAGTTTCTGTGTGAAGTATCTCAATGTCTTCAGTACGCTTCTTCCCAAGACCGTTTGTTGATGGAACTAAAGATGTCTTGGAGTGTGTCTTTAGAGATCTTCCCCTGCCAACACCTGTGGCAGCACCATTGTGATCTATGGGTTTCTTAATCCCATCATCTGGTCCGCCCCGACCAATTCGTTCATAAATACCAGTATCCTCACCTTCCCATTTTATATCATCAGGAGAAATCTGCCAATGAAGTATGGTTGTAGGACAAAAGTCAATAATCTGGTTTCCTAATAATTCTGGGTGGGACTCTTAATGTGAAGCTTTTGGTACAGTGATAATAATTCCACAGAAGTACTAAAGCTCAGTGTAACAAAAAGGAGACAGGAGAATCAATGTGACTTCTAATGGCTTATTATCAAGGAACAGCATCTCAACGACTCGACTCTCAGAAGCATTTACATATAATTTAGCTTGGCGGTAAGGTGTGACATGAGGTTTATATTTGAAATACCTTGAGGGGATATGAATTGAACAAAAAATTATAAACAAACAGAATAATGTAATATTAAAATTTTAAAAGCAATCCTTAGAAAGATCATCCCGGATAACATTTTATCAATAATTATCCTACATGGCCTCTATAAAAAAAGTAAATAAACATCGTGTCTTAGATAAGTTCAAGAATAACTTGCAAAACATTATCACGGCATCTTAATTCGTAGAATTAGAGATGGTTCAAATTTGGAGGTTTACAATTAGTAAGAACAAATCAGCATTAGGACAAAACAAACATGGATTGAAGTTTTAAAGTACTATTAATTACAGAGGACATGTCTCTTAACAGAACTCAATGGACAAAAGGACTCAAATAGCCGACCTCAAAAAAATGGATAACCGCTTTGTTGATTTAGTTATTGTTGTAGCGAAAATAAAGTAAATATGAAATCTATTTTTTGCAAAATTATAAGACAATAATGGGGAATGCTCATAATGATGGCCAAAAGCCACTTGAGTAATCACCCTCTGGCTTGGGATCAATTATTCATCTTGAAGGTGAGATTGAAGGTGTTGAAAGTGGAAAGTGCTTCCAGATAGTGCTATGAATGTAGAATACCATTGGATTAAATAGTAAAATTTGGATGGATATACTAGACTTACGGTTTAATGTTGAGAAAAAAAATAAAATCCAACAAGTTTGATGAGTGGTTATATAAAGAGAGATGGATTAAGTGACTTAGTAAAGAAATTATTAATACAGATGAAAGGAAGAAGGAGATACATGTCACCAAACAGCTAAATTAACAGGAAACTATGCCATGTCTGCAAGAGCAAAGCATTTCACCTCTTTGAGGTTGACCCACTCCCATGTCTCATTTTTGGTGTTTTTATCATAAACAAGAGCATGCAGACCCTGCAAGTGATCAGCGAATGATAACATCAACTAAGCTCACTCCTAGATAGATGGCAAACTTTAACACTGGACAGTGTAACACACCGCACGGTAGTCAGTAATCTCAGCCTCGTAGAAGTTATTATCCTCAGGCCACCTTGTCATGACTTTTCGACCGATAAGAGGATCAGATGTTGCAGCTCCACCATGTTCTATTGCTGCAAAAGCACCAGAACTCCTTTTCGTAACTTGACCCATTCCACTAGGAACATTTGAAGGAATCTTCAAGGACTTGATCATTGATACACCTGTCAAACTATGACCCTTCGGGTCATGGATCAAAGGGCAATGTCAAGCAAAAAATAACAGAAAGTAATGAAATCACGCGCCAGAAAACAAAAATCTTTCGCATACTGGTTTAGGCTTCTTGCCCTTGGATCCTAACGGCACTCCCCTTAACCCTGCTGATGATGCTGGTGTAGCAACTGGTTGTGTGTGCAGCATAGGAGGTGGTGCGTTCATAGATAGAGAAGCTAATGAATGGGATGTCTTTTGCCTCTTGCGTGAAGCCGAGGCGGTGGGACTCGCTATTGAATCATAAGCAGGGGCATTATTGAGCAAACCAGATTGTGATCCACCTGCCTGCCTCCATTCTCTGATCATATAGTGTTATCCAACATCCACCCATTAGTACATAACACGAAAGGAATTCACTTAAAAGAAACTTCTTTAATATATATATATATATATATATATATATATATATATATTCCAGCATACCTAATTCTCCTGACAATGTCATCTGCATCAACTCTGTTTTTAAGTTCCCTGTATTCCTCGTCAGATATACTCAGCTCTCTTCTCAGATTAGTCATTAAATCATTCTTCTCCTAGAGAAATTTATTTGCAGGAAACAATATAATGGAAGACAGAAACAGTAGTGACTATTAATATGGGGGAGATGTATACCCAAGTAATGGAATCAGCTTGAGCCCTGAATGCCCTCAAGACAGAACAGTAGGCTTCTTGCTCAAGCCAATGTATCTGGGACTCCATATCCATTTGCATCCTGGGGTATGGAAGAGCACCAATAGAAGATCGCCCATTCCCAGTTACATGTCCTCTTGTACCCCTATTATGATGAGATGGTGGAAGATCATCATCAGTTCCTGCAGTCACAACCAAAGGACGAAGTACAAACAATAAACTTCAGTTTTCAGGACCAAAACTTTCATTATGTACCAGAAGCATTATATTATATCTGAAGTACCAAAAACCAACATAAGTATATAATATACAATACAAAGCTACCGGGCATCTGGATCCAGGACTCCATATTCTAATTCTTGGAGTATTCTACAGTTTAATGATGAAAAAACATATCATATGCAAACTACAACCTTCAATCTCTTTATATATTTTTATTCAGTCACTTCATAGCTATATTGGATGGCCACAGACACAATATGAGGACAACATGGACACGGCAACTCTCTTCATTATATACTTTTGCCATGCAGCGCGTCTGACATGGACACACTGAGCTTCCTAGTTCAAGAGGGGCGTCAATCATTGAAACAGTACAAAAACGACAGAAAAAGGTCACACTGGAAACAACTCCCATACGCACCATAGTCACAAGATCCCCAGTCACAAAATCTGCAGCATTAGATGATGATTCGGAAAGGATAAAGTGGTTCAGAATTTGGAGCAGCACAGAAATTTGGGAAGGGTAGTTTGCGGGACGCTGTGGTTCTTTTCTGCTTATTTTAACTTTTGTGCTTTCTTTCTAGTGGATTATTAAGTATGTCTTATGCGGCTACCTTCGGGTGTTGAAAAACTCCTCTCCTAACAAACCATTGACTGGTAAACAGGGTCTTGCTTGAGATTTTCATTTTATCTTCAGATTCTTCCTTTTCCTTTTTAGTTCCCAGCTGGCATGGGAAACCAAATACCAAACCAACCTAGGAATCATCAATCATCAACCAACCACACCACCACCCAAACCAACAAAAGGCAATTGAACAAGGTTTTCCTTTATTCACAAATCCTTTCTTTTCCCTCACTCCCGCAACAACCCTAGAGACATCAACTACCACAACTACAACCACCCCGACTCAACCATCCTCTGTCAGCACCTCAAACTCCTTGCTCTCCAACCACTTCCTGTGCCCCTTTAGCCTCCCAAAACCACTTTGATCTCATCTTCAAATATCTGATAAAGCTAACTTAGCCAACATTTCTGACTGGCTTGAAATTCTAAGGCAGCAGGCACGGGAGGGAGATTTGCATCCCAACTTATAAAGTAGTAATTATTTATTCGTGAACTTCACATTATCTTGACTTATTTCACAAAAGATTGTTTGAATAACTTGCAAACAAAATCATACAAATAGTTGGTACTATATGTCAGCAAAGATGAATTATTTGACCATGATTTATGCAATACTATGTTGTTCAAACTGTGATAACAGAAACCTGGGTCTACGAAGAGGCAGACAAGGAGAAGCTTATGCTTTATTCATCGAATCCTGATGCGGTGTACTTAATTCCTTATGTCAAGCTCTAAAACCCTAACATCTTACCAAGCTGGAACTAACCCTGTTGAAAATGGATTCCCATTCGAGATCCTTCCTCTGAGAAAAAAATAAAATAAAAGCCTATATTCCTTCGATAATTTCAGATTGAAGCTCCAAAAACTCATCAAAATGGACTACAAAAACTAAATCTAAAACAATAGTTGAGTTTTTGAAGAACAACAAAAACTAAATCTAAAACACTAATTCATTGAAAATCACGTTCTACTCGCAACACCACCAAGTATAAACAACAAACCCACTCATATACCAAATGCACCAGAAAGATCTACAAATTCCCAGTTAAGTTCATCCCTTTCTTAATCCACGTGAAAAGACTCGGTCAAAAGCCTATATTCTTCCCATAATTTCTGATTGAAGCGCTAGGAAGAAATGCAAAGCCATAATTCAAAATCCCAAAAAATGAAGCTCCAAAACCGTAATTATTGTCCAATCTCATTCTACTCACAACACCCCCAATTATCAGCAACAAACCCACTCAAATACTGAATGTAGTAGAAAGATCAAAAAAATCCAATGCTGAAACCTTATAATAGCTTAAAAAAATCCCAAAAACGGAAATAAAACAAACCGCGACTAACACAAAGGGCATAATCCATCATCACAAGTGAGCTTCTCAGTTCTTTCCAATCCGACCCTCAACACTCTACTCACTATAGCTTTAAATCTAAGTCCCAAATCTGAAGCTCTAAATCCCAATTATTGTCCAATCTCATTCTACTTGTTGGACCCCAATTATCAACAACAAACCTACTTTACGAAATGCAAAGAAAAGATTCAGTCTTACCGGAGGTGTGAACCCCTATAACTTAAAAACCAAAAAAAGTGAAATCAAACTCAGCGCTACCATCGTAAGGGTCATAATTCCAAATCTGAAGCTCTACATCCCAATTCTTGTCTGATATCATTCTACGCATTGGACCCCAATTATCAAAACAAATCCTACTATATCAAATGAAGAAGAAAGAATCAATCTTGCCGGAGGTGTGAACTCCTAAAGCTTAAAAACCACAAAAAGTGAAATCAAACGCAACACTAAGGGTCGTAATCCCTCACAAGAGTCCTCATGAGATTCTTTCCAATCGGATACCCTAACTGAATCCAATCGCTCGAATCAAGAGGAAAGAAATCTTCTCATTAAATTTAATCTAAAGGCTAATTCTTTCAACAAATCCTAATCAAGGTTCTAAACGGCGGTAGGCGGGTGAGCGGCGGAGGGGGTCCGCCTACTGCCTAGGCACTAGATACATTTTGGACATTTTTTTACTATTTTACCGGTCTTTTTTTTTGCACAAATGCATACTTTAAGGGTGTTTTATGCATAACTAAGTTGTAGAACAAAAAATTATAAAATTTTATTCTTGTAAAAGTGACAATAGGTCCATAATTCTTGCAAAACAGTTTTGCCAAAACATCTAATCGGTATTGCTCCGCCTAGACGTCCGCCTATGCCGCCAAACCACCGTGGACCGCCTACTCCACCGCTAACGACAAAAGCGATGCGGAGAGTAGCCGCCTCGGCCACCATTTAGAACAATGATCCTAATTGAAGCTCTAGAATGTCAAATGGAGAGAATGAGTGAAGCCCAATTCAAAATTCCGAAGAACTACAAAGTTCCTAAATCTAAATCCCATGCATGAAGCTTTAAAACCCTAATTCTTCGTCAATCTCATTCAACTTGATATGAAACCTAGTAATTAGCAATAAACCCACTTGTCCACTAAATGCAATAAAAAAGATCCAAACTTTCAAACGCTAAACCCTAAAGTAGCATAGCAATCCCAAAAATTTAAACCAAAGTATCATAAGGGGCGTAATTCATCACAAGAGTCCTTCATACAAGCTTCTTTCCCAAGCTCGCTACAACACTGAGGCTAAACCATGAATCTGATGCTCTAGAACCCTTATTTTAGGCTAGTCTCATTCAAGTCACTATACCCAAATACCAACAACATACCACATGTACCAGATGTGACAAAAAGATCCAGACTTCTTCACAGGGTAATCCTATAATAACTTAAAAAGCACCAAAAAAAAAAATCAAACTCATAGCTACTGTCAAAAGGAGCAAAATCCATCACGAGTCCTCCTGGTGACGTTCTTTCTCAATCCAAAACCCTAATTCAAACCAACTGCTCGAGGAAATAGGAAAATAGAGATTTTCTCCTCTAACTCAATCAACATAATTTCCAATTGGAACCCTAGAAATTCAAAATTATTAATTAACACAATGAATAAATTCTAGTTCAGCTCCTGAATGCAAAAACCTAAATCTACCACAACTCCCTAACCCTAATCCCAACCATAATAACTAATAAATTATTCAAATGTTAACAAAAACATAATAAATAATTAAGCTTTTTTTACCAAATCCTAACCCTAGCCCAAAAACATAATAAATAATTAAGCTTTTATTACCTAATCCTAACCCTAGCCCAACCACCACTGCTGTTCCTAATAAATAATTAAGTTTTTGTTAAGATTTTTACTAGCTAAGTTGATTGTATTTAAGTGCTAAAAAAAGTTCAGGCTATATAATTGCCAAAACAGGATACGTGATGGTATTTAAGTGCAATTAAGCCATAGCTTTAAAATCACAAAATTTTAAATCAAACTCATCAGGTAGTGTTGTAAGGAGCGTACTCCACTGCAAGAGTCCTCAAACTTCTTTCCCAATCTGAAGACTTAATTCCATCCTAACCGCTCGAGCCAAATGTTAAGAAAAAACATAACAAATAATTAAGCTTTTATTACCTAATCCTAACCCTAGCCCAACCACCACTGCTGTTCCTAATAAATAATTAAGTTTTTGTTAAGATTTTTACTAGCTAAGTTGATTGTATTTAAGTGCTAAAAAAAAGTTCAGGCTATATAATTGCCAAAACAGCAAACGTGATGGTATTTAAGTGCAATTAAGCCATAGCTTTAAAATCACAAAATTTTAAATCAAACTCATCAGGAAGTGTTGTAAGGAGCGTACTCCATTGCAAGAGTCCTCAAACTTCTTTCCCAATCTGAAGACTTAATTCCATCCTAACCGCTCGAGCCAAGAGGAAAACAGAGACTTTATCCTCAAACTCAATCAAAAGCCCAATTATTCACATAATTTCCATGGAATTCTAGAAAGTCAAAATTAACATAATGAACATATTCAAGTTCAGAATTAGTATATAACTGCAAAAACATATATCTAAACCCCGAATATGAAGCTCTAAACTCCAACTGTTAGCCAATCTCATTCAATTTGTTGTACCCCCAATCATCAACAACAAATTCACTCATAAACCAGACGCAACAAAAGACCCAAACATTCCCGCGGTGGAAGCCTGCAATATCTTAAAAATCACAAAAAATAAATGAAATGGAGTTCGCTACAAAAGCATAATCCATTAGAAGATGCTTCCCTCTTTCGCAACCCAAACCCCTCCCATAATTTTCAATTGGAAATATAGAAAGTCAAAATGAACGAAACAAACGAATTCTACTTCAGATTGGGAAGAAACCAATTACGTTATAAAACCAATTACGTTATAAAACCTATATAAGTTTATTCTATAGGTTTTATAACGTTATAAAACCTATAATTGGGTTTAGAATAAACTGATGTAATGTAATCAAACTTGTAAACGAAAAAATTATCACGTACCAAACATCCTCTTGAGTTGTAATGTAATAGCGAAACACTTTCTTTTTGTTTTTCCTTTTTTGTTGTTTTTTTATCTTTTGGTCACTTTTTGGCTTTTTTGTCATTTTCCATTTTTGGTCTTTTTTATCGTTTTTCCGTTTTTGGTCTTTTTTCTGTTTTTTCTTTGTTGTCATTTTTGGTCATTTTTTCATCTTTGGTCATTTTTCGTTTTTGGTCATTTTTGGTGTTTTTTTTTAGCATAATGACAAAACTAATATTTTTCAATTTTTTATATTTATTTTAAAATTTTGTTCTTTTATTTTTTTATTAATTTACTTTTAAATTTTATGTTATATTTTTTAAAAATTATTACATTACAAACTCAATTACATTACAAGGTAGACCAAACATATAAATGCAATTAACATTACATTGCATTGTTTGATTACATGTTCCAACCAAGCATGGTAATATAATTGTAATTCCATTACATTACAAATCCAATTACATTACAAACCCAATTCCATTATGATTACGATTACAGTGAACCAAATACAACCTCAGTTTGATTCATTGTCACATTTTCATTAATAGAACAAAAGATAATATATATTATTTTAATAATAAATAATTAAAAACTTGATGTATAATTATAATTAACCATTCCTATTATAATTTTTTTTAAATATATCTCACACACACACACACACACACACACACACACATATATATATATATATATATATATATATATATATATATAATGAATAAATTTTGTTCTCTGTATAAAGTTTGTAAAGGTTAGGAATATTTATGGAAAATTTTGACTTTCATCCCAATTAATAATATAATTTTAGACTTACATCATACTTTTTGTGTTTATTAGATTTACATCTCACTTTTGTCACCGAAAACATTTGACGACAGTTTTTCGTGACAAAATAAATATTTTTTGTGACAAAAAGTGGGATGTAAGTCAAATAAATATAAAAAGTGGGATGTAAGTCTAAAATTATTACTATTAAGTGGGACGAAAGTCAAAAATTCCCAATATTTATTTATGAAAAAAAAGAAAACAAAACCAATATTAGCAAAACAAATTATTGTACAATATATCGAAACACATGGCTACTTGTTCAATTTTTACAAGAAAGAAAAAGAAAGTCCATAATAACAGAACAATATTCATACAGAACAAATCACAAACACAAGGAGGACCCAATACACTTTAGAAAAAAGTTCAGCGAAGAGGTACTCAATTTAGATTATTCATATTTCATTCTTCCCATCGATCCTCTTTGTAACCATGGTTTATAGAGTGAACTTCTGCATTTACTATCGTCCATGGAGTAGATATCGGCGCAAGGCCACCACGATTTTTGCTCCATCCGTTGTTACTCCATCCCATTCTATCCCCAAAGCCAAACACTCCGTAAATGTTTAAGGCTGGCTGTAAAGTCTAAACCAATTCTCTTTCCAAAAATTTATATTGTATTGAACCCAACAATTTATTCTGTCTCAACCTCCAAAATTCTCCCAAATGCTAGAGAGAGATGGAGATGGAATTGCCAACAAATGGAAAAGTGTCAGAGTTGAAGCGAGCACTGGAGAATGATGCCGAATAGGGTGCCGTAGAGCATCATCGCAGGCTTCCTCAAAGAGTATCGAAGGTTGTAGCAGAGCATCAATCGATATCGCCAATAAGAAAGGGACTGTTTTATGGAAAAAAGAAAAATAATAAACATGGCTAGTTTCAATCTTAGTGGCACTGCCAAACACCCTACAATCATCAAAACATTTTTAAAATCTCACCGTGAAGCGGTACGGTTTGGGTTGGGGAAAATGAATGGAAAATATGATGTGTGATTTGAAATCACGATTTTATTGTGTTTCTAAATCCCCAATGACTAACACACGACTTTAAAACCATATACGGCAATCCCAATTGACTAACACAGTAATCATGAAACACACATTGACTTACACCCCTACAAGAATTGAAATCAAACTAACCATTATTGTCATCAGGTCCGACACGCTTTTACCCGGACTATACATTTGTCTGTTGTTATGTTACGTGATTAATTTGTCTCAACATTTTCTTTTGAATGGTATTATCCCTAAGGAGTTGTTTGGTTGTTAGGGATTGTTTGCTTCCCGAAAGAGGTCCAAAAGACACGTTTTGAGAAAGTGGATCTGGCTTCCCCATTTTCTCTATTTGGTTAAGAGGAAAAGTGAGCCATTTTGCACTTCCCCTCTAACATAACAGTGGTGTTCGCTCCTTTTTCTCTCTCTTACTTCCTCGTATGTTATTCAGATCTAGGAAGAAAAGAGAGGGTTTTTAGTTTGGAAGAATTTATCGGTTGGTTTTATTCTTCCTCTTCCACTCTCATCGAGTTGTTGTGGCCCGTTGTGATCACCGATCGCTTCTCGTGACATGTCTCAACCGATATTAATTGACCCCTTCCTCCCGCCATGCCTCAACAGATATAGAATAATCCAAAAGTGAAAACAAGACCATATACAATTTGATCATTATGAGCGAGTCCAAAATCATTGTAGAACGACCTAACGTTAAGTTCCCAAGTCCAGCCACAGGTCAAGTGAGTTTCGATTAATAAATCAATACCTATTTGTTGTCACTTTATCACGTGAAAAGAAGCATGAAATTCCTCCTTACTCTCGAGTAAGCTTTAGTGATATCTGATTCTTCCTCAAGCTTGGAATGGATCTTAGCTGGTGGGTGACCGGCCAGTAGGGTAGAAGAATCAGACAAGGAACTGACACAAATCTTATACGAGTTGTTCAAGAATATGTTGTTTTCATCAATAGTAGGTAGAATAAAGAAACTTATCTCAACCCAGTTGAATGATTTTCGTTCCACTTCTTGTTCTAAAAATGAAGAAAGATTTGTATTAAAAAAAATCTTGAACCCAAGAATGAAGAATAACGAGTTCTTCATTATGCATAATAAAGTAACCACTTATCTAAATTGAGAGAGAGCTGAAGAAATAGGTCAGCGACCACTTAATCTTCATTATGCAAAAATAAAGTAACCACTTTCTTCCCATGTTTAAATCACATACGAGAAAGTACGAGGAAACAACGGAGGGGGGGGGGGGGGGTGCATGCACCATTGTTATGTCATAGGAAAAATAAAAAAAAATGACTCCTTTTCCATCTTCACCAAAGAGAGAGTGTAAATGTCGGACCCACTTTCTCAAAGTGTGAGTTTCTTTTACCAATTTCGGTGAACCAAAGAATCCCTAAATTTGGGGATGGTTAGACATTTCCGTAAGTCACTACGTGAGATTCACGTGATCCACAAAATGATGGTTTGTTTTAAGCTCCTTCATTTCTTTCACTTCTTTTCTCCTTGCTACTCTAAGGGCATGTTTGGTAAACCGTAAGTGTGAAAAAAATTAGATTTGCACTTTCAATGATGAATTTTATGTAGGAATCCATCCACTTTCTTGTCCCCCTAAAGGGGGACAAATGTGTTTGGTTGAGATAGGAAAGTGAAAAATGAGAAGTGAAAAAGTAGTCATGTGTTTGGTTGAGGTAGGAAAGTAAAAAGTGGGAAGTGGAAGAATATAATTAATTCACATAATTATTTAATAAATTAAATAATTAGTTTGATAAGTTAAAATAATTAATTACTAACTATTAAGAATTACAAATTTATCAACTCAAATTTAATTACTAACTAATTAAGAGTTACAATTTTAGTTACTATTCACAACTCACTAGATTTGCACTTTCAATGATGGATTTTATGTAGGAATCCATCCACTTTCTTGTCCTCCTAATAGGGAACAAATGTGTTTGGTTGAGATAGGAAAGTGAAAAATGAGAAGTGAAAAAGTAGTCATGTGTTTGGTTGAGGTAGGAAAGTAAAAAGTGGGAAGTGGAAGAATATAATTAATTCACATAATTATTTAATAAATTAAATAATTAGTTTGATAAGTTAAAATAATTAATTACTAACTATTAAGAATTAAAAATTTATCAACTCAAATTTAATTACTAACTAATTAAGAGTTACAATTTTAGTTACTATTCACAACTCACTAACCTTACCATCTAATACATAATTAAATAATACATTAATTAATATATTAAAAAGCATAGCAATAAATAATACATTAACTTATATATTAAATAGCATAGCACTAATCTCACCTTACTTCTCTTTCACCCGACTCCAGAACTCTCTCCACACAAGGAAAAAAATATTTGCTGCCCAAACCCTCCGCCCCACATCCGACCAAGACCCTCCCCCCCCTCCGCCCCACATTCGACCAAGACCCTCCGCCCCACACCGCCCCCTAACCCTCCGCCCCTAACTTCTCTCTCACTCATGGCCTCTCCCAAAATCGACCCAGACATCGCTCGCTAGCTGCGGCACCACCGATCTCGGCCAGGCACGATCGCCCAGAAAGGAGCCTCGCTGCCATCGGCCTCCTTGCTGCCGTCGGCCTCCTTGCTGCAATCGAGATAAAGTCTTCCTCTTGAGTTTTTTTTTTCCCTTATTGATTTTATACATCCCAACCCAGATCCTAAATCCCAACCCACATCCTAAATAATAACTAGAAAGTGGAAGACTGACTTTGGGAAGGGACAAAGGGGGACATGAACTGCAAGTTCCTTTATTCATTACTTTCTCATATCCCTGTCCCCCGAACCAAACAAAGAAAGTCATGGATTTGACTTCACTTTCAGCTGAAAGTTGAAATCCATCTCCAAATCCTGTTTACCAAACAGGCCCTAAGGGGACAACAAGAATGAAGGACAATACATGCGCAAATTTATTTTGTTCGACAATTATATGGTTCTTAACAACCTGTGATTACATAGTAAACGACGACATTCATAAACAGAACAGCTTTGTAGTTCCCATTCCATTTTTCTGAAGTATGGTGTAGTTGGAGTTCATTGCAAAAAAAATAAAAAGTTGGTGTTTAAGTGCTCAAAAAATATTGCATGCTATATAATTGCCAAAACTGGATAGTTGAGGGTATTTAAGAGCAATTAAGCCATAAGTTAAAATTCAAAATTTTAAATCGAACTCATTGGGACCTATCCTACTTGTCATACTCAGTGAATTTCTTTCACAATCTGAACCGCTAATTCCAACCCAATCACTCGAGCCAAGAGGAAAAGAGAGATTCTCCTCAACTCAATGAAGGGCCCAAAATTTCAAATTCCATGGAATTGTAGTCAAGATAAACATAATGAAAGTATTCAAGTTCATAATCCGTATAATTGCAAAAAAACAGATCTGAACTCCAGATATAATAAGCTCCAATTCTTCGCAAATTTCATTCGATTCTTTGTACCCCCACTTATCAACAGCAAACCCATTTGTACACCAAACGCAAAAAAAAAAAAAAAAAAACAGAAAAAAAAAACGATTTTTTCCCATGGTGGGAGCCTACAATAGCTTAAAAATGACCCAATTTTTTTTTGAAATCAATTTCACTGTTACTATCATTAAGGGGCATAATTCATTAGAAGAGGCTTCTCTTTTCCCAACCGAACCCTACCCCTTACCGCAATCTCAATTGAAAGCCTAATCCACACCCCCCCCCCACCCCCCACCCCCCACCCCCCACACCCCCAATTGGATCTGTAAAAAGTCATAATAAACATAACAAAGGAATTCTAGGTCGGATTGGAAGAGTCGCAAAACCCTAGATCTAGATCCCAAATATGGACCTCTAAAACACTAATTCCTTTACAATCTTGTTCTACTGACTAGACCCCCAGTTATCAGCAACAAATCCACCCATAAACCAAATGCAGCGAAAGATCCAAACGTTCGAACCGTGAAACCATAAAAAAATTCTTATAAGTCACAAAAAATTGAAATCGAACTCACCGCTGCTGTCGTAAGGAGCGTACTCCATCAGAAGAGTACTCCTGGGCAGTTTCCCTTCCAAATTCGAAAACCTAATTCCACCCCAAACCGACGGAATCACGAGGAAACGAGCGAATCCTTCAACTAACGGAGCATCCGCGAGCAGAGATCGAGAGAACTGAGGCCCTCCGAGAGGAATTTCCCGCCAGAAAGCGACCAGATAGATAATTATTGCGCCAAATTGAGCTAGAGTTTGGACAGTTTTGGCAAGGGTTTTATAGATTTTGTCGAGAGAGAGATGGAGCGGAGTCGGGGCTCCAGCGGAAAGCGTGAAATAGCAATGGGAAAGGAAGCGGACTCGAAAAAGTTATACGGATGATTTAATGACGGTTCGTTAGGTCCGGCACGCGTTGGCAAGTTGGTACAACGGTGTGTCCGTTATTTATGTTACGGACTAAATATTTGGTATGTAATTAAGTTGTCTTATATATATTAGAAGACAATATCCGGATGCCAGATTCTATACCATGTAAAGATATATATTTGTTAACTTATATACATAATAGAAAATTTAGTTGTAAATTTTTTGACTAATTTTTTTCAACTTGGTTACGTGAATGCATGGATATACGAGCACTTTCCAAACCTGAAGCGGGCTAAACTTAACCGAGGGTATGACGAACACCTTCCTAGAATATTCAGATGGAAGCCAAGTAAGAAAGATGCCAAACGTCCACACACATTGGGCGTCCTACGGAATGCACTTGAAGATATGACGATAGAAGAGGTGAATTGAGACATAATTTTTTTATATTTGGTAATAATTTACTAAATTACGTTATGCTAAATTTTATGCGTTGCAGATATTTTGGAATCTATATCGTGATTTACGACAGTAGTCGTCCATTGGAACCAGTCGCTTTATATCACGGTCTGATAAGTTGTCATGAAATCGATGAGCCTTATATGCCTGATAGAGTGCTCCGTCAGTTTGGCTACGTACAGACAGTCCCGAAGCGCACATTGAAAATGATAAGTGCTCCGAGAGGTACAAAACTCCTAAACTATATTCCTGCAACATTCAACTGGGTCTCAGACTTCTTTACTGAGTGGCAACATCACGTTATTAGAGACATTGAACGACAAGCAGCAGTTAATATGACAGACTATAGCGACGACTATATCGCCTACTACGCTGGTGTCGGACTACCTACGTTGTTCAAACGCGGAGACGATATTATGCGTGTACCATCAGATCTCCCCGTCAAATCTGTCTTATATACTACATTGGTCAACATGGTGAGGCAACCAACTTTCAGTTTGAAGATATGTAAATGTTTATAACCTAACAAAATTTATGAATTGTCATCAATAGGCTAGGAAAGCGAATAAGTTGGAAAGAAGGCTCGTCAGTTGCCAGGGTAAGAATTATATGAAAATCAATGAGGAGCTACAACACATCGACAATACTGAAGATTTTTCTTTCTTGGAAAATATGGAGCAACGTACAAAGAGGCGGCATGAAGTTTATGTCATGTTTCAATTGATATAAAACTTTGTGTTTCGAGTATTTTGCTATATTTTGTATTTCGAGTTTTTTGGGTTTTAATATTGACATGTTAAACTTTGAAGTTGGCTGTAACTTTGTGTTTCGAGTTTTGATTGGTTATTTTTTTTTTAAGTTGGGTGTAACTTTGACATGTTAAATAGATATTGGGACTGTCAAAATCTTGGATATTCTAGTTTTGATTGGTTATTTTTGTAACTTTTATATATGTGTGTAAAGACATGGGATTAAAACTAGGACTGTCAAAATTTTGACAGTCCTATAAGTGCTAGAATATACCAACTAAAAACTAGGACTGTCAAGATTTTGGCAGTCCTAATAGCTATTGGGACTGCCAAAATCTTCACAGTCCTAGTTTTGATTGGTTATGTTTTTGTAACTTTTATATATGTGTGTAAAGACAGGAGATTAAAACTAGGACTGTCAATATTTCGATAGTCCCAATAGCTATTAGGACTGTCAAAATTTTGACAGTCCTAGTTTTTATTGGTTATGTTTTGTAACTTTTATATATATGTGTAAAGACATGAGATTAAAACTAGGGCTGTCAAGATTTTGACAGTCCCAGTAGCTATTAGGACTGTCAAAATCTTGACAGTCCTAGTTTTAATCCCCTGTCTTTACACATATATATAAAAATTACAAAATATATATAAAAATTACAAAATATAACCAATCAAAACTAGGACTGTCAAGATTTTGACAGTCCTAATAGCTACTGGGACTGTCAAAATCTTGACAGTCCTAGTTTTTAGTTGGGATGTTCTGGTGTCACGACCCGCACCCGGTATAGGGGCACGAGAGCGTGGGTACGTCCAGCCTATGCCGCAGCATCGGCGGTAGAACGCTGTCTAGGTCATGATACTATCTAATTAATCTCTCACGAATATCCAACTCCATAAGGAGACACAGATATTTCAATATAATACGGAATATACTCAATCACATAAGCTAAAGCACGATGAGATATCAAAGAGCACAAATGAAATACAAGACAAGTCTAAACAACAATAAATAATCTAACCTGCAATCAATAACATCCAATCTCCAAGTATGCTGAAAACAAGTCCTCTATGTCATAGTCTAGAAAAAATATCCAGTCAGGATTGGAACGAAATTCACCTCTAACAACAGTTCCATGCATATTGACAAAAATTATAACACAGTGTAAAGAAATACAAGACAGATATGAATAACTGGCAATCAGAAATACTGGAATAGAGAAATACTGGAATAAATGGAATACTAGAATAATGAAGTACTGGAGCATATCATCATCAATGTACATCTAGCAATGAAATAGAAATCCAAGTACACGCAAGAACAAGAAACTGGTATATAAGTGTATACAAGAATAATAACTAGAACATGTGGAGATGCTAGATCAATATACTAGAGATACATGTCAAGAATCATCTAACTAAGTGTGTGAAATATCAGCATATCATGTGATCGGCTTGGGACTATATGACTCATTACATTGATTAGCGATCATCCCTAACAGGTCAGGCTAACCATATGTAACAGCGATGAGGCATGTAAGGGTAAGGCTGCACCGACGTGAGGTGTGGGTGAGCTATGATGGATGTAAAGTTGGGTATGATCACATAATCTACTAATATTTTCCCATTTCCCCAGCTAACACGATGGATTCCAATCACGACTCCTCGTGACAGGTCTCAATGATGCCAACTCGTGTAAAGAACAATGTCAGAGTCATGTACGCTATACAACAAGAGTTATAGAGATAATCAACATAATAAAAACTGTCAGAGAATGTACTCGCCTGGGGTCCTGCTGCTGGTATGAATCAGATTCCAAGTCACAGTCCAAATAGCCTATGTATTACGAATTTACCATGTCAAAAGATAATTTATTTTAATTTATTTAATTCTAAAATAATTACACTAAAATTCTATTTTAATCTTATTATTCTGATTTTTAGGTTAATTCCTAAATTTTGTCCAAAGAAACTGAATTTTTATCGACTTGAGACTCACGGCACGCAAATCGAGGCGATCAGTTGACCAAAAAGTTAACCGACACAAACTCAACTTTCATGCATGATTTACTGTATATTTCAGCATCAAAAACATGCTGGAATTTACGGCTCGTCCGAATTCAAATTCGTTTAGGAATTATGGCACATACAAATTTTGTATCGTGCACCGATGGTTAAATTCTAACCTAGAAGTTCTACAGAATTAACAGTATGTAAATACTTCGAATTAAATTTTGGGAAAAATATATGTCAATGATCTCGATATTAGCTTTCCGAAACTTCAAACGGTTCATGATTCTGATTTCTGGTTCTCCCGGAATAGCAAAAATATTGAAATACATCTATTTTCGGACATGCTGTGCTCTACGAATTTTCCAGAATTTAATACTCATAATTTCGTAAAATTTTTTATATAATCAGAAATCTAACCTCAATATCGTTCTAACTCAAGAAACTAGGCCTCGTTTGGAGTCCGGAGCTATGTGCAATGGCTTCTGGAAGATGAAGAAACCCTAGATGGCAATTCTCCAAAATTTGGCTCAAAGAAAACCCTAAAAATAAATAACTAAACTATTATATATAGAGGAGAGAGAGAAGCCGCGGCTCGGAGTCTGCCACATGGCAGCCATCCAACGCTGCCTGCTCAGATCGAACGGTCATGGATTCTCGTGGCTCGGCTCAGCTGAGTCCGAGTCGAACTCTGACTCGGCTCGGCTCGAGGTCGGCTTGGCTTCACCCGCACCCACCCCGCGGTCACTGACAGGAGGGCCCGGCCCAGTTCCCTGCAGGAGGCTGACAGGTGGGCCCCTGTTGGCTGACTGGACAGAAATAATTACTTTTTGGGTTTTCTTTTTCAGAAATTAGTTTTTAATTCAGTTTTTCATAATTAACTCAAAATAAATGCTAAAAATAATCAGAAAATTCCCAAAAAATTCTAGAAATATATTTTATTATTTAGAACATAAAATAAAAGTTTGGGATATTTTTAATTAAGTTTGACCCTAAAATAAATTCTTACAAGTCCTAGGAAATTAGTGTTACTAGTTTTTAATTAACTAAAATTTGTGAAAAAATTCCAATAACCCCAAATTAACCTAATAACAACATTTAAGCACGAATTTTAGGATAGAGAGGTTACATCTGGCACTTATATATATATATATATATGTGTGTGTGTGTAAAGACAGGAGATTAAAACTAGGACTGTCAAGATTTCGACAGTCCCAGTAGCTATTAGGACTGTCAAAATCTTGACAGTCCTAGTTTTGATTGGTTATATTTTGTAACTTTTATATATATGTGTAAAGACATGGGATTAAAACTAGGACTGCCAAAATTTTGATAATCCTAATAGCTATTGGGACTGCCAAAATCTTGATAGTCATAGTTTTTCTAATAATTTTTTTGACTTTCAACATATATATATATATATATATATATATATATATATATATATATATATATATATATATATATAAGTTGAAAAAGATACCAAAGCTCAACATACAAGACTTATTGCACAACATACATTACTTTATTTTATTTATTGCATACAAATTGTAAAATTACAGTACTTCACTATCACGCTACAAAAGTACAAGATGTTATATTCTATTTCTATTGCATACAAAATTACAAAATGATACAAAAGTATAAGATGTATCAATCGATTAGAATATCAAAGTAGTCCTTAGACAAGATTTTGGGATCCTTCATCTTCATCATCTTCTTATAGCCAGCAATTGCATCCATGTAGGGTGTCGTCCATGCGATCGCTTCCTCCGATGCGTATTTATACCAAAGCGTAGAAGATGGAGGAATAGGAGAATGACCGATCAACCTTGGGATGACAAAGTATTGTCCGACAAGCCCTATTGAACATTGTAAGCCCCCTGATTTTTCAAGAATTTTTCTGGAATTTTTCGGGAATTTTTTGTCATTAAAACCTAGGTATTTTCTAATTAAATGATTTTTAATTGCTATTAATTAATATTAAAATATTATGGAAATAATATTTTATGGTGTAAAATGGAAAACCGAGCACGGGGTAATTTTCGGTGAATTTATTGGACTCCGAAAACCCGTTTAAAGCCCTAAAAACTATTAATAATTAAACCATCTTAAACCCCTTAAATAAACCGGGTTTAATTGAATTTAAACCGAACCAAACCACACTGAACCAAACCGGGCCAAACCCAGCATAGCGGGTCGGGTCGGGTCGGATTCGAGTTAACCCGACCCGGACCCAAAATCCACAGAAACCCTAAAATCTGATTCGGGTCAGAACAGTATTTCCGACCCGGCGGCGCGCCTATTTAGGGGCCTCGACGTGCGTGCCCTAGCAGCCGCCTTCCTCGAGATCCGTGAAGCCGCCGCCGCCTAACCATCTCCACGCCCTGCCCCGAGCTCCCCTCCGATCAGCCCTAACCCTCCTCCGGCTGTGCCTAGCCGACGCTCCACCCAGAACCGCCCACCGCGAGTCACCCCGACTCCGGCCGTCCCGCCATCACTCCTCACCTCCTCCCTCTTCTTCCTCAACCACCTTACGACCCTGCCCAGCGCTCCAGAACCTCTACGCCTTCAACCCTCGGCCTCGACTCCTCCGGCGTCTTCCCCTGCTCCGACCACTTCCCTTCTTCCCCAGCGTCTCCACCGGAACCCTAGCCTCCGTTGTTCCCTGCCCAGCTCCCGCATCCGCCCCGAGCGCTACCCCCAGCCAAAACCCTCTCCCCTCTCTTCCTCCCTCCGCCTCAATAGCTCCTCGCCGCCCAGGACCCGCAGGTCGAACCCCTCCGAGCTTCCCGCAACCTCAGACGCCTCCGCCGCCTTCGGCCAGAGCCGCCCCGGCGAGCAGCCGTCTGTCAGCGCTTCTCCGGCGAGTGATTAGAACCAAAACCCACAGCAGAGGATCCGGACACAGCAGAGGATACCCGGACACAGCCCTAAACCCTAACCCTAGTTTTTGGACGCGTGTCGGACACGATTTAAACTCAATTTTTCAGACCAGTTCAGGTACTCGTATCTCACCCCTCGTAGCTCTGATTTTAATTCCGTAAATTCCATCGCGTAGCCTGTATGACCCTCTCGGTGCCCGGACAAACCGCTCGGGGCATCGCGTCCTGTGGTGATCGCACACCGCGATCCAAAAACAGGAAAAACCAACGCCCCGTTTCACCCCGGAACTGAGTACGCCCCGCCAAACGGGACGACTTGGTCGCACGCGGTCTTTACCAAAACGTGCGCGACGTTGATACGGTCGTGTGGGATTTCGCAGAAGATGATTCGGATGTGCGTGCACACCGGAATCAACGCGTATCCGCCGACACCGCCCCGTATCCGTCGATTCTGGAACACGCTGTAACTTTGTGTACACACGTCGGATCGAGACAGAACTTGCGCCATCGGACTCGTAGCAATACGCTGGTCCTGTGACCCAAGTTTGGTTCGATTCTGAGAACGTTGACAGAATCGCGTATCGTGGGCCCCACAGGCTCCACTTGACGAGCGATTTTGTGATCGGCTCATCGGAATCCAATTCTGGAAGTTCCGTTGGGTTCGTATCATCGTTCCTGACTTGTTGACACTAAGTTAGGCGAATTTGGAGACCTTTGACCCTGACACGCTTTTCGGTGCAAAGTGGCCCACATGTGGACCCCGCTTTGGTCCGGAAATGTCGTTTTTGCCCTTGTGTCCAAATTGGACTCAAGGACAGGCGTTTCTAGCTATTTGATATTTTTTGAATCTAATGGTGATGTTTATTTCAGCAACCGGAGTAGTACCTGCAGATCACACTGAGACCAGAGCTACAGCTGGAGCCAGGACCCCAGGCAAGTGTACCTTGCCAAACTTTGCAGTATTGTTATATATTTTCCTTGCTTCATTATATTGCTGTGCATGCTTAACCTAGGACCGTGTGACGTACTTAGCGTCCGATTATCAGTCGGGTGCCAACACCGTACGCGGTGTTGGGTACTGTCATCTAGAGATGGACATTCGTGACACTTTACATTCTCGTACTTGTCTTATCAAGTACATTATACCCAGGACACTTGACACTTTTCATGAGACAGAATCTTTCTGAGAAATTCATGGTGATTCTGTGTAGGATACAGGTTATGACATACACAGTTTACATGCTTAGATTTCATTATGACTTGTTGCATTAGTTATGGTCTTGCGTGTCATGGACATGAGACGTGAGATTTTATTGGGTGGGGAGAGTATTACCATATGAAAGGCTGATTATATTATATATTGACATCTGGATGTGTCTTAGTCTCTGACACAGAGCTATGGCACCAGTTCTGGCCCTTCGAGAAAATACTGCTATGGGTTTCTCCGACACTGATCCTGTAGTAGTCTCAGCCCGAGTATGGAATAATGTTCTCATTTGCATATCACTTAGCTGGTTATTTATTTACCCTATTGTTCATTTATTGCTGTACTGTATTTATTTTGGCATGAGCTTTCTTGTACCTTGCTATGTCCCCTGAGGACCTGGATCCGGATTATGTTCCCAGGATTAGCTGACGAGATCTATCCCGAGGTATACGGGACCGGAGCATTAGCATTAGCAGGAGCAGGTGCCTACATTGGAGCAGAACCAGGATCTGAGGACGAGATTGTACCAGAGGACTTCTCTTGAGTATTGGCTTGAGATACTCATTTACTTCTATTTCTAGTTCTTTACTTTCAGTCTATTTCATTGATGTATCAGACTTGTACTCGGATTGTTCTCCGAGACACTTTTGTTGAGACTTGTTAGTTATTTATTTACTTTATTTCTGTCATTTGATCTATGATTATCTGTTGTGGATGAGATTAGTGTAGACTGTGACTTGTACCACTGGATCTACTTATTGTTATATTACAGCTTAAGTATGCCCTGATGGATCCATTAAATTGGGTAGACCATCGGTGCGTGCTGCTGGCCATTGCCACGCGTCCGGTCCCTCAGTATTTTGGGACTGGGGCGTGACATGGTTTTTGTGGTGGCCCATGCAGGTCAACGACTAAATTGTTCGGTTTCAACTTAGGGACCGAGTAAGCCTGCAATAAGGATAGGATAAGTTTTTAGGATCTCATCCACTTGCTTGAAAACGTTCTTGATATCTATATTGTATTCAAATTAAATTTCTTGCATCTTGCCTTGATTCCTGTGCGCCTCTTATAGTTTATTTTGATGCAGAGTAATGGATTCAAGAGCAAACGACGAAACTCCAGCAAACACACCAATAGGTGCTGTAGCCACCTACGGAGAAGATGAAGTGGCACCATTGAGTGGAGATCCCTCTACTCACCAAGGCAGCCAAGCAGATCAGCATGCTTCTAGATTTCGGCGTGACGACATCCCACCGCCTCCGTAGTTCGTTCCACCAATGCCTGTATTCCCACCAGGACAGCCTATGGACGGGCAACAGATGTTCCAAATGATCTACGCAATGATGCAAGCTCAACAGCAGATCCAACAAGAGACTTTGAGTCGCAGCCTAGCACATGCATTGGAGCAGGCCAACCTACCAACTCGACGACAACCGACGGGCTCTATCACCGACTTCCGCCAGCTGAAGCCCCGCACCTTCTCAGGCAAGGAGGAACCTAATAAAGTTCATGAGTGGCTTACCAACATACGACATCAACTAGAAGCAGCAGAGCTACCAAAGGAACGTTGGATAACTGCCGTCAGAATGCAGTTGACAGACAATGCACATCACTGGTGGCTATCTGAGGAGACACGGCTCGGACCAGACCGAGTCACTTGGGAGGAGTTCTCCAGACTCTTCCAAGAGATGTACATTCCAGCTACCGCTCGATCAGAACTCAGAGACAAGTTCAACCGCCTTATCCAAGGCAATATGACAGTGGAAGAGTACAACGCGGAATTTATTCGTCTGAGTCGCTTCGCCCCTACCTTGATTCCGACAGAAGAAGAGAAGGCCGAGAAGTTCTTCGATGGACTAAACTTCGAGCTACAGAAATTAATTGGATCCATTGCGCCCACATCTTACTCGGACGTCCTTGCTGCAGCCCGACGCCTGGAGCGCGTCACCAGAAGAGAGACCAGTCTGAAGCGGCCTTCCACATCAGCAACAACCAGAGCACCACAAGAAGAAGCTGCAAAGAGACCTCACCTACACCAACAGCAGGACGCATCTACACCACAAGTAATAGTCCTCTCTACTTGTCACTACTGTGGCAAAGCAGGCCATCTCGCCAGGGAATGCAGACGCAGGTTAGGACTATGCTTAGGTTGTGGATCCAGACAGCATGCAGTGAGAGACTGCCCTGAGCGTAAAGAAGGAGCACCAAGGACAAACCAACAAGCTCTACCAGCACCAGAAGGATATCAACCAAGGCCACCCTTGGCACCTCGACCAGCACCCTTCCAGCAGGCCCAGCAATAACAGAGGGCACCCCCTCAAGGACGCGGACAAGCTTATGTGATGACTTTGGAGGATGCGCAAATTCATGGAGTAGCTAATGCGCGTAAGTTTTTTTATAGTTTCTGTTTCTTGTATTGTTTTAGTTTTCGCATGTTGGTTCGTGACCCTAGCCTTCACCTAGTAATTTTAAATTGCTAAACACCTAGAATGTTTTTATAATTGATAACCTCATATGTTTTAAGTGATAATCTAGTTTTTCTGAACTGTAGTCTTCTAAATCTCCTTTATACGGGAGATTGTATAACTTTTAATGCTTAGGGAAATAGTTTTTCCTCTGTATTATTCTTACACCCTCAACCTTGACTCTCCTTGATCATGATGTGCTTTGAACAATAATTGCAACCGTGTCATCTCTGTTGACCGGTTATTCTTTTGATTGCGAGGACGCAATCCTCTTAAGGGGGGTAGATTGTAAGCCCCCTGATTTTTCAAAAAAATTTCGGGATTTTTCTGTCATTAAAACCTAGATATTTTCTAATTAAATGATTTTTAATTGCTATTAATTAATATTAAAATATTATGGAAATAATATTTTATGGTGTTAAATGGAAAATTGAGCACGGGGTAATTTTCGGTGAATTTATTGGACTCCGGAAACCCGTTTAAAGCCCTAAAAACTATTAATAATTAAACCATCTTAAACCCCTTAAATAAACCGGGTTTAATTGAATTTAAACCGAACCAAACCACACTGAACCAAACCGGGCCAAACCCAGCATAGCGGGTCGGGTCGGGTCGGATCCGAGTCAACCCGACCCGGACCCAAAACCCACAGAAACCCTAAAATCTGATTCGGGTCGGAACAGTATTTCCGACCCGGCGGCGCGCCTATTTAGGGGCCTCGACGTGCGTGCCCTAGCAGCCGCCTTCCTCGAGATCCGTGAAGCCGCCGCCGCCTACCTATCTCCACGCCCTGCCCCGAGCTCCCCTCCGATCAGCTCTAACCCTCCTCCGGCTGTACCTAGCCGACGCTCCACCCAGAACCGCCCACCGCGAGTCACCCCGACTCCGGCTGTCCCGCCATCACTCCTCACCTCCTCCCTCTTCTTCCTCAACCACCTTACGACCCTGCCCAGCACTCCAGAACCTCTACGCCTTCAACCCTCGGCCTCGACTCCTCCGGCGTCTCCCCCTGCTCCGACCACTTCCCTTATTCCCCAGCGTCTCCACCGGAACCCTAGCCTCCGCTGTTCCCTGCCCAGCTCCCGCATCCGCCCCGAGCGCTACCCCCGGCCAAAACCCTCTCCCCTCTCTTCCTCCCTCTGCCTCAATAGCTCCTCGCCGCCCAGGACCCGCAGGTCGAACCCCTCCGAGCTTCCCGCAACCTCAGATGCCTCCGCCGCCTTCGGCCAGAGCCGCCCCGGCGAGCAGCCGTCTGTCAGCGCTTCTCCGGCGAGTGATCAGAACCAAAACCCACAGCAGAGGATCCGGACACAGCAGAGGACACCCGGACACAGCCCTAAACCCTAACCCTAGTTTTTGGACGCGTGTCGGACACGATTTAAACTCGGTTTTTCAGACCAGTTCAGGTACTCGTATCTCACCCCTCGTAGCTCTGATTTTAATTCCGTAAATTCCATCGCGTAGCCTGTATGACCCTCTCGGTGCCCGGACAAACCGCTCGGGGCATCGCGTCCTGTGGTGATCGCACACCGCGATCCAAAAACAGGAAAAACTAACGCCCCGTTTCACCCCGGAACTGAGTACGCCCCGCCAAACGGGACGACTTGGTCGCACGCGATCTTTACCAAAACGTGCGCGACGTTGATACGGTCGTGTGGGATTTCGTAGAAGCTGATTCGGATGTGCGTGCACACCGGAATCAACGCGTATCCGCCGACACCGCCCCGTATCGGTCGATTCTGGAACACGCTGTAACTTTGTGTACACACGTCGGATCGAGACAGAACTTGCGCCATCAGACTCGTAGCAATACGCTGGTCCTGTGACCCAAGTTTGGTTCGATTCTGAGAACGTTGACAGAATCGCGTATCGTGGGCCCCACAGGCTCCACTTGACGGGCGATTTTGTGATCGGCTCATCGGAATCCAATTCTGGAAGTTCCGTTGGGTTCGTATCATCGTTCCTGACTTGTTGACACTAAGTTGGGCGAATTTGGAGACCTTTGACCCTGACACGCTTTTCGGTGCAAAGTGGCCCACATGTGGACCCCGCTTTGGCCCGGAAATGTCGTTTTTGCCCTTGTGTCCAAATTGGACTCAAGGACAGGCGTTTCTAGCTATTTGATATTTTATGAATCTAATAGTGATGTTTATTTCAGCAACCGGAGTAGTACCAGCAGATCACACTGAGACCAGAGCTACAGCTGGAGCCAGGACCCCAGGCAAGTGTACCTTGCCAAACTTTGCAGTATTGTTATATATTTTCCTTGCTTCATTATATTGCTGTGCATGCTTAACCTAGGACCGTGTGACGTACTTAGCGTCCGATTATCAGTCGGGTGCCAACACCGTACGCGGTGTTGGGTACTGTCATCTAGAGATGGACATTCGTGACACTTTACATTCTCGTACTTGTCTTATCAAGTACATTATACCCAGGACACTTGACACTTTTCATGAGACAGAATCTTCCTGAGAAATTCATGGTGATTCTGTGTAGGATACAGGTTATGACATACACAGTTTACATGCTTAGATTTCATTATGACTTGTTGCATTAGTTATGGTCTTGCGTGTCATGGACATGAGACGTGAGATTTTATTGGGTGGGGAGAGTATTACCATATGAAAGGCTGATTATATTATATATTGACATCTGGATGTGTCTTAGTCTCTGACACAGAGCTATGGCACCAGTTCTGGCCCTTCGAGAAAATACTGCTATGGGTTTCTCCGACACTGATCCTGTAGTAGTCTCAGCCCGAGTATGGAATAATGTTCTCATTTGCATATCACTTAGCTGGTTATTTATTTACCCACATGTGGACCCCGCTTTGGCCCGGAAATGTCGTTTTTGCCCTTGTGTCCAAATTGGACTCAAGGACAGGCGTTTCTAGCTATTTGATATTTTCTGAATCTAATAGTGATATTTATTTCAGCAACCGGAGTAGTACCTGCAGATCACACTGAGACCAGAGCTACAGCTGGAGCCAGGACCCCAGGCAAGTGTACCTTGCCAAACTTTGCAGTATTGTTATATATTTTCCTTGCTTCATTATATTGCTGTGCATGCTTAACCTAGGACCGTGTGACGTACTTAGCGTCCGATTATCAGTCGGGTGCCAACACCGTACGCGGTGTTGGGTACTGTCATCTAGAGATGGACATTCGTGACACTTTACATTCTCGTACTTGTCTTATCAAGTACATTATACCCAGGACACTTGACACTTTTCATGAGACAGAATCTTCCTGAGAAATTCATGGTAATTCTGTGTAGGATACAGGTTATGACATACACAGTTTACATGCTTAGATTTCATTATGACTTGTTGCATTAGTTATGGTCTTGCGTGTCATGGACATGAGACGTGAGATTTTATTGGGTGGGGAGAGTATTACCATATGAAAGGCTGATTATATTATATATTGACATCTGGATGTGTCTTAGTCTCTGATACAGAGCTATGGCACCAGTTCTGGCCCTTCGAGAAAATACTGCTATGGGTTTCTCCGACACTGATCCTGTAGTAGTCTCAGCCCGAGTATGGAATAATGTTCTCATTTGCATATCACTTAGCTGGTTATTTATTTACCCACATGTGGACCCCGCTTTGGCCCGGAAATGTCGTTTTTGCCCTTGTGTCCAAATTGGACTCAAGGACAGGCGTTTCTAGCTATTTGATATTTTCTGAATCTAATAGTGATGTTTATTTCAGCAACCGGAGTAGTACCTGCAGATCACACTGAGACCAGAGCTACAGCTGGAGCCAGGACCCCAGGCAAGTGTACCTTGCCAAACTTTGCAGTATTGTTATATATTTTCCTTGCTTCATTATATTGCTGTGCATGCTTAACCTAGGACCGTATGACGTACTTAGCGTCCGATTATCAGTCGGGTGCCAACACCGTACGCGGTGTTGGGTACTGTCATCTAGAGATGGACATTCGTGACACTTTACATTCTCGTACTTGTCTTATCAAGTACATTATACCCAGGACACTTGACACTTTTCATGAGACAGAATCTTCCTGAGAAATTCATGGTGATTCTGTGTAGGATACAGGTTATGACATACACAGTTTACATGCTTAGATTTCATTATGACTTGTTGCATTAGTTATGGTCTTGCGTGTCATGGACATGAGACGTGATATTTTATTGGGTGGGGAGAGTATTACCATATGAAAGGCTGATTATATTATATATTGACATCTGGATGTGTCTTAGTCTCTGACACAGAGCTATGGCACCAGTTCTGGCCCTTCGAGAAAATACTGCTATGGGTTTCTCCGACACTGATCCTGTAGTAGTCTCAGCCCGAGTATGGAATAATGTTCTCATTTGCATATCACTTAGCTGGTTATTTATTTACCCTATTGTTCATTTATTGCTGCATTGTATTTATTTTGGCATGAGCTTTCTTGTACCTTGCTATGTCCCCTGAGGACCTGGATCCGGATTATGTTCCCAGGATTAGCTGACGAGATCTATCCCGAGGTATACGGGACCGGAGCATTAGCATTAGCAGGAGCAGATGCCTACATTAGAGCAGAACCAGGATCTGAGGACGAGATTGTACCAGAGGACTTCTCTTGAGTATTGGCTTGAGATACTCATTTACTTCTATTTCTAGTTCTTTACTTTCAGTCTATTTCATTGATGTATCAGACTTGTACTCGGATTGTTCTCCGAGACACTTTTGTTGAGACTTGTTAGTTATTTATTTACTTTATTTCTGTCATTTGATCTATGATTATCTGTTGTGGATGAGATTAGTGTAGACTGTGACTTGTACCACTGGATCTACTTATTGTTATATTACAGCTTAAGTATGCCCTGATGGATCCATTAAATTGGGTAGACCATCGGTGCGTGCTGCTGGCCATTGCCACGCGTCCGGTCCCTCGGTATTTTGGGACTGGGGCGTGACAAACATAGATTGGATAGTCTGTGTTCGACCGAGGGAGCGCACATTAGAAATAAAGTATTGTTAATAACTTCTGAGATAATTATATTAGGTATCTTATACCTATTAGAGAATACATATGCAGCAGATGGGACATCCATGTAATGGTCTGGTCCGGTAACCGTGTTAGTACAAGTTATGCTTACCAACAAATATCCAAAAAATTCTTCATCGAGTATCTGTCTATGGAAGGGAAGATGAGACTGCAACTCCTCGTACAACTCTTCCCTAACCTGTCTCCATCTTGCTTCAACTGAATAGCCAAGATGTCTTGCGAGTACATAAAATTCATAATGGCCATCCTTAGGAACATCAACAATAGAACAAATGAAATCCCGTATCTCAGGTAGAAAATTTTGAATATATAGACTGTATGAATTAGATAAGTTATCTAAACCCTCGATTGTGACTGCATCATTCGTTTTCTGTTTCTTCCCCCTTCGAATAGTAAGCCTACTCTTTCTTTTCGAAATTACCACACTTTCGGTAACCGATTTTGACTCAACTTGCTCTAAATTGCGTTCAATATGTTCAAACAAGGATGTATCTCTTTTAGTTGACTCCACCTTCTTTTTTGTGCTCTACTGATTCTTGAGTGTGGTCTTCCCTTAGGAGCTCGAACAACATATTACGCTTGCAATCGAGTTGTTGCCGGGACTGCAATTTCTTAGATTTTAACCTCAATGGATTTTCTCTCTGGTCCCGATGCAACACACCACCTTGCGTGAAGGAGTTTCACTTATGGCAAAGAAAAGAAATCATCGTGAACTTTCACCGTCGGCATGATTGACAACTGTCTCCAACGTTGATCAATAACATCTATTGGAATAGGTATAGATTAACGGCGATATTCGTTAATCTCATGTGCACAAGAAAGGTCGAGTGAATGTCGATATGAACAATCGCAAACCTCAGGATCAAAACCAACGAACTTTGACCTACCAATCTCCTCAAACAATAAACCCAAGGCCTTGTGAGATATTACATGGATTAAAGCATCCAAGAGGTGTTCGTGCTTGTATTCATGCTTTGCAATATTGAGGCTCATCTCAAATGATGCTATAATCTCGTTCACGGTGGAAATAATCATCAAATGAATCGATTGCTAAACGGAGACAAAATTACCGACCGATGACCGTAGATATCTTTTTAAACTTGAGTGTGATCCTTCAATCCGGTTCGTAGTGATTGTGCCATAATGCTTCACCATATTCGTCCATGCTAAGATGAATTATTGCTTATGTGATTCTAGCCAAGTATCTTTGATATAAGAAATGCATGTCGGATTATCCGTCTCCCACTTTTGTTTGAACATGTACCATATTGTGTCCTAGCTGTCTTTAGTACTTGCTCGCCATACAAGACTCCAATCACTGTAGAATTCTTCGAAGCTGTGAGCACCCTGATTTTTTTATATAGGGTTAGTTCGGTAATTAATAATTATTTTTTTATTTTAAATATTTATTCGATAATTTAATTAAACTTTGAAAACCAACCCCCATGATTTTAAGATCTTGAGTGCAACACTAGCCTTTTTCTTCCAACCAACCTAGCATGCTCGATTTAGACGAGTCAAATTAGGCTCCTGCCATGACTGTCCCTCACAAATTCGTAATCCCATACCTTATTTTGGTCGCACTACTTTTGTGACACAATTACGAGGAAACGATGATTTAATTAACCCTTGTGTCATGGCGTACGATTTTAACACGCCATACTAACCCATTGATTCCAACTAAATCTATGCTATGAGCCTAACTGGTCCTATTACGCACATGACACTCGAGTTGCGTTATTCAAACCCCCTGCATACTCCAAATATAATATTAAGCAAAAAATAGAATTTATAAATTTATTTAATTTATTTAATATTTATTAATATTTAGTAAATACCTTTTTTAATTGATATAAATTTGGTTGTAAATTATTTGTTGGAGGAAATATAAATTTTCTAGAATTTTTTCAAGTGCCTAACTATTTTTGAGAATTTTATACATATAATTATTGTATAAATAAAACAAAAGAAATAAATGAAATAAAACTCAAATCCAATAAACCCAAACCCAAACACATTAACCAAACCAAAATCCATTAAACCCTTTCCCCCCACGTACAAGAAGTTCCCCCCACCCCCACGTTACATATAAGTATATATATGTGTAAACACAAACCTAAAATCCTAACCCACGCCTACACCACCTCCACCATCACCCATGCCTACACTACCTCCACCACCCGCCGGAGCCGCCGACCGCCGCAGTAGCCCTAAAGCGCCGTCGCAGCAGCCGCACGAGCGACAGCAACAACAGCCGCAACACATTACGTGTCACGACCCGATTCCGTAGAATCGTTGAGGCGTCCCCCGAATCGTGACCGCCGTACGGGCCTGGGGTTGCGCCCGCACAAGGCTTTAATGATTTGCATAACAAGCACATATTCAGAGTACGCAGCTAAATTGAAAACACAGATTTAAAACATGGAAAAGTTATCTTTATTGATAATGAACATCTATTACAAACTCTTGAACGAGTCAGCTAATTTGCCGCACGAGCTTACAAAAGTGTTGACTCAAAATGAGATAATAGTCCTGTACATTACATCCCTTTACTAAACTTCAAAATGTATAGACCTCGGGCTGGAGGACGGCTTTGCCACGAAGCTGCATTGTATATAAAGTTGCAAGCTCCTTTCTTCAAGTACTTTAAAATGCGGCGCGGTCTGGATGCGCCTACAGTTGGACTGGATCGGGAAAGACGACTTCGACTCCTCGCTCGGTTCGCCTTAGTACGGGGAACCTGTTTCAATGAGGGTCAGTATGTCGAAACATACTGGTGAAGGCGAGCTAAACCCAACTATACCAATCAACACGTTGTTTTAATGAAGCATGCATATTTTGTGGGTTTCTATCTTGCCTTAGTTCATTTACAAACAACAGTATATATGTATGATACTGAAATGAACTTGCCACCGTTCGGTGGATTTTACCTGTCCGTCTGAACCACATGCACAATACTTACCATGCCTTCCCTGCCACGAAGACACAAGTTAGTTTACAACAGGTTTAAATATATACGAGGATCACTGGCATGATTGCCATAATGGACGTAGCCGAGGACAAGGATAGCATGCTACGAGAGTACACGATTGCGCTGCAAGTTATCATGTCCCGTATACGACGACTACACACGAGTTTCGCTCGGATCGGATCGGTGCCAGTGCCCCAGCGACCGTCCACAGAACAAATACCTTGTGCACAAGTTGTCCATGATCGAACACGATTAACAAGTTAACAATTCATGCAGTTGAGGCAACACGAGTACAAGAACACGAGTACACGACAAGCAGTAATGCATGATTCATTTTGCATAGCCTTCCTGAACAATTATGCATATACAAGACATGATCCATACTTAGCACGGTTTATAGAACATTTGCACGAACTAGCATACAATAAGATAACAGTTCACATGTTTGATTGACAAGCAGTATTATCCAAGTCTATTCTCTTTTATCTTGGTATCTTTTATTATTACTTGGTATCGTTTGATCGGGGCAACAATAATGCAAGAGTTATTAGTTGTGAAGACTGGAAGCAGGGCTAGCTAATTGGGTTGGTAGCCACTCACTTAGTTGTTTGGAAGGGAGAAGAAAGAGGTGCTTCACGACTCCGCTCGTAAGCCGCCTACTGCTCGTTCACCTGCATCACGAACAACTTGATCAATACCTCTTCCTCTCTTTCCAATCTCGGAATTGAAGTGCAGTTAAATGAACGAAAATAATGAAACTCATCGAAACCGTTCAAGGAAAACAATCAAATCCCAAAACCAACTCAAAGCACGAAAGCAACAAGCGACATCGAAAACCGAGGCAATAAAAGATAGCAGCGGAGAGGTCCCTCCTGACTCTGCCGCTAAGTCGATCCCGGGGGCACGGTCCACTGAATATGGAAATCGATTCCGAAGAAGCAAATCCATAACAAAGACGAGTTCTTGTTTCAATCTATCCCGATCAAACGATACCGTCTTGTGTTTCTTAGCCGCGCTCCCCGCACCGGGGGAACGGGGCGCTACATTACGGCCCCCTTCGCACGAAGGTTTTGCCCTCCTCGCTCATCCGTTTCGTGCCCCGTCTTCGCTGGTATGTTCACAACCTAACCCTCTAGGATTCTCTTCAAGTAGAATAAATTCAGGCACCCGGGTTTGACCAAAAAATCGACCGAAAGTTGGCCGAAAAACTGTTCGAAAACAGTTCAAAAATTCAGTCCAAGTACCCCTGTTCATGTCCAATTTTCTACCATCTCATTAATTATTTTCAAAATATAATTGAAAGGACTTCTTCATAATATAACCAAGATTTTTACTGTTTTTTTAGTTTTTAATAGTTTGCTTTAATGGTTAAATTATTCTGGTTACAAAATGACGAAAAAATTATTTTTAAAACACCCAAAATCTCGCGATACGGGGTACGTTCTACCAAAGGAGACGAATTCGTCGTGTGCGAGTTATATCGAAAGACGCATAACATAAACACAAACGTGTGGGCTTTCACGAAACTTGATTTGGATGTGCGTGCACACCGTAATCAACGCATATCCGTCGAAAAGTACCGTATCAGCCTATTCTGACACTCGCCATAAATTTATGTGTACTCGTCGATTTGCAACAAAACTTGTGCCATTGGATTCACAGCGTTACACTGGTCATGCGACCCAAGTTTGGTTCGATTCTGAGAACGTTGACAAAACGTAGTTTCGTGGGCCCCATGGATTCATATAATGGGCGATTTAGTGATCGGCTCATCGAAATCCAGTTCTGGATATTCCGTTGGGTTCATGCCATCATTCTGGTCTCGTAAACACTAAGTTTGACAATTTAAAAAACTTTGTCTCTGACACATTTTTTGTTGCGAAGTGGGCCACATGTGGACCCTGCTTTGACCTAAAACTGTCAATTTTGCTCCTGTGTCCAAATTGAACTTATATGTAGTCAATCCTAGGTATTTCAACTATTTTAAAAATAATGATGATGTTTGTTTCAGCATCCGGAGGTGTATGTGCAGATTCCACTTTCCCAGGAGCAGTTGACGGAGTTCAAAACCAAGGCAAGTGTACCTTGCCAAATCTGCAGAGATCCTGTTATATTATCTGCTTGTGTTTTTTTTGTATATATATATATTCTTGTGATGTTCCTGTTTAACCTAGGACCGTGAGACATTGCTTAGCGTCCGAACAAGATTCGGGTGTCGACGCCGTACGCGAAGTCGTGCAACGTCACTTAGAGAGTTGATTCCACGATCCTATTTTTACGTACTTGCTTTACCAAGTACGCCATACCGTAGGACACTTGATACTATTTTATGTGACAGAATCTTTCTTGAGTTATTCATGGTGATTCTGTATAGGCTTACAGGATTCGTGATATAAGACTTGCATATTACATGGATATTATTATGACTCGTTGTACATCTAGAGGTCATGATCTTGTGTGTTATGGACATAAGACGTCGTGGACATGAGACATGAGGTTATATTAGATAGGGAGAGACACAAAGGCTACGGGCTGATTATTGATGTAGATACTACTGGAGGTGCCTTAGACTCTGTCTCAGATCTTTGGCACATATACTAGAGTCATGATACTACTTGCTACTATGGGCTCCCCGACACAGAGCCTGTAGTGGTCTCAGCCTGAGTACTAGTGATGCTCTCATTTGCATTTTACTTAGCTAGTTACATAGCTTGCCCTGAGGATCTGTCTATATTTACTTGCGGTATTTTATTTGGCTTGAGTGTTTATTGTACCTTGCTATATCCCATGAGGACTTGGATCCGGACTATGTTCCCTGGTGTAGACGAGGAGAGCTATCCTGAGGTTTACGGGACAGGTGCTACTATTGGAGACGTACATGTTACAGAGGACGAGGTTGTTCCGGATGACTTCTCTTGAGCACATACTATTCTCACCATTCATTATTCATGCTTAGTGTTCTTGGATATTTGCACTTTTAGTCACTTTTGGATATTTGTACTTGGATTTTTTTTTTCCATTTTCATGACGGGTTGTTCCCCGTGACATTATTTATATTACTTTGGTTGGACAGATCATTTTATATTATTGTGACTGGACTTGTATGTTTATGATTTCGTTATTTATTGTGGATGAGATTAGATATATAGACTGTGACAGGTATTTGTAGACCATTTTTTATGTATTACAACTTAAGTGCACTCTAACGAGTCCATTAAATTGGGTTTGTCCATTGGAGTTGTGCTGCTAGTCATTGCCACGTGGCTAGTCCCTTTGGGACTGGAGCGTGACATGGTTTTTGTGGTGGCCCATGCAAGTCTACGAATATATTGCTTTGGTTTCAACTAAGGGACCGAGCAAGCCTGCGATTAGGATAAGAATAGATTTTAGGATCTCATCCACATATTGACACGTCCTTGACCTCTATACCGAACTCAACTTAATTTCTTGACCTGTATCATACTTGATTCATCTGTGCGAATCTCATAGTTACTTTATGTGCAGAGTAATGGATTCACGAGCCAGCGACGCGACTCCCGCAGGTACACCACCAGGTGTTGTGGTTACCTACGACGATGGAGTGACGCCATCGAGTGGAATCCCTCAACTCAACAAAACAATCAAGCAAATTAACATGCCTCGAGGTTCCAGCAATACGATATTCTACCACCACCGCAATTCACTCCATCGATACCACCGATGCCAGCTTTTCAGCCAGGGCAGCCTATGGACAGACATCATCTATTTCAGGTGTTCTATGCAATGATGCAAGCTCAACAGCAGGTTCAGCAAGAGGCCCAGCCACGCCAGGCAGAGAACTTAAGGAACAATATAGTGACATCATTGGAGAAGGTGACTCCACCAGCCAGACAACCATCAACATGTTCTATCTTAAATTTTTGCCACCTGAAGCCATGTACATTCTCAGGCAAAAAGGAGCCCACTGAGATTCATGAGTGGCTCACAAACACTCAACACCAATTGGAAGAAGCTGAGCTTTCGAAGGAGCATTTGATGACTGCCGCCATGATGCAGTTGACGGGCAATGCACATCACTGGTGGCTACCTGAGGAGAGACGACTTGGGCCAGACCGAGTTACTTGGGAGGAGTTCTTTAGACACTTCCAGGAGATGTGCATTCCATCTATTGCTCGGACGAAACTTCGAGAAAGGTTTAATCGTCTCACCCAGGACAATATGACGGTGGAAGAGTATAATACGGAGTTCATACGATTGAGCCGCTTCGCACCTACACTGATCCCAATAGAAGAAGAGAAGGCAAAGAAATTCTTTGACGGACTGAGCTTTGAACTACAGAGACATATTGGCGTAGTTGCACCTACTTCTTATACGGACGCCCTTGTAGCAGCTCGACGCATAGAGCGCATCCATAGGAGGGAGTCTAGCCAGAAGAGACCGTACGCATTAGTACCATCTCGAGCACCACACGAAGAGCCTGCAAAGCGACCCCAGATGAATCTACCACAAAGAGCAGCATCACGAGCCCCATCCCTTCCTACTTGTCACTACTGTGGCAAAGGTAGGCCATATTGAGAGGGAGTACAGACGCAAATTGGGATTATTTTTAGCTTGCGAATCCAGTCAGCATTCAGCCAGGGATTGCCCTCAGCACCGGGGAGGAACACCCTTGGCACCACATGCAGTACTCTTCCAGTAGGCCTAGTAACAGCAGAGGGCACCACCACAGGGACATGGACAGGTTTTTGCGATGACAGTGGAGGAGGCACGGACTCAAGGATTAGCGAATATGGGTAAGATTTAGTCTTATCATAGCTAGCTATAGTAACGAATATTCCTAGTAATACTTTAGCATATGCCTGTTAGTTTTATTCCCTAGCCTATACCTAGTATTATGTTAGCATGAACTTGTTAGTTTAGATTAATAATATGTAAGAGGTACCCAAGTTTTTATAAGCTGTAGTTGATCCTCGTTCTAATCAGACTCCTTTACTCTTGAGTTACTTATCTCTCATTGCCTAGAAAAAAGTTTTATTGCTTTCCTTCGTGTTCTGCTAGAACAAAAACCCTCACCCTTCCTCTCGATTTTTTTTCTTGTTCATGGTTCTTATCCTTTGTGTCATACTTCAAAAAATGTCATACAACCACGTTATCTCTTCTGGAGCAAAACTTTCTTGAGCAGTTACATTTTGTTTTTTCTTAATTGCGAGGACGTAATTCTTTTAAGGTGGGTAGATTGTGAGCAGCCTGATTTTTGTATATAGGGTTAGTTCAGTAATTAATAATTATTATTGTCATGCCCCAGTCCCAAAATACATAGGACTAGGAACACGTAAGCATGCCAGCCGTATGTATATGGCAACTCCAATATGTGGATATCATAATACACACGTATGCTGTAATATGAATATAAACTCACATGTGGTATAAATATTGTCACAAGTCACCGATATACTAAATCTCATCCACACAACAAGTCACAAAAAAAGAAATAACTAAACTAGAATAATGAGTCTGAATAATCCAACAATGATAGTCGGGTGGAGACAAATCCACTACCAATGACTATATCAAACTAAAATGAGAGAGAAGAGTAAATCTCCTATATAAAATAAAGTGATGATATAAGAGTGCCAGCTAAAGGATCCATCGCTAGAGACAATCAATGATGCTCAGAAGGTAAGACCTCCTCAAAAAAGATAAGTGGTAAGTCCTGATCCGTGCTCCTGCGAATAGTCATGAACATCTATACCTGGAAAGGGACCAGGTCCTCAGAGGAACGTAACAAGATACATAGAAGTATGCCAATTTGAATACAGTAAACATGCAATATAGACGAAAAATATATAAGTACGCTGTACAAGACAATCTATATGAATGCAAATGAGGACAACTTTTCGACGTATGGGCAAGGGTAGGCTACTCGATCTAAGCCTCACAACTCACACACCCATCTAGAACATCAGAAATTGACATACCGCGGGGGTAGCGACCAGCGTGTGACTCCAAAAATTGACATACCGCGGGGGTAGCGACCAGCGCGACACACTCCCGTAGTGCGAGCTAGATACTACGGTTTACCAGAGTGGTTAAAGCCCATATGCCTACTGATTGTCCTCTCATGATACTAAGTGTCATGTGTGTGTCAACATATCTAATATATAGTAATAACTGAAAGAAACTACACATGCAATGAACATACAGTAATGCAATGAATATACAAAAATATAATAAGCATGAAAAAGTACTATAAATAATTTGACAAGATATTTTGCCTGATCTGAAAAAGAATGAAGTCCCAACTCAAGGCGTCGTCCGATCTACCCGTCACATAAATTAAACAAGTTAGGTTACAAAAGTGGGTGAATAGCTTCCTCCATTTTAATCTATTTTAATTCTTAATAAAATAACCTAAAATAATATTTTAATTTGATTTTATTGTTAAGCTCTAATTTTGGTCCAAAGAAAGTCAACTTTAAGGATTTGTGATCTGTGGCACGCAAATCGAGGCAATCAGTTGACAAAAAAAGTCAACCAACTCAAATCATGGATTTGTGTACGGAATCCTATATATTTCAATGCTACATGAACACTGGAATTGAAGGTTTCATAAAATCATAAGTCGGTAAAGAGTTATGGCCACAATGGCGCACATATGACAGTTTTCGGTGGTTTCCTATTTACGTCTACGTTGCACAAATTTTACAGTAGATTAAACTTGCATATTAAATTCTGTAAAAATAATTTTATGAAAGTTCATCATGTCAAATTTTCGAAACTTCAAACGGCTCATAATTCTGAGTTCGGGATCTCCTAAAATCTCAAAAATATAAAAATACGTCTGATTTCGGACAACTGTCACTTTTAGAATTATTTGGAAAAATAGGTTCATAAATTATTAAAATAATTTATATATTTAGAAAACTAATCTTGACATGGTTCTAACAAAAAAAAACTGGAGCGGGTTTGGAGTCCGGAGGTAGGAGATATCGTCTTTTTAAGTCATCATAACATACTAGAAAATAAGGCTGAATTTATGACGAATTTTGACTCTTTTTGGACGAAAAAGAGGTGAATTTGGAGAAAAAAATATGAAGGATGAGTTATTTATAATGGTGGAGACTACTTAATTGAATACGACTATGATTGGCTAATTTGGATATGAATAGGATCAGTTTAAATAAGGATAGGATATGCATGAAGTTGCTTTCCTAGTAGGCTCGGGATTTGAATTAATTTAAAAATAGAATTTAAGTTTATCTAAATAATTTATAATCTTAAATAGAATTAAAGATAATACAAATAATTTATATATAATCTTATTAATATCTATTAACACTAAATTAGCATATATCAAATATTAAGACTTTATATATCCAAATAAATTCTAAATAATTTCAAAAATCTAAATAAATTTCTTAAAATTCTAAATAAATTACAGAAAATATAATTAAATATTTTAACCTAAAATAAATATTTGGTAGGAACAACATGCAAGTATGGTCTCGTAAATCATAGAAGTCCTAGAAATTTACGTTCCCTATGTTTTAATTACCTAAAAATTCTAGAAAAATCTCCAAAAATCTAAAATAGCCTAAAAATAATTCTAAATAAATATTTATATAAGTAAATATATCAAAAAAAATTTATTTTTTAATTAACTAAGAGAATACTCTAAAGAAATTTAATTTTTAAAATAATCTATAATAAATATAATAATATAAAATACACACAAAATACTTATTTTGGGTGAGGAGATTTACAATTATTTTTATTTTAAATATTTATTCGATAATTTAATTAAAATTTGGAAATCAACCCCCATGGTTTTAAGATCTTGAGTTCAACACTACCCTTTTCCTTCCAACCAACCTAGCATGTTCGACTTAGACGAGTCAAATTAGACTCCTGCTATGGCTGTCCCTCACAAATTCGTAATCCCATGCCTTGTTTTGGTCGCACAACTTTCGTGACACAATTACGAGAAAATGATGATTTAATTAACCCTTTTGTCGTGTCGTACGATTTTAACATGCCATACCAACCCATTGATTCCAACTAAATCCATGCTATGAGCCTAACTGGTCCTATTATCCACATGACACTCGAATTACGTTATTCGAACCCCCTGCATACTCCCAATATAATATTAAGTAGAGAATAAAATTTATGGATTTATTTAATTAATTTAATATTTAGTAAATATCTTTTTTAATTAATATAGATTTGGTTATAAATTATTTGTTGGAGGAAATATAAATTTTCTAAATTTTTTTCAAGTGCCTAACTATTTTTGGGAGTTTTATACATATAATTATTGTATAAATAAAACAAAAGAAATAAATAAAATAAAACCCAAACCCAATAAACCCAAACACGTTAACCAAACCCATTAAACCCTTTCCCCCCATGTACAGGAAGTCCCCCCCCCCTCACGTTACATATAAGTATATATATATGTGTAAACACAAATCTAAAACCCTAACCCACGCCTCCACCACCTCCACCACCCGTCGGAGCCGCCGACCGCCGCAGCCTCGACGACCGCAGCAGTAGCGCCGCCGCAACAGTCGCGCGGTCGGCAGCAACAACAGCAACAACACATTGTGGCCCCCTTCGCGCGAAGGTTCCACCCTCCTCGCTCGTCCGTTTTGCACCTAGTCTTCGTTGGTATGTTCACAACATAACCCTCTAAGATTTTCTTCAAGTAGAATGAATTTAGGCACCCGGGTTTGATCGAAAATCGACCGAAAGTTGGCCGAAAAACTGTTCGAAAATAGTTCAGAAATTTAGTCCAAGTACCCCTGTTCATGTCCAATTTTATGCCATCTCATTAATTATTTTGAAAATATAATTGAAAGAACTTCACAATATAACCAAGATTTTTACTGTTCTTTTATTTTTTATTAGTTTGCTTTAATGGTTAAATTTTTCTGGTTCCAAAAAACCAAAAACTTGTTTTTAAAATATCCAAAATCTTGCGATACGGTGTGCGTCCCACCAAACGAGGTGACTTTGTTGTGTGCGAGTTACACCGAAAGACGCGTAACATAAATGCGGACGTATGGGCTTTCGCGAAACTTGATTTGGATGTGCGTGCACACCGAAATCAACGCGTATCCGTCGAAAAGTACCATATCGGCTTGTTCTGACACTCGCCATAACTTTGTATGTACTCATCGAGTCGCAACAAAACTTGTGTCATTGGATTCACAGCATTATGCTAGTCCTGTGACCCAAGTTTGATTTATTTCTGAGAACGTTGACGAAACATCATTTTGTGGGCCCCATAGTTTCACATAACGGACGATTTCGTGATTGGCTCATCGAAATCCAGTTTTGGACATTCTGTTGGGTTCGTGCAATCATTCTGAACTCGTAGACACTAAGTTTGATAAATTTGGAGAACTTTATTTCCGACACTTTTTTTGGTGCAAAGTGGGCCACATGTGGACCCCGCTTTGACAAAAAACTATCAATTTTGCCCCTGTGTCCAAATTGGACTTATGGGTAGTCAATCCTAGCTATTTTAACTATTTTGAAAATAATAGTGATGTTTTTTTCACCATCCGGAGGTGTACGTGCAGATTCTACTTTTCCAGGAGTAGTTGACGGAGTTCAGAACCCAGACAAGTGTACCTTGCTAAACATGCAGAGATCCTGTTATATTATCTGCTTGTGTTTCTTTTTATATATATATACTCTTGTGATGTGCCTGTTTAACCTAGGACCGTGAGACGTTGCTTAGCGTCCAAACAAGATTCATGTTTCGACGTCGTACGCGGAGTCGTGCAATGTCACTTAGAGAGTTAATTACACGATCCTATTTTTACGTGCTTGCTTTACCAAGTATGCCATACCGTAGGATACTTGACACTATTTTATGTGACATAATATTTCTTGAGTTATTCATGGTGATTCTGTATAGGCTTATATGATTCGTGATATGAGACTTGCATATTACATGAATATTATTATGACTCGTTGTACTAGCTAGAGGGCATGATCTTGCATGTTATAGACATGAGACGTCATGGACATGAGACATGAGGTTACATTGGGTGGGGAGAGACACACATGCTACAGACTGATTATTGATATATATACTACTGGAGGTGCCTTAGAATCTGTCTCAGATCTTTGGCACATATACTAGACTCGTGATACTACTTGCTACTATGGGCTCTCCGACACAGAGCATGTAGTGGTCTCAGCTTGAGTTCTAGTAATGCTCTCATTTACATTTCACTTAGCTGGTTACATATCTTTCCATGAGGATCTGTCTATATTTACTTGCTGTATTTTATTTGGATTGACTGTTTATTGTACCTTGCTATATCCCCTGAGGACCTGGATTCGGACTATGTCCCCAGGTGTAGACGAGGAGAGCTATCCCGAGGTTTACGGGACATGTGCTACTATTGGAGACGTACATATTGCAGATGACGAGCTTGTTCCGGAGGACTTCTCTTGAGCACATAGTATTCTCACCATTCGTTATTCATGCTTAGTGGTCTTGGATATTTGGACTTGTAGTCACTTCTAGATATTTTTACTTGGATTTATTTTTCTTTCCATTTTGATGGCGGATTTTTTCCCGTGACATTATTTATATTGCTTTGGTTAGAAAAATTATTTTATATTATTGTGACTGGACTTGTCTGTTTGTGATTTTGTTACTTATTGTGGATGAGATTAGATATATAGACTGTGACAGGTATTTATAGACTATTTTTTATGTATTACAGCTTAAGTGCACTTTAACGGGTCCATTAAATTGGGTTTGACCATTTTTTATGTATTACAAGAAAACCATGATTTAATTAATCCTTTTGTCATGACGTACAATTTTAACACGCTATACCAACCCATTAATTCTAACTAAATCTATGCTATGAGCCTAACTGGTCCTATTACGCACAAGACATTCAAGTTTTATTATTCGAACCTCCTGCATACTCCCAATATAATATTAAGTACAAAATAGAATTTATAAATTTATTTAATTAATTTAATATTTAGTAAATACTTTTTTAATTAATATAAATTTGCTTGTAAATTATTTGTTGGAGAAATATAAATTTTCTGGAATTTTTTCAACTGCCTAACTATTTTTGGGAATTATATATATATAATTATTGTATAAATAAAACAAAAAAAAAAATGAAATAAAATCCAAACCCAATAAACCCAAACCCAAATCCAAACACATTAACCAAACCCAAACCCATTAAACCCTTTCCCCTCACGTACAGGAAGTCCCCCCCCCCCACGTTACATATAAGTATATATATATATGTGTAAACACAAACCTAAAATTCTAACCTACACCTCCACCACCTCCACTATCACCCACGCCTCCACCACCTCCACCACCCGCCAGAGCTGCAGACCGCCGCAGCCCGACGACTGTCGTAGTAGCGCCGGAGCGCCGTCGCAGCAGCCGCGCGGCCGACAGCAGCAGCAACAACAACACATTGTGGCCCCCTTTCACGCGAAGGTTTTGCCCTCCTCGCTCGTCCGTTTCGCGTTCCGTCTTCGCTGGTATATTCACAACCTAACCCTCTAGGATTCTCTTCAAGTAGAACGAATTAAGGCACCCAGGTTTGATAAAAAAATCGACCGAAAGTTGGCCAAAAAACTGTTAGAAAACAGTTCAGAAATTCAGTCTAAATACCCCTATTCATGTCCAATTTTCTACCATCTCATTAATTCTTTTCAAAATATAGTTGAAAGGACTTCTGCACAATATAACCAAGATTTTTACTGTTCTTTTAGTTTTTATTAGTTTGCTTTAATGGTTAAATTATTATGGTTCCAAAACGACCAAAAATATGTTTTTAAAATAACCAAAATCTCGCGATACGGGATACGTTCTGCCAAACGAGGCAAATTCGTCGTGTGCGAGTTGTACCAAAAAAGCGCATAACGTAAACACAAATGTGTGGGCTTTCGCGAAACTTGATTTGGATGTGCGTGCACACCGTAATCAACGCATATCCGTCAAAAAGTACCGTATCGACCTGTTCTGACACTCGCCATAACTTCATGTGTACTTGTCGATTCACAACGAAACTTTTTCCATTGGATTTGAAGCGTTACGCTGGTCCTGTGACCCAAGTTTGGTTCGATTCTGAGAACGTTGACGAAATATCATTTCGTAGGCCCCACGATTTCACATAACGGGCGATTTCATGATCGGCTCATCGGAATCCAGTTCAGGATATTCCGTTGCATTTGTGCCATCGTTTTGGACTCGTAGACACTAAGTTTGACAAGTTTGGAGAACTGTCTCTGACATATTTTTTGGTGCGAAGTGGGCCACATGTGGACCCCACTTTGACCCAAAATATTAATTTTGCCCCTGTGTCTAAATTGGACTTATGGATAGTCAATCCTAGCTATTTTAACTATTTTGAAAATAATAGTGATGTTTGTTTCAGCATCCGAAGGTGTACGTGTAGATTTTACTTTCCTAGGGGTAGTTGACGGAGTTCAGAACCCATGTAAGTGTACCTTACCAAACCTGCAGAGATCCTGTTATATTATCTGCTTGTGTTTCTTTTTGTATATATATACTCTTGTGATATGTCTATTTAACCTAGGACCGTGGTACGTTGCTTAGCGTCCAAACAAGATTCGGGTGTCAACGCCGTACGCGGACTAGTGCAACGTCACTTAGAGAGTTGATTCCATGATCCTATTTTGTCACTGCCCAATTCTAGAAAATAGGGTATTTTTTTATTTTTATTTGATAAATTGTGAATTATTTTTAAATAATTATATTTATATTTAAATAGTGATTGTGTTATTTTTTTAATTGATTGTTTTAGGGTTTTGGCTAGTCTGGACCCGTGTCAGACCCTAGTGGACCCATGTCCGACCCAACCCACACCCTTGTGAGACCTATTTTTGGGGTTTAGAATATTTATTATATTTTTAGTGGGTTAGTTGGAGAGATTTGGAGTTAGTTTGAGTACTTTTGGAACCCCGAAACCAAAAACCCAAGTTATGAGGGCATTTTGGTCATTTGGAGAATTATGGAACCTATATGTTTGCTTGGCCGGCCTTCCCACAGCCCCCTACCCGTGCACACAACAGCCACAGCCCCCTCTCTTCATTTCACTCTTCTTCTTCTTCTTCACTTCTTCTTCTTCCCCACTTCTTCTTTCTTCTTCCTTCCTTCTTCCAAGTAAGTGTTTCTATTTTTTCTTCTCTTCTTCTTCCATTCCTTCTTCTTTATGTTAACCCTAACCTTGCATTCTTCCCTAACCTAGGTGTGTGGAGCCTAGACATAGTGTGGAGGCTAGATTTGGCGGCTTGGAGCTTGAGGGAGGTGATTTCAAGTGATTGGGAGACTTTGGCCTTGGGATTCCAACTCCCAAGAGGTAAACCCTAACTTTCCCCTTGCTAATTACTCTAATGTAGTGTAATTAGTGGTTTAGAACCTTCCTAGACCCTAAGCCTACCCGTGGGAGGAAGTTGGAACTACTTTGGTTGAGTTTGGAGACTTTGACACTAGGTTTTGTGTCAATTTCGGGTGGAATCCGAGATTGGCCCAATTTGGGTGATGTACTAGGTTAGACGGACTTAGGTAGATGTTGTCGGGTGTCTAGAGGGCTTGTGCGTGTCTTCGTTCGGACACGGGAAGTCGTGTCGCGGAGAAACGGGCGTTTCGGGCATTTTCGAGGTTTTCGTCGTCGCCGGTTCTAAGTGCGTGTGCGTTTTTGTCACGGGCCTAGAATCGATGGGGTAGCATTTTTTCTAGGATCTAGACATCGTTTAGGACCCGTGGGTAAACTTTGGGCCGATTCTGAGTTGGTTTGGTGTGCGTTTCAGGAGGTTTTCCGAACCGCACACCGCGTGTTCGTCGAAATGACCGAACAGCCATTTCGACTTAGTTTCCTAGTTTCGGGCTTGTGCACGCGTTGGATTAGCATCGGGGAGTGTGTGCTAGAGTTCTCGTATTATATTATATATATATATGTGTGTTTGTGTGTGTCGGGATCGTTGGGCGTGAGTGGGGTGTGTTGTTTGAGTGTTGTGTGCGTGGTTGTGTGTTGTGTTGTGTTTGGTGTTTATGTGTTTGTGTCTATATATATATATTTATGTGTGTATCTATTTATATGTATATGTGTTTATATTTCTATGTATATGTGTGTATTTATATATATGTGCTTGTGTATGTATATATCTATGTGTTAGTGTATATATATATATATATGTATAAGTGTGCGTGTGTGTGTATATGAATATATATATATATATATATATATATATATATATATATATATATGTGTGTGTGTGTGTGTATGTATATATGTGTATATATATATATATATATATATATGTGTATATATATATATATATATATATATATATATATATATATATATATATATATATATATATATATATATATGTGTGTGTGTGTGTGTGTGTGTGTATATACATATATTGTGTGTGTATGTATATAGATAAGTGTGTGTCTATGTATATATAGATGTGTGTATTTATATACATATGTGTGTGTATTTATATATGTTAGTGTGTGTGTGTGTGTGTGTGTGTGTGTGTGTGTGTATATATATATATAGTGATATATATATGTATATACGTGTGTGTGTGTGTCTTTGTGTTTGTGTGTGCGTGCTCGTGTGTGTGTGGGACAGCGTGTGCAGCGAGGCGTGCAGCACCGGGGGGGGGGGGAGCTGCCCCCAGCAGTTGCACCAGCAGCAGCAGCACAGCCAAGGGCAGCAGCAGCAGCAGATTTATGCAGCAACAGCAGTACAAGCAAGAGCAGCAGCAGCATTCGCAGTAGCGGCTAGTAGCGAGCGAGTATGAGAGAGCAATAGATAGATTATAGATAGATAGTTAGATTGTTAGATAGTTATATAGATAGATAGTTACTTAGTAAGATAGATAATAGATTAGATAGATAGATAGATAGATAGGTAGATGGATAGATAGATATATCTATGGATAGATAGGTAGTTATCTATCTAAGGTATGGATATATATGTACATATAGTTAGATAGGTAGTACATAGCTAGACACATACCTATAGAAATATATATGTATAGGTATATTTACATATAGCTAGATATATGTTATAGCTAGGTATAAGGTAAGGTATGTATATGTTTGTGTTGTGAATATATATGTATATGGATATAGGTATCTAGGTGTATATATATATGTGCTATATATATATGTTTTTCTAGCCTAGATTAATAACTAGGTATATATTTATAAGCCTAAATAGCTAGTTAGAGGGGTAGTTAGTGAGGTATTGGGAGAGTCAATACCTTGAGATATCAAGGTATCTCACCAAGGTATTGAGTTTCGAGCGGGGTATTTGAGCAATAGCCTAGGAATAGTATTGGAGTTATTTTTATATGCTTATGTATATATATTTACGCGTTCTAGCATAGGTTTTAGCGGGTTTAGGCGGGGTGCGTGGCCTAGGGCGAGGTATCGGATACCGAAGGTATCCCGGTATCTCGAGGAGGCGAGTTTGAGAGTTTTCTAGCTTAATGAGCTCGGTTTGACCTAGAATTTCAGGGGCACACTAGTTTGACCTAGCTTTGACCATAATTGTCCCCGCTGACCAAAAAAGTCAACATTTGACCTAGTTTTGACCTAGAGTTGACTTTTTGGACCCCGGGTTGACTTTTTGACCCGAATTTTACCGGTTTGACCCGTTCGACCTAGAATAGCCCTAGAAGCTTGTTTTTAATTATTTTATATCAGTTTAAATCCTTAGAACCCTGTTTAATTCTACTTTTCGCATAGGTTCTTGCGACACCGGTCCGGATCTCGATCCTCATCAGTTGCTCAGGACATCAGGCGAGTACCTACCTCTGATAGTTTCTATTTCATGATAGCGTTTATATCACCTATTCTAGAACTGAGATACTTGATTCTGACACATTGTTACACGAGCTGGTACTAGTGGATCCCGTCATGAGATGTTATCCCCCTTACCGTGTTCAGCGAGTACTCTATCACGTGTATTTCATCATGTGCTTCGGGTATTGATTTTCATGTGCTATCATGTGCTTCTTGTGCTCTCGCTTTCGTGTGTGCGAGCTATTATCATGTACGTAGCATGTCGTGGTTGGATCCAAGAGTATTAGTTGGGGAGGGGAGTAGGAGTTGGTTATGTGATCAAAGCCAAACAATATTCATGTGTATGTCGGTTATGCAACTCACGCATAACGGAGTTATCGTAGTAATTTTCATGTGCAACCTAAGCCGATCACATAACGAACTTGTGCTCAAGGCACTTAGCTAGTATTCATGTTTCTCACATGCAGTTACTTCTCTACTTGTATAGTTCTCCAGTTTACATTGCAGCTACTTATTCTGCTCCAGCATATATTGGATGATTGTACTTATTCCTTTGTTGCCCTAGTTAGCTAGGTGGGTTTCCTGGATTGTTCCCAGTGGTTTATTTTGGATGATTGTACTTATTCCTTTGTTGCCTGTGAGATGTTGTAGATATTATAGACTTGGACTGTATATTTTGGATATTGTTTTGCTCTCTTGGGTTCTGTTTCTTTGTTGATATCATATCGTGCTTTTATTTCTTTTCCTAGTTATTGTGATTGAGAGTTCATATATATATTGCGTGGTTGCCCTCCTTTTGGAGAGGATATTGACAGTTTTTTTGTGAGATATATAGATTTGTTTGACCTAGAACGGACCTTTACAGCATTCTACCGCCGATTCTGCGGCATAGGCTGGACGTACCCACGACTCATGTCCGATTTTTCGGGTGCGGGTCGTGACATATTTTTACGTGTTTGCTTTACGAAGTACGCCATACCGTAGGAAACTTGATACTATTTCATGTGACAGAATCTTTCTCGAGTTATTCATGGTAATTTTGTATAGGGTTATATGATTCGTGATATGAGACTTAAATATTACATAGATATTATTATGACTCGTTGTACTATCTAGAGGTCATGATCTTGCATGTTATGGACATGAGACGTCGTAGACATAAGACATGAGGTTACATAGGGTGGGGAGAGTGTCACGCCCCAGTCCCAAAATATGTAGGACTAGGAACACGTAAGCATGCCAGCCGTATGTGTATGGAGACTCCAATATATGAAAATTGTAACACATGCGTACGTTGTATTATGAACAATAATTCACAAGTGGTATAAACTATCACAAGACACATGGCATCATCTAAATCTCATCCACAGAAAATCAAATAGAAATAAATAACCAATAACCAAGTAACTAAATCTCAATATAAAGTATCTAAGGATGATAGTCAGGTGGAAATAAATCCACTACCAAACTAGAATATAAAAGCAACCACAATATAAGTACATCACTAATAATCACTGAGACTCGAAGAGAATACCTCCTCGAAATATAAGTAGCAAGTCCGGATCTGCGCTCCTGCGAATACTCATGAACATCTACACCTGGAAAGGGACCAGGTCCTCAGAGGGACATAACAAGATACATAGAAGCATGCCAATAAAGTACTAAAATAAATATTCAATGGGTCGCCTAACCATCTATGTGAATGCACTTTGAGAACAACTTTCTTACAAGTGGGCTATCTGGTCATAAATGAGATTGATATAATTCTCTCAGAGAATCAGGGGCCTACAAAGTATGTCGTCTTTTGAACGGCAGAGGCCGCTGGGTAATATAGGGGTAATCACGATCGCGTATCTCCGGCGGAGCATGCGGGTTACACAAAAAGAAAAGTGCAAAGGAGCCCAAATGCCGTACTAGTTGTTTTTTCCACCCCATGCTCTAAGCATGTCACAATTTTGACACGATAATACCTCTAATAACTGCCAAGTCTCCTATCATGCAATTTCTAACAACAGTTATTCCCTATCGCACGTCCCATACGTACAAGAGGCCAACCTGTCACGCAAGTCCGTGTCCTACATGAGACTCACACTCGTGTAACAACTGTGTCACAGCCAATAAAATCTAAGAATGCCACATGATAATGGGGTGGTCTCATAAACTAGGTCACATGCATATACATAATAAAAATAGATTACGACGCCACCGTTGTTGCACCCAAGTTTCCTTGGACGAGCAGTTTATATAGCAGTTAAAGTATATGAACTAAATGACAGAAATTAAGATGCATGCAATATATGGAATATAAATTATAGTACAATGGCAAGGTATACTTGCCTGGCAAGAAAGCTGCGTAGTACCAATAACCTGCTCCTGAAGTCGCTCAGAACAATCCAATAGTTCTATATACATATAATATAATACAATACAACATCAGCCATTATACTAGCATATACACAACCATAATTACACTGGACTCAGAGGGTACGCTAGGGGTGACACTGGTCAACTAACATGGTCAATTGTGCGTCTAATTACGCGGGTGTCCTATATTAAATGTTGTATCAAAATCAGACAGTCAACTAACATGTTCTAAGCCAGTACGTTAATGTACACAAGGCGGTCAACTAACATGTTCTTAGGGTCACTTGGTCAAACGTAAATATGGAATATCCATAATTAACCTAGGGACAGACATAATAAATACATATATAATCGTAATTATTATTATCATTTAATTACTTATACAATACATATATATATATATATATATACTAATCTGAATATTATATATATACGCGTACGTATATGCATACGGGTCATACGGTCAATACATGGTATCCACTACTAACACTTATGGTGACTCAGCACCTATAATACAGTCATACCTAGTACTAGCATTAATTACCATACAATGTATAGGTACCAATTAATTATCCTATACACACGCACACTAGTCTTTAGGTGAACCGACACGGTCTGAACTAAACTGAACCATGAAGCAATACTAATCGCAAGCACACATAAACAATATGAAAGGAGAGGGATATGTTTAAACCTCGGGGTTAGCGTGCACGGGCACTAGGATCGGGGGTGACTGCAGGTTGTCTTTGGTAAGAGTGACGGGTCCACGATGATGACGATGATATCGATGTTGATGATGATGACGAGGGTGATGATGATTGAGGTTATGATGATGATGATGTAGGTGATGAAGGTTAATGATTAGGGTAATGATGGTGATGATGATTGGTGATGATTAGGTTAATGGTTAGGGTGATGATGGTGATTAGGGTGATGATGATTATGATGATGATGGAGATTATGATAGGGATGATGGTGATGATGAGGATGATGATAGGGATGATGATTATGATGATGGTGAAGGTTATGATGATGATTAAGGGTGATGATGATTAATAGTGATGATGATGTTAATTAAGGGGATGATGATGTTGTAGGTTGCTAATGGCGATGGTTGAAGTCTGCCGGAGTCCGACGGTCAGGAGGAGGTGAAGTCGGGGTTGGCGTGATCCGGCAGAGGTCGACTCAGGTGGAGGTGGATGGACATGAAATATGTGAAGTCGTGGGGTGTTGCTCTCAGGCGAGAGGAGGAGATGAATCGGGGTGGCTCGATGTGGAGGTGACGGTGGTGGTTCACTACCAAAAAAGTCAAATTAGCGACATCTAAAAACGTCGCTAAATGACCAAAAAATGTCGCTAATTACGTTTAGCGACGTAATTAGCGACATTTTAAAGAAGTCGGAAAAAAGTAAGTCGCTAAAACAAAAAATATAGCTAAACGTCGCTATGCCGACGTTTTTAGCGACTTTAATGTGTCGCTAAATTTAGCGACGTTTAGCGACGCAGCGTCACTAATTAGCGACGTTTAATAAAGTCGCTAAACGTCGCTAATTAGCGACTTATATAGCGACGTTACACCGACGTCTTTAATGACCTGGCAATACTGCCACATCAGCATTTTGCGACGTACAACGACGATTTTAGCGACTTCTTTAGCGACGTTATTAGCGACGTATAACAGCATCGCTAATTAGCGACGTAGTTAGCGACGTATATGAACGTCGCTAAACGTCGCTAAAAATATCGCTAATTTTACAGAAAAAATAAAAAAATAATACTGAATTGCATTTCTGGGTTTGCCAACCCCCTTGGTTCATTATCAGGTATATGATGGTAGTAGAAATAATTGAATAAGGGATACAGTAGCAGCAATAAGGGGAAAATTCTAGTGCACTGGATAAATACAGGCCAAGTATCAGTCATCAGTTGTAAACAAAAATATATTAGGAACTGTGTGAATATCAGTGAATTAAGACAGTATTATCTGTGTTGTGTGTTGGTCTTAATGTGCTCAGAGATAGGGAGAGTGTGTGTATTATAATTCAGTGTGTTTGAGTTTGTACAGGGACTGTGTATTATATTGCAACTTGTATTATTGAACTGGAAAAAAATAGGGAAAATAGGCACTGAACACTCAACACCGATAAAATAACATATTTAATATGAATAATATAATAAAATTTGAAGAAAAGAAAGCATCCAACAAATCTCATCGTAAAGAATATGGTAAATTTATATCCATACAATCGAATCCTAAATAATAAAAAAAATATAAATATCCAGCAACTAGCTATACTACTGCGGATCTGCAGGAGGCTGACCACCGGCGCGCCTGAAGGATAAGAACTGCTCATACTCGTCCCGTGGAATCGATACCGATGTCGATAGAGAAGGCAGTGACGTCGGTGGAGTCTGTGTCGATGTAGGCACACCAGGAGGTCGTGCCCGCTCCAAGTCTGCGAGTCGCTGGTTGTAAGAATCTATGGTAGATAACAGCCTCGTACTGCTATGAACCATTAAATCCTGCATCATCGTCAGCCTCTCGCCCATCGATAGCTGTGATGCATGCAGCTCTGTGATGTTGCGGTCTGTCGAGGCTCTAATATCATTTGTCAAATCCCGGAGCTTCGTCATGCTGCGGTCGAGCATATCGAATCGTGCGATGAGCGTCGGATCGTCCGCCTGCGGCTGGGACCGGGGCTGCTCCTCCATCCTTCGCAGCAACTCGTCACGGAGAGACGCAATATGACGGTCAACAGCTTCCTGGACGGCCTCCTGGACTCTGGCCGACGACGGCGAGGGCTACGACTGCGAGGGCTGTGTGGAATGCGCAGCTGTCGGGGAGGCCCTAGATGACTGCGTCGCAACCAGGGCTCCATAGGAGCCCGTACCGTAGTACGTACCCCTCTGGAGACCACCAGCTGCGGTCACCCACAGGTCGTCCGCCGACGGAGCTGGAGCGGGCTGCGACGAAGTACCAGCCTCTCTAAGTGTAGGTGCACTAGCAGTCGCCCGCTCACGCAGCCTAAGATACTCGGCCTAGAAAGGTTTGGAAAATCGATAATTGCCTAAGTTATATTAAAATTAACACAAAGTAAAGTAATACTTACATAGGTCTGCGAGGCCCTCTCATCAATGAGATTTCCGTCCTTGCGATGGGTGGCCAAGAAGACGGTCACCATGTTTGCATCCTCACCCCTCTGTACCTGTTAAAAATATATTATTTAGTACTAAACTTAAACATTTTTTCCAAGTACCATTTTATGGTACTTACATTAAAATAATATATTTTAAAAGAAAAAACATACCAAACGACGGAAATGTTTCGTCATCGGAATCGAGCCACCACACCACTTGGCAGCATTCCGCCTAGCCGCCTTGGCCTTCTCAGACCTTTCCTTGTAGCTCGGATCGTCGAATCTAGCCCTCATCGCAGTCCACTGCTCAGGCGTGATCCAACCTTGGATTAGTTTTCCAGCATGATCACGAGCCTTCTGGTCATCCAGAGCATCTCGGGTAAGCTTGGCGACAACGGTAGGAAAGAGCCGCTCGATCAACTCGGCCCGGTACGGAGGATAGAAATACGTTTGCTATAATAAATAATTTAGTAAGTGAGCATCACGGATAAGTTATATAATATACATAAATTAGAGGGTTTATTTAATATACTTTTACTTGGAAGTGTGCAAACCAGAATGCCTTCCTCTCCTCCGGAGCCTCAGAGTAGTTGATCCAAGGGCCACCGTAGTTGTTCCTCAGAAATTGGCCCCGGCGTCTCTGAACCGACGATGGACGATATCTATAGAGAGATAATTATTTAGAATACTGAAAAAGTCAATATACGATGAATAAAGAAATACACGATATATATTATACTAAACCATCTAATTGACTTACTTTGTACCGTCGGCCCAAATCTCTGTCCTCGTCTCCTCCGGAGGTGCGCATGGAGGATCTTGCTGATGCTGGGATAACGTGGGCACGACCTCCTCGACATGCTCATCTGTCCCCATGGTTCCGTCAGCAGGAGGAATGCTGGACGAGGGTGTACTATCACGCCTGGAACTACTCGTCCCAACAGTCGGAGATGTGAGTGATCGATATACTGGAGTACTGGGCGACGATGATCCGGAACCAACAGTAGGCAGTACCGGAGGAGCACTCTGTCTACCTCGGGACCTGCCGAATCCTACGCGTTGTCTTGTCATATCTGATAACAACATATGATGAATATAGAGAAACTCAAATATATATTAGATTCTATAGTCAAAATGTGATGCATATCTCAAAGCATTCTACAGTCAAAATATAATACATATATTCGTTAAAATAGTACATCTACTTCGTCAATTTTCCAACCTTGATCTATATTCTATAGTCAAAATATAGTTATATTCTACAGGCAATATATTTTATTTTCAATCATCTTCAGAAAATTCATCTTGTTCGCCTTCCTCATCCTCCTCTTCCTCTTCCTCCTCCTTGTCTTCACTTTCATCTACTTCGTCTTCCTCTTCGGATAATTGTACATCTTCTACATTATTACTCGTGTAATGAGTAACTTTCGTTGAGTCCACATCTACAATATTTGTTACAAGAGGTAGATCGTCCTCCTGATAAGCTATTTCGTCAATGTCAAAGGTATTTCTAGCTTTAGTCTTGCATACTGCCCACCAATCCGACCTCGCTGTCCCCCGTCTAAGATAAGTTTTGAATTACACGAGCTGAGCCCGACTTGATAGGACAAATGGTTCGTAACCTTGATATCTATGCTTGTAGTTTATATCCACAAGGCCATGCTTGTCAATTTTCCAACCTTGATCTTGAATCGGATCGAACCATTCACACCTGAATCGCACGATATTAGCAGGTTCTGTGCCATAATTATATGTCAACTCCACAATCTCTCGTAAGATGCCAAAAAAATTATTGTCCGGATTGACGTCTTTGTAGTTCGAAGATTTGATACACAAACAACTGCTTTTCGTGGAATCAAGATCCAGAAAGCTGTCTCTGATAGGAGCATTTATTGACTTGAACCTGAACCCATTCACACAAAAACTTGGCCATATTTTTACGGCAGTAATTGGTCCCTTGGCTAGAGTTCTAATAGATTCAGTCTCGGGTGTTATTAGACGATCGACCTAAATACCAAAGTAGGGATAGTAAGTTATTTGTTTAGCAAGTGCAGAAATAAAAAGTAATTACCAAGCATCTTACATATGCGCTCAACCAAGAAGAAAAATGGCATCTCATATCTTGTTATACTTCTTCGTCTGTTATGTAGGGTCTAACCGACCTCAACTCATTATTATATGTGCTGAAAAATAATGAAGCAACTGCTGATTAGTAGCATAATAGTATCTTAAAATATTACATTGAGATGATGTAAACGTGGACGTATTAATTACTTACCCCTCTAGCTTCTCCACTTCATCCTCGTCGCAATTGAGTAATATATACAATTGAGCAGCCCTTAGCTCATCGTCATTCAAATATCTCTTCTTTATTTTTCCCGAAGGCTTTCTGGATGCATTGAATACTTTGAGTATTGCATCATTAGATTCCTGATATGCATCGTCATTTCTTGGAGCTTTCGTCCTATTAGTAGCAACATGCGGATTGAAATACGTCGAGCAAAAGTTTGTAATCTCCTCGAGAACATAAGCTTCACAAATAGAGCCCTCAACCCGTGCCTTATTTTTCACCTTTCTCTTTAGGTGATTCAGATGCCGCTCGAAGGGGTACATCCATCGATAACCGACAGGACCACCAATACGTGCCTCATAGGAAAGATGAATTGGCAAATGCTCTATAGAGTAGAAGAATCCAGGAGGAAATACCTTCTTGAGCTTACATAGTGTTACCGTAATGTCCTTCTCTTGCTTTTCTAGACGATCGATGAGAAACTTAGTACAACAAAGATCTCTGAAGAATATGCTCAGCTCTGTCAATGGGTCCCAAATGACCTGCAGTAAGAATTTCTGAAATAAAATCGAAATTAACCTCTCCATGAATACGTGACAATCGTGGCTCTTCATACCCACCAGTTTGTTCTCCTTGAGGTCGACGCATCTTCTCAAGTTCGACACGTACCCGTCTGGAAATTTTAGACCCTGAATCTACCTACAAAGTCTACCTTTATCCTCTTTCTCCAGTGAGAAAACTGACTTAGGTTGCTTTAACTTTCCATTCCCCTCCTCTATCAAATGCAATGCATGACGTCTACATATTTCTTCTAAGTCCAACCTGGCCTTCGGATTATCTTTCGTCTTCCCCTTTACCTCCATTATAGTATTAATTTTGTTATCAAACACATTCTTCTCGATATGCATGACATCAAGGTTATGTCTGATCATATTGGTGCTCCAATATGGCAGATCCCAGAATATACTCCTCTTCGTCCAGTTATGGGTGCGACCAAATCCGTCACACTTGTACCCCTTAGCAGGCTCTTCGATAACACTGGGTAAATCTTTTACCGTTTTCCATATCGTGTATCCGGGCCACCTTGGCGGTGGATTGGCCTTCTCCATAACTCTCGCACGAAAAGCATTCTGGTTCCTCCGGTACGGATGATCCTTCGGCAAAAATTGTCGATAACAATCGAAGAAGTACGGTTTGCCTCCGTGTTTCAAACGGAAAGCCTGAGTACGGTCCATGCAATACGGATATGAGAGACGACCATGGGTGCTCCATCTCGATAACATTCCATAGGCCAGAAAGTCGTTGATGGTCCATATAAGTGCTGCCCTCATCTGAAAATTTTGCTTTCTAGAAACATCGTACGTGTTGGCACCTACTTCCCACAGCTGATTCAACTCATCTATCAAAGGCTGTAAATACACATAGATGTTCCTCTTCGGATTGTTCGGACCCAGGATAATAACGGTTAGGAACATATACGGAGTCTTCATGCACATCCAAGATGGTAGATTGTACGGAGTGACGATCACAGGCCAACACGAATACTGGGAGCCCGAAAGTCCGAATGGGGTAAAACCGTCAAAGGAGAGCCCCAATCTGACATTACGCGCTTCCTCGACAAAATGTGGATACTCTCGATCAAAGTGCTTCCATGCTTCTCCATCGGATGGATGATCCAATACTCCTTCGATCTGTTTTTGCCTGTGCCAACTCATGTTTTCTGCAGTCTCCTTAACCATAAACAACCGCTGCAATCGCGGCGTCAAAGGCAAGTAGTACATCGAATCGGTAGGCTTTCTTGCACCGACAGACTTTTCTCTAACAGTGGCCTTGTAGCGATCAACACCACAGAATCTGCACTCATCTTCATCCTTGTCGTCTTTGTAGTACAACATGCACCCGTTGTGACATACATCAATTTTCTCGTATCCCATCCAAAGCGATCTCACCATCCTCTTAGATCGATAGAAGTCTTTAGGCAACTTTGTACCATCGGGCAAGATCTCTATAATCAAATCGATCAGTCGATTATAGCATTCTTGCGACATGTTAAAATTGGACTTGATGCTCAATAATCTTGTAACCACCTCCAACGGTGAATGATCCTCACAACCAGGATATAATGGAGTCCTTGCATTCTCCAGCAACTCCATAAACTTTACAGCATCGGCATTCGGTGCCTCCTCAGCTGCATCATAATTGTCCGGATTGAAACTAGGTTCCGCCGCATCATAATTGTCCGGATTGAAACTAGGCCCCGTCGCATCATAAACCATGTTCACCAACCCGTCGTCGTAAGCATCGTGGTCGTGGACATCCATATACGGCTCCACATAGGGCTCTGACTCCGATGCTAGAGATACAAGTTCTCCGTGCGCGGTCCACTGATAGTAATTCGGCATAAAGCCCTTCAAGTACAAATGATATGTAACTTTCACTTCTGGATGATATTTCCTGTTGCGACATCTCACACACAGACACTTAATTTTGGTACCGTCCATGTACTGAGGGAACGCCTTGGCAAACTGCAGGAACTGCTGTACACCCTCAATGAATTCATCCCGCACACCACACATATCATCAGGATGACGATTGTACATCCACGAACGATGACGTAGATAGTAATTCATATCCATTTCTAGATACTTCTGCAAAAATGACAGTATGTATCATATAAATTATTACATACAGTGGTTTATCACCTAACTTCATAACTTAACCGTACTATAAAAATCATAACTGATATAATACATACTTTCATTTATCAAAGTCTAAAATAAGCAATATTCAAAACAACTGACCATTTATCAAAGTCTAAAATAAGCAATACTTTTACTTCATAACTGATATAATACATACTTTCATTTATCAAAGTCCAAGATCCCTAGATATGGAATATAAATGTTAATGAGTGTTTTGAAATGATAAACATGGTTAACTAGTTAATGGTGATATTTCTAAGCCACTTCTAGATCCATACTAGTTTATACTAGTCAATACTAGGTTAATACCTTGCTATACTATGTCTTCTAGGTCGTACTAAGGTATTCTAGTTTATACTAGTTAATGCCTAGCTAATACTAGTTATTACTAAGTATACTAGTTAATATTAGCTATACTAAATACTACTAGTATAACTTAACTAATATCCTACCTTACCCCAACTCACATCTTAGCTCATAAATGTATGCCACAATAATACCTTGGTCCCAGTCACTTGTTACTCCCACTTGATACTGGACTACTAGGATATTCTGCTTTGATATTAAGTACTCTACTATCCACACTGAGAGCCTCTTACCTGAATACTCTGCACTCCCAAACTGCAACCCCTTGGCCTGGCACCTTGTACTTCATCCTTATACTTGCTCACTGGACTATAACCCATAGCAGTCACTCCTCCCTGATATCACAGTATCAGTTCACTTCACAGCACTGTTGTGCTCTAATTGAACTGCACTGCACTGATCACTCTTGCCAATTAAATTCCTGATACCACAGTATCAGTTAAGGGCTGTATTGGCATGCAACAAGTGATCTTTGAACACCTACCCGATACTTGGCTATACCTTAACCCAAACACATGCCTGCAGACCCTAACTAAGTCTGCAACCTTTGATACTTTGTACTGCTGCTGCAGTGGCTAAATCTTCCCTTCACTTAGTTGTTTCCAACTGCCCTTAGCTACTGCCATGGCTCACAGCAGTGCTTGCTGCTGCCTTGCCATTTCTCAAGCATGCATGTGTTTGATGCTGCTCAAGTGTGCACCAATACTCTCCCACTGCAGAAGATGACAGGAACCAATCCCCTCCTCACAGTGCCAACCCGACACCACTGCAACACATTGCCAGCTTGCCTAATGCACTAGGCCAAACTGAATTGAGTTCAGTTCCTGAAGCCTCATAGTTCAGTAGTGACACCCACACACAACTCGACTCTTCTACCCTCTCCCACATCAAGCACAGCTAGAAGATACTATGAACACCAACACAGATAACATTAGCTATATACCTATATATATATATATATATATATATATATATATATATATATATATATATATATATATATATATCGAGATACACCTATATATGCATATACTCTCTCATATGCAAATAGATAATACACCAATTTACATATACATATCATATCATACTCTAAGGCATAAATATACACACACATACAACCACTAGTCCAATTCACAAATATTTGGTGTGCAACACCAAGATACTCTAGGATACATCCTCCATACACTACACCACCATGATACCAACCCTCAATTCATATGGACACATCCAATAGATCAAATATTGTATGAATAAACTAATAGTTGACAATATTGAATAAAATAGATGTATAGGAATCAATCCTGATCAAAAATCCTAACCCTAACCCCAGGTCAAAAAACCTCACCCTAACCCTAGGTCCTGATCAGTGTTTGTGTGTGTGTGTGTGTGTGTGTGTGTTTGTGTGTGTGTGTGTGTGTGTGTGTGTGTAAGCCCCCTGATTTTCGGGAATTTTTAATTTGGATTTTCTGGATTTTTTTTCTAGAATTAAACCTAGGCCTTTGGTAATTACATGATTTTTAATTGTAGTTAATTCATATTAAAATATTATGAAAATAATATTTTATGGTGTAAAATGGAAAACCGGACATAGGGTAATTTTTTGTGAATTTATTGGACTCCGGAAACCCGTTTAAAGCCCTGAAGACCGACGTATAATTAAACCGAATTAAACCCGTGCCAACGCCCGACATCCCCATGAGAGCCGAAGCCAAGCCCAAGGAGCGTTGACCCAGCCCAAATCCTAGGTCAAACCCTAGTCCAATTTCTGTATGTATAAATACATAATTTCTTAGTTTTCTCCACAAACAAAAAGAAAAATAAGAAAACAAATAACCCTAATCCCTAAATCCCTAATCCTAACCCTAACCCTAACCCTAACCCTAACCCAGCGCCGCCACCTTTCCCCAGCCTCCTCCGGCGGGACTCCGGCGCCGCCTCGCCGGCCACATCGCCGCCCCTCCGCCTCGCCCGGCCCACGCACCCCCGACTCCGCCTCGCTCGGCCTCCCCTCTCCCTCTGCCCAGCCTATTTAAATCCCCTTCGATCTCCTCCCTCCGGCCAGATCTCCCCCGCCGACTCCTCCCCCATCCGTCGCACCGCGCCGCCCCAGACCTCGCCGCCTCCCGCCGTCGCGCCGCCCCGGCCCCCTCATTCCTCCTTCCCAGCAGCCACCCTCGAGAGCAGCAGCAGCGGGCCAGAGCTCCGCCGAGTCCCGGCCATCCTTGACCCGATCGCCCCTGCGCCGCCTCCCGCGCATCGCCGCCGCCTCCGGCCAGCGCTGCCCCACTGTCCCCGGCCTCCCTCCGCCTCAGCTCCGGCCGCCGCAGACCCAGAACCCTAACCCTAGGTCACCGTGGACTCGGACACTTCGTGTCGACACGGACACGGAGAAACGCAGTTTCTGGAGCCCTGTTCAGGTACCCATTTCTCTCTCCTCGCTGCCCCGTTTTCGATTCCGTCAGTTGCAACGCGTAGACTGTATAACCCTCTCGGTGCCCGTGCAACCCGCTCAGTGCATAGCGTCCTGTGGTGATCGTACACCGCGATCCAAAAATAGGAAAAACAATGCCCTGTTTCACCCCGGAACTGAGTGCGCCCCGCCAAACGGGATGACTTGGTCGCACGCGGTCTTCACCGATACGTGCGCGTCGTTGATACGGACGTGTGGGATTTCGCAGAAGTTGATTTGGATGTGCGTGCACACCGGAATCAACGCGTATCCGCCGACAACGCCCCGTATCCGTCGATTCTGGAACATGCTGTAACTTTGTGTACACACGTTGGATCGAGACGAAACTTGCGCCATCGGACTCGTAGCGATATGCTGGTCCTGTGACCCAAGTTTGGTTCGATTCTGAGAACGTTGACAAAATCGCGTATCGTGGGCCCCCCCGGCTCCACTTGACGGGCGATTTTGTGATCGGCTCATCGGAATCCAATTCTGGAATTTCTGTTGGGTTCCTATCATCGTTCCTGACTTGTTGACACTAAGTTTGGCGAATTTAGAGACCTTTGACCCTGACACATTTTCCGGTGCAAAGTGGCCCACATGTGGACCCCGCTTTGGCCCGGAAATGTCGTTTTTGCCCTTGTGTCCAAATTGGACTCAAGGACAGGCGTTTCTAGCTATTTAATATTTTCTGAATCTAATGGTGATGTTTATTTCAGCAACCGGAGTAGTACCAGCAGATCACACCGAGACCAGAGCTACAGTTGGAGCCAGGACCCCAGGCAAGTGTACCTTGCCAAAACTTGCAGTTCTTGTTACATATTTCTTTGGCTTATATATATATACACTGTTGTACATGCTTGACCTAGGACCGTGTGACTTTACTTAGCGTCCGATTAATAGTCGGGTGCCAACACCATACGCGGCGTTGTGTATTGTCATCTAGACATGGATACCGAGACCCTATATTTCTCGTACTTGTCCTATCAAGTACATCATAACCCAGGACACTTGACACTATTCATGAGACAGAGTCTTCTTGAGATATTCATGGTGATTCTGTATAGGATACAAGTTATGACTTAGACATTATATCTATAGACATTATATGACTTGCTGCATTAGATATGATTGTGCGTGACATGGACATGGTGCATCATGGACATGAGACGTATGATTACATTGGGTGGGGAGAGACACACATGCTACAGGTTGATTATATATATTATGACAGCGTCTCAGTCTCTCTCTGAGCTAGACAGCTGCCGGCGTCTCAGTCTCTCGCTGAGCTAGACGACCACATGATATCACTGCTACCGGCTCCCCGACACAGAGCTTGTAGTGGCTTCAGCCTGAGTTCTAGTGCTGCTCTTATCTTGTATATCACTTAGCTGGTTATTTAGTGTTTTCCTATTGTTCATTTATTGCTGGAGAGACACACAGGCTACATGTTGATTATATATATTATGACAGCGTCTCAGTCTCTCTCTGAGCTAGACAGCTGCCGGCGTCTCAGTCTCTCGCTGAGCTAGACGACCACATGATATCACTGCTACCGGCTCCCCGACACAGAGCTTGTAGTTGTTTCAGCCTGAGTACTGGTGATGTTCTCACTGGCATTCACATATATGGTTACACATTTACCCTATTTATTCCATTCACTATTGCACTGCATTTATTTTGGCTTGAGTTATCTTGTACCTTGCTATGTCCCCTGAGGACCTGGATCTGGATTATGTCCCCAGGATTAGCAGAGGAGATCCATCCAGAGTTATACAGTACAGGAGCATTAGCAGGAGCAGAAGCAGGTACCTACATTGGAGTAGAACCAGGATCTGAGGACGAGATCGTACCAGAGGACTTCTCCTGAGTATTGTCTTGAGATACTCATTTATTTCTGTTCTAGTTATTTTATTTTCAGTCTATTTCATTGATGTATCAGACTTATTCTCGGATTGTTCTCCGAGACACTTTTATTGTGACTTGTCAGTTTATTTTATTTACATTATTCTGGCCTTTGATCTGTGATTATCTGTTGTGGATGAGATTAGTATAGATTGTGACATATATCATTAGACCTACTTATTGTTGTACTACAGTTTAAGTATGCCCTGATGGATCCATTAAATTGGGTTTGTCCATCGGTGCGTACTGCTGGCCATTGCCACGCGTCCGGTCCCTCGGTATTTTGGGACTGGGGCGTGACATGGTTTTTGTGGTGGCCCATGCATGTCAACGACTAAATTGTTCGGTTTCAACTTAGGGACCGAGCAAGCCTGCAATAAGAATAGGATAAGTTTTTAGGATCTCATCCACTTGCTTGAAACGTTCTTGATATATTTATCGGATTCTAATTAAATTCTTGACTTGCATCCTGCCTTGATTTCTGTGCGCCTATTATTGTTTATTTTGGATGCAGAGTTATGGATCCACCAGCAAACGACGAGACTCCTGTAAGATCACCACGAGATGTTGTGGTTACCCACGAAGATGAAGTGACACCAGTTGACGAAGGTCAATCCGCTCAACAGCACAGTCAAGCAAATCAGCATGCCTCGAGAATTCAGCAAGATGACGTTCCACCATCGACGCAATTTACTCCACAAATGCCCGTATTTCCACAAGGGCAGGCCATAGACGGACATCAGATGTTCCAAATGATCTACGCAATAATGCAAGCTCAACAAGAGGTTTTGAGTCGCAGCCTAGCAATCACATTGGAGCAGGCGAATCTACCAGCACGACGGCCAATGACGGGCTCTATTTCTGATTTCCGCCAGCTGAAGCCCCGTACCTTCTCAAGTAAAGAGGAGCCCACAGAAGTTCATGAGTGGCTCACCAACACTGAACATCAATTAGAAGCAGCTGAGCTTCCAAGAGAACGTTGGATGACTGCCGTCAGAAAGCAGTTGACGGACAATGCACATCACTGGTGGCTATCTGAGGAGACACGGCTCGGACCAGACCGAGTCACTTGGGAAGAGTTTTCCAGACTCTTTCAGGAGATGTACATACCAGCCATCGCTCGATCAGAACTTCGCGACAAGTTTAATAGCCTCACTCAAGACAGCATGACAGTAGAAGAGTACAACGCAGAATTCATTCGTTTGAGTCGCTTTGCCCCAACCTTGATTTCGACAGAAGAAGAGAAGGCTGAGAAATTTTTCGACGGACTAAACATTCAGCTACAGAAACTAATTGGATCCATTGCACCTACATCTTACCCGGACGTCCTTGCTGCAGCCCGACGCATGGAGCGCATCATCAGGAGAGAGACCAGTCTGAAGCGATCATCCACATCAGTGCCAGCCGGAGCACCACAAGAAGAAGTTACAAAGAGACCTCACATGCACCAGCCACCAGGAGCATCTCCACAGGCACTACCTATCTGTCAATATTGTCGCAAGCGAGGCCATATTGAGGACGAGTGCAGACGAAAAAGGAAAGTATGTTTAGCTTGCGGATCCGGTCAGCATTCATTGAGTGAATGCCCTGAGCGTCGAGAAAGAGCACCAATGGTTAACCAACAAGTATTACCAGCACCGAGGCCAGCCCATCCAGCATTGGGAGCACCGCCAACGGAAGTTGAAGGAGTCCTACCACCAGCTCCAGGAGGGTATCAGCCGAGGCCACCTTTGATACCACAAGCAGCACTTTTCCAGCAAGCCCAGCAGCAGCAGAGGAATCGACTACGAAGACGTGGACAAGCTCCAGCGATGACTTTGGAAGACGCGCAGACTCATGGAGTAGCTAATGCGCATAATTTTTCATAGTTATCTGTTTATAGATTTGTTTTATCTCGTGCCTATTGGTTCGTGACCTCAGCCTTAACCTATGTAATTTTGAACTTGCTTATAATTGGTAAATGTAGAGATTATAGAGTCTTTGGTTATTGTGCTTATTTTGTATTGTTTTGTGAACTTGATTAAGTTGTACCTCCTTTCATCATATCTAGCGTACTTAAATTTGCTGTACTTGACTTATGCTGCTATTCTATAGCCTAGTTTTGTAAGATTATTCTTTATCGAGCTTGTCCATGACATATGTATCAGTGGACATGTACACTAATACATTTCAGAATTAGTTTACTACGGTCTGATCAACCATAGTGCACTTGGTTCGCTCTTCGCACGACTACTTCACGTGGATTGAGATATATAGTTGACTAGTATACTTGCTCTAGATATGTCTGAGCATATCGTATCAGTTACATAACTGTACTAATACGAGCATGCGAACAAAGGATTACCAGAATAGGATTTCAATCCACAATTGTCTTGACAAATCCCATTTGAATTCGTTAAACGCCTTGACCCCGATACTTCTATTCTATTACCTCACCCTTGAACTCTTTATCATTGATCTTCGTCTTCCCTTATTTCGGAAAGACGAAACCTTGTGCTTGGTATAAGTTTGATATATAGACAGTACTAGATATACCCCACAGGCCGGTCGCATTGTTGATGACCCTTTTATAAATGATCAAGGGAATGCCATAGATGATATGTTTGGTGTTAAAGACTTGAGGATTCAATAACATGATAAGTTTGGGCATAGCTTTATTAGATGTATAGCCTTAGATGATAGATGGGTGAATTCTAAGTTGGGTAGAGGCCGCAATGTTCACTTGAGAGGAATCCTTTAGACTGTAATCAAGTGAGATTGATAGAGAGAACCCTACCATATTTTAATTTCGAGGACAAAATTTTTATAAGTTGGGTAGATTGTAAGCCCCCTGATTTTTGGGAATTTTTAATTTGGATTTTCTGGATTTTTTTTCTAGAATTAAACCTAGGCCTTTGGTAATTACATGATTTTTAATTACAGTTAATTCATATTAAAATATTATGGAAATAATATTTTATGGTGTAAAATGGAAAACCGGACATAGGGTAATTTTCTGTAAATTTATTGGACTCCGAAAACCCGTTTAAAGCCCTGAAGACCGACGTATAATTAAACCGAATTAAACCCGTGACAACGCCCGACATCCCCATGAGAGCCGAAGCCAAGCCCAAGGAGCGTTGACCCAGCCCAAATCCTAGGTCAAACCCTAGTCCAATTTCTGTATATATAAATACATAATTTCTTAGTTTTCTCCACAAACAGAAAGAAAAAGAAGAAAACAAATAACCCTAATCCCTAAATCCCTAATCCTAACCCTAACCCTAACCCAGCGCCGCCACCTTTCCCCAGCCCCCTCCGACGGGACTCCGGCGCCGCCTCGTCGGCCACGTCGCCGCCCCTCCGCCTCGCCCGGCCCACGCACCCCCGACTCCGCCTCGCTCGGCCTCCCCTCTCCCTCTGCCCAGCCTATTTAAATCCCCTTCGATCTCCTCCCTCCGGCCAGATCTCCCCCGCCGACTCCTCCCTCATCCGCCGCACCGCGCCGCCCCAGACCTCGCCGCCTCCCGTCGTCGTGCCGCCCCGGCCCCCTCCTTCCTCCTTCCCAGCAGCCACCCTCGAGAGCAGCAGCAGCGGGCCAGATCTCCGCCGAGTCCCGGCCATCCTCGACCCGGTCGCCCCTGCGCCGCCTCCCGCGCGTCGCCGCCGCCTCCGGCCAGCGCCGCCCCACTGCCCCCGGCCTCCCTCCGCCTCAGCTCCGGCCGCCGCAGACCCAGAACCCTAACCCTAGGTCGCCGTGGACTCAGACACGGACACTTCGTGTCGACACGGACACGGAGAAACGCAGTTTCTGGAGCCCTGTTCAGGTACCCATTTCTCTCTCCTTGCTGCCCCATTTTCGATTCCGCCAGTTGCAACGCGTAGACTGTATAACCCTCTCGGTGCCTGTGCAACCCGCTCGGTGCATCGCGTCCTGTGGTGATCGTACACCGCGATCCAAAAACAGGAAAAATAATGCCCTGTTTCACCCCGGAACTGAGTGCGCCCCTCCAAACGGGACGACTTGGTCACACGCGGTCTTCACCGATACGTGCGCATCGTTGATACGGACGTGTGGGATTTCGCAGAAGTTGATTTGGATGTGCGTGCACACCGGAATCAACGCGTATCCGCCGACAACGCCCCGTATCCGTCGATTCTGGAACACGCTGTAACTTTGTGTACACACGTCGGATCGAGACGAAACTTGCGCCATCGGACTCGTAGCGATACGCTGGTCCTGTGACCCAAGTTTGGTTCGATTCTGAGAACGTTGACAAAATCGCGTATCGTGGGCCCCTCCGGCTCCACTTGACGGACGATTTTGTGATCGGCTCATCGGAATCCAATTCTGGAATTTCCGTTGGGTTCCTATCATCGTTCCTGACTTGTTGACACTAAGTTTGGCGAATTTGGAGACCTTTGACCCTGACATGTTTTCCGGTACAAAGTGGCCCACATGTGGACCCCGCTTTGGCCCGGAAATGTCGTTTTTGCCCTTGTGTCTAAATTGGACTCAAGGACAGGCATTTCTAGCTATTTGATATTTTCTGAATCTAATGGTGATGTTTATTTCAGCAACCGGAGTAGTACCAGCAGATCACACCGAGACCAGAGCTACAGTTGGAGCCAGGACCCCAGGCAAGTGTACCTTGCCAAAACTTGCAGTTCTTGTTACATATTTCTTTGGCTTATATATATATACACTGTTGTACATGCTTGACCTAGGACCGTGTGACTTTACTTAGCGTCCGATTAATAGTCGGGTGCCAACACCGTACGCGGCGTTGTGTATTGTCATATAGACATGGATACCGAGACCCTATATTTCTCGTACTTGTCCTATCAAGTACATCATAACCCAGGACACTTGACACTATTCATGAGACAGAGTCTTCTTGAGATATTCATGGTGATTCTGTATAGGATACAGGTTATGACTTAGACATTATATCTATAGACATTATATGACTTGATGTATTAGATATGATTGTGCGTGACATGGACATGGTGCATCATGGACATGAGACGTATGATTACATTGGGTGGGAAGAGACACACAGGCTACAGGTTGATTATATATATTATGACAGCATCTCAGTCTCTCTCTGAGCTAGACAGCTGCCGACGTCTCAGTCTCTCGCTGAGCTAGACGACCACATGATATCACTGCTACCGGCTCCCCGACACAGAGCTTGTAGTGGCTTCAGCCTGAGTTCTAGTGCTGCTCTTATCTTGCATATCACTTAGCTGGTTATTTAGTGTTTCCCTATTGTTCATTTATTGCTAGAGAGACACACAGGCTACAGGTTGATTATATATATTATGACAGCGTCTCAGTCTCTCTCTGAGCTAGACAGCTGTCGGCGTCTCAGTCTCTCGCTGAGCTAGACGACCACATGATATCACTGCTATCGGCTCCCCGACACAGAGCTTGTAGTTGTTTCAGCCTGAGTACTGGTGATGTTCTCACTGGCATTCACATATATGGTTACACATTTACCCTATTTATTCTATTCACTATTGCACTACATTTATTTTGGCTTGAGTTATCTTGTACCTTGCTATGTCCCCTGAGGACCTGGATCCGGATTATGTCCCCAGGATTAGCAGAGGAGATCCATCCAGAGTTATACAGTACAGGAGCATTAGCAGGAGCAGAAGCAGGTACCTACATTGGAGTAGAACCAGGATCTGAGGACGAGATCGTACCAGAGGACTTCTCCTGAGTATTGTCTTGAGATACTCATTTATTTCTGTTCTAGTTATTTTATTTCCAGTCTATTTCATTGATGTATCAGACTTATTCTCGGATTGTTCTCCGAGACACTTTTATTGTGATTTGTCAGTTTATTTTATTTACATTATTCTGGCCTTTGATCTGTGATTACCTGTTGTGGATGAGATTAGTATAGATTGTGACATATATCATTGGACCTACTTATTGTTGTACTACAGCTTAAGTATGCCCTGATAGATCCATTAAATTGGGTTTGTCCATCGGTACGTACTGCTGGCCATTGCCACGCGTCCGGTCCCTCGGTATTTTGGGACTGGGGCGTGACAGTGTGTGTGTGTGTGTGTCGTGTGTGTCTGTCAGTGTCTCTGTGTGTGTCGTGTCTGTCAAGTGTGTATTGTGTCAGTGTCACATGTGTGTCCTGTGTGTGTGAGAGAGAGAGAGAGAGAGAGAGAGAGAGTTAGGGCTTACTTAGAGCTCGAGGAGGAGGAGGGGGATGCCGGAGTAGCCGCAGCCGTGGAGAGCCGGTCGCCGGAGAGGGGGAGTGGGGGAAATCGAAAGTTTTTTAAAACTTTCAAAAATTTCGACAGATGGGGGAAAAGAAAACTGAGCCATAATTAACCAAAATTTAGCGACGTTTAGCGACTTTAAATAACAACGTCACTAAAATAAGCTTTAGCGACGTCATATACGTCGCTAAACACGTTGCTAAATATTTTTAATATATACGTCGCTAAACGTCGCTAAAATAGATATATTAGCGACGTTTAGCGACCTTAATTGAACTTATAGCGACTAATCTTTTAAAATCTTAATAAAAGTTGCTAAACGTTGCTAAATGTCGCTATTTAGCAACGTCTAGCAACGTTTTTATATGGAGTCGCTAATTTATCTTTCATTAGCGACATTTTTACATATAATCACTAAAATGCGTCGCTAATCCCGCTTTTTCTAGTAGTGGTTGTGGCAGTCGGTTCAGCCGACTCCGGTGGAGGCTGAGGTCGGAAAGAGGAGGAGGAGATGGAGAGGAAGAGGGTGGTCGAGGTCGAAGACTCGGTGGGGGTCGTGGATTGAAGTCCGGGGCGAGTGGGAGGTGATGATGATCACCGGATGGAGGAGTCGAGGACTGTGTTGATGGCTGCGGGTACTGGCGAGGGAAGGTGTGCAGTCGACCGTGAGGGCTGTCCCGGCGGTGCATCAGACAAGGAAGGTCGGTTGTGGTGTGAAGTCGAGGAAGGCGGTCGGTGCAGTCGGTGCTCCGGTTGAGGACTGGCCGGGAAGTCGGGGTGTTGCCGTGAGCGGGGTCAGGGAGGTCGAGGACGAGGCGGTCGTTCAGGTGGTGGCCGCGGGTCGACGAGGCTGATGGGTCATGGTGGTGGCAGAGTGTTGGCTGACAGGCGGGGCTGTGGTGGCCGACTTGGCTGCTCCGGTCGGCTCAGGTTGTTGATGGAGGAGATGAGAATAAGAAAGGGGAGGGGGATTCGGCTAGGTATAGGTATTGGGTTTTGTGATGAATAAAAAAAACATTATATATATATATATATATATATATATATATATATATATATATATATATATATATATATATATATATATATATATGTAGAAATAGGGTTGGGTGTTGACCTAGGTAGTTGGGCCTTGGTCAACATCCTTGGAAAGGGGCCTTGGCTTTATATGGGGATGTTTGGAGGGCTAGTATTGCATGGTTTGAAATGCATGGCTAGGATTAGATGAGGGGGTGATGTTGTCTGTTGCACATTCCAAAAATCATAAAAAAATTCACATGAAGGCAAAAATGGGTTTCTTCATGTGTTGTGTCCAATGGTGTGGATACCTCAATGCAGTTTTGCATAAAAGCGCCCAACAATTAAAAAATTGCATAAAGATAGAAATTAGATTAAATTAATTAAAATTAATGCAAATGGTGTTCTAAAATTAATTAGAAGTACATGGGGCTCAAATTAGGTGAGACACAAGTGTCATAAATGAAGAAGACTCAGAGTAGAATATTAACATAATTTGGGTTGTACAAAACGGGTCAAGATTGTGTCTCTAATTTCGATTGGAACGCACAAGGATACAAAGTCGAATTTATTTAGAATTAAATATAAATATCTGTGACGAATATTGTGCGACTAAAATATAGCACAAGAGATAATGATTATAAGTTACACAAATATCAGAATAGAAGGCGGGCATGTCTAGAACAAGGGTATAAAATTTGTAGGAAGGCAATGGCTAGTGTAGTGCTCCAATTATCGAAACAACGGTAAGGTGCACTAAGTGATATAAATATTATAAAATCGTCTAAAATAAAATATTCTATTTCTAATTGGATTCAAACTAGCCCTAATTTCACTATCTAAGCCAAGTAGGCCTAATTTTGGGTGAGAGAGTTTACAGAGAGACACACAGGCTACAGGCTGATTATTGATATATATACTACTAGAGGTGCCTTAGACTCTTATCTCAGATCTTTGGCACATATACTAGAGTCATTATACTACTTGCTACTATGGACTCCCCGACACAGAGCCTGTAGTAGTCTCAACCTGAGTACTAGTGATGCTCTCATTTGCATTTTACTTAGCTGGTTATATAGCTTGCCCTGAGGATATGTCTATATTTACTTGTTGTATTTTATTTGGATTGAGTGTTTATTGTACCTTGTTATGTCCCCTGAGGACTTGGATCCAGACTATGTCCCCAGTTGTAGACGAGGAGATCTATCCCGAGGTTTACGGGACATGTGCTATTATTGGAGACGTACAAGTTGTAGAGGGCGAGATTGTTCCAGGAGGACTTCTCTTGAGCACATAATATTCTCACCATTCATTATTCATGCTTAGTGTTCTTGGATATTTGGACTTGTAGTCATTTCTGGATATTTGTACTTGGATTTATTTTTCTTTCCATTTTGATGACGGATTGTTCCCCATGACATTATTTATATTGTTTTGGTTGGACATATCATTTTATAGTATTGTGACTGGACTTGTCTCTTTGTGATTTCGTTACTTATTGTGGATGAGATTAGATATATAAACTGTGACAGATATTTGTAGACCATTTTTTTATGTATTACAACTTAAGTGCACTCTAACGGGTCCATTAAATTGAGTTTGTCCATTGGAGTTGTGCTGCTGGCTATTGCCACGTGGATAGTCTCTTGGTATTTTGGGAGTGGGGCGTAACAGAAGCGAAGCTTGTCGATTTTACCATCCATATTTTCAAATCTGTTCTTGCATTGAGCTTGGATATTTTGATTTATATGCCAAGTGCATAGTAGTCTATGCACATGAGAAAATACAATATCTATATCATTTATCAGCATATATTCTCTGTCGGTTACAAAAACAGAGGGCCCTTTGTATCCTGTGTAAAGCGATTGTAGTTTTCTTAACGCCCAAGTGTAATCCTCAACTGCCTCACTCTTCATAAAATAAAAAGCGACTGGAAATATTTTTCCCGTAGACGTAAATCCAACATTGTAAAAAAGAGGCATCTTGAACTTGTTAGTCTTATATGTACAATCAAGGGCCAATACGTCTGTGAAGGTCCTAGCCAAGTGTGTGCAATAAGGATGAGCCCAAAAAATGAAAGGAGTTATCATTTTGTGAATGTCTTCTATGGTACTCCACATAGTGATAATCGCCAAGCAACTTCAATAGTTGCTGCATCGCCATTATTCCTTTCATACTATTATATTTCGCTCTCGTTAGAGTATTATATATCGTCCTTATGGTTGACTTGTTCTCATCTTCTTTTGATCGTAAGGCAGAATAAATTTGTTTGGGTGCAACTCCGGAAAGGAATAATTCTTCAACCAACTTTCTCTCATCCTTGTTCAACCATGCCACGTAGGCATGACCCGTAAGTGTCTCTGGAATAGGATGATTATGTATTCCATTCTTAACTTCGACTATCCACTTCACATCTTCTACTTTTACAATCAACACCTTAAATGGACAACCATATTTTCTCGTCCCAACGTTTTTCTTAGGGACTTTTTTTTCAACGATAATTTTTTCTCGATGGTGCCTGAACACACCTCCTCTTTCGTAACCCAGCTCTAAATATTTTTGGTCCGGTCGAGATCAGATTGATCTTGCAATGACAATGACTATGTTATGTCGTCTTCCAATTTCTCTGCACCAATCTAATGCTTCTTCATGGGATGCAAATCGAATATCCGTTGAGAATACATTCTCTACATCAACCCCAATAGCAGGATGTACCACAACATCTGTACAAGGTTGGTCCTATAACCAATATAAAATAATATAAAAATTAATAACTTTAAATAATTGGTAGTCCAAATTAGGGCCGTCACAATTTGTACAGACTAATGTATTGAGTAGACTGTCAACATTTTTACAGTCTTGAAGAAAATACGTTATTCAACATTTTATCTTTAGGACTGTCAGTATTTTGACAGTCCACATAGTCTATAGGACTGTCAAAATTATGATAGTCCTATATTTATATAGAACTGTCGAATTTATGACAATCTTATATTTATATAGGACTGTCGTAATTTATACAGTTCTTACACGATGACTGTTGACTATTGAAATAGGGTTGTCATTTTGTGTACCGTAGGTGCTTCGGAACAACCGACATGTTCTTCGGAAGGAGCGGAGTGCACATTTAATGGATTGCATGATCCGACTTCTTTATCGAAAAGAATTTCGTGCATGGCTCCTACAATAGTCGAATAAAACTAAATAATTTGGTGACAATCGAATGCTTGAAAAATTTATTCATCGTATATTATCGAAGACATACCGAATTTAACAAAGAATATTCGTTGGAGAATCACCAAATCAGAATTTTCTTCCACTTGAGACCACAACAATCAAATTTCAAAGTTAGGTTTAGGTTTTAAGACTTGGAGAGAATGATGGATTCTTCATTTGAAGGTGAAAAAGAAAGAAGAGAAATAGTTTTTACTTATATAGGTTGGTATGTGCAGTCCTAAGCAAGTTTTAGGAGTGACAAACTTGTAATTTTTAGGGGTTAAATATGGGCAGCCCTGAGTGTTCTTTGTAGTGCCTTTATCACAAGCCCTAAAAAATTACTCACCGGACTGTCCACTCCCAATTGATTTTTTTTTATAATCAGGACTCAAAATTTTGACAGTTATACTAATTGTAAGGATTCTCAAAATTTTGATAGTCATAACAATTGTGAGAACTTTCAAAATTTTGACAGTCATAAAAAATATATGTTAATTTTTTAGGACTGTCAAAATTTTGACAGTCCTTCCAATTGGTAGGACTGTCAAAATTTTGACAGTTCGGAGGAAAGGGTTACGCGAGGTGACACGAGAACGGAGCCGCGAGGAGGCTGGAAGAGGGGGTGCAGAGCTGCACGAGACGGAGGAGTGGGAGGAGGAGGAGGAGGAGGAGGAGGAGGAGGAGAAGGTTGGAGAGGAGCGGAAGGAGGAGGTCGGAGGGGGGCGGAGGAGGAGGAGAGAATTCAGAGAGGAGGAGGAGGAGGATGCTGGAGGGGGAGGGAGGAGGAGGAGAGGGACTGTAGAGGAGGCGGGAGAGGAGCGGAGGGGGCGGAGGAGGAGGAGGAGGAGGAGATGTAGAGGTTCGGGGGTTGGAGTTGGACAGCCTGAGACAAAAATGGACTAGTATGAATAAAAATTTTCATTAATGCACTAGCACCAAAGGAGGTAGGAGGAGAATGAAGAATGGAGGAAGGAGGACCCATTATAGTTTGATTTGAGCTTTACCGAGTCTAGGTAGAATATTTATGTCACTAATCAGGATTGAAGACTTTTTTATTTGAAAATTGACGTGGATAAACTTGATTTGTTTGAAGATTCGTTAAAATCGTTACTCTTCTATTTTGGAAGGAGGAGGATTAAGATAGGTTGTATTTTATTTTACTGATTGTTGGTAGAAGATTTAAGCCACTAATCAAGGATTAAAAGCCTATTTGGTTCAATAATGGATGCAGATAGACTTGATGTGGCTGGTAAAGTTGGTTATATTGTTGCTATTCTAGTTGTGAAAGAAACGAGAGATGTCCACTGCATATGTTTCTCTCTACTTAATCTTCATTTGGACAGTTAGGTGGGTTTGGTATTGCTGCTGCTTCAGAAAATCAGTTCCCAAGTTATTCAAAAAAAGGAACTTGGTTACCCAAAAAAGAAGCAGCAGAAGCTACTGTGACCAAACAAAACAATTTTTATTGTTGCATTAAAAGAATATCTAGAAGCAGCCTATATAAGCTGTACCAAATCCAGCCTTAATCAAGTGTGTTCTATCTGTTATTTTCATAATATATTTTACAGTAATAGCTATTTAAAGATGTCTATTTCTCAGATTCAATAGCTTGTCTGCGATACAACCCTTTGAGCTGATTTTATGGTTGTTTTAGCTGACAATTTCTCACTCAATGTCATTTGCAGGTGCTACATGCTTGTTATACTAAACTCTCTCCTGCTGCCGAAGTGGAGAACCAACAGCTTGTTTCGTGGTCAGATTCAGTTGCCAAGTTGCTTGATTTAGATCCTCAAGAGTAAGTGGTTTAACCACTTTTTTTTAAAACACCCCTTTTTGTCACTCTAGCACAAGTACCATTATATGAGTGTTGCTTTCTGCTATCGATAAAACTCCAAATTCCTAGAGTCCTATACTATTCTGTATGGGGTAATTTGTATTTTTTTTTCTTTGTTCATATTAGTAGAAAACATTAAAGGAGTATATATTTCTATTCTATATTATATATCCATAACTTTAATGACAATTACATTCTTTTAGTAGATTTATTGGCCATGTTGCACAAAAAAGCCTTGACATCTACCCCCATCATCGAGTACCTTTGGTTTTTTACTTTCCCCTTCCTATTTTCCTTTGTCTATCCTATTTGCACCGTGGTGGTTCCCCTATCTTTGATTTCTTTTTCTCCTTTCTGCAGTGCACTAGTTTTTAGGAATTAGGAGGTTTGGGTTTTCCACATATCCTGTTCATACACTGTTCCTTTTTTTTTTGATATTTTTTTTATTCCTTACTATCAGGATTGGCATTCTCTTCACTCAATGGCTTAATGTAGTGTCTTAGTTACCTTTAACAAATTGTATCATCTTACTTTTTTGTTTAGATTTTTTATAGTCTAGGGGAACTGACTCTATGGTCTAGGGGAGCATGGAGGCTGCTCCTTGGTTGAATGAGTTAAACTTCGGATGTAGAAGATAGGTTTCGCCTGGCTTTTACGGCATGAGCCAATAGTTACTTTTGTTAGGAATTTGGCAACAACATAGAGGATTGATGTCGGGTCGACAACCAATCATAATTAAAATCTTTGTCAAATTTTTTACGAAGCTTTTTATGCTCCGTAGCCGATCCTATTCAGATGGGCAAAGGCTTGTGTGATGATGATGATTTTGTATTTCATATCGAAATCTGTGTTGTGCAACATAGGTCGTTGAAAGCATTTGTGGCAGATTAGTCACTTAGTAGAACAGCTGATGGAACTCTACTTAACCGGTGTGTGTGAACATGCATTGCTGGTAGGAACACTCACTCTATGGATGATATTCTCTTCAATACAATAGTGCCTATAATGCTGAAGGCTGAACTAAAGTAGCCATTGGAACTTTTTCTTTGCATTAGTCTGTTATCATACTTGGCCGTTCTGTTCTTTCTTACAATATAGCAGTATTGATGTCAAAAACTGAAGGGTGGGTTCTCATATTTTAAGTTAAATAAGGATTGTTTTGTTTATTCTCGAACCTTTCAGATATTCTAGAGAGTAGAGATATGAAAACATGAATTTAGGTATGTTCTTGGTTTTCAGATTTGAGAGAGCAGATTTCCCACCCATGTTCTCTGGTGCATTGCCTTTGGTTGGATGGTAATTAAGTTGTCAGGCCTGAATCTCTGAAGTTAAATAACCATCAAGTGCTATGCCGGACATCAGTTTGGTGTATGTGGGGCTGGTCAGTTGGGAGACGGAAGAGCTATAACTCTTGGAGAACTTGTGAACTCCCGTGGTGAACGATGGGATTTGCAGCTTGAAGGGAGCTGGGAAAGCTCCTTACAGTAGTAGATTTGCAGATGGCCTTGCAGTCTTGAGGGGTGGCATTTGAGAATTTTTATGCAGTGAGGCAATGAATGGACTAGGGATCCCTACAACTCAAGCCCTTTGTCTTGTTACAACCGGCAAAGATGATCGTTTTTTTGTTTTTGATTTCTTTTTGTTTTTGACCTTTTTTTTCTTTTTTTTGTCATTTTGGTTGTTTTTATCGATTTTGTCGATTTTGATCGTTTTAAAGTCATTTTTTGTCGTTTTTGATCAGTTTTAGTCGTTTTGTCTTTTTTGTTGTTTTGGCCGTTTTTGATCGTTTTTTTTTTTCGTTTCGATTATTTTTAATCTTTTTTAGTCGCTTTTTTAGTTACTACGAACCGTGCTATTTCTCCTCTGTAAATCTGAGCCATAATCCAACCATTCCATCCGAACGAACTTCTGACTCTGAGAACTTCGTGCACTACCTCTGACGAACCTGTCAACCAAACGCCGCTTAACCACCTAGAGCCTTACTATCTATCCAAGCCACAAATCGAGAACTGCGCTCGTTGAAACCGTCTTCCATCAATCCGTCATTCTGTTCTGAATCCATCAAATTTTTCGAACTGCCATGTTCGACAACGATTTTCGAAACCAAAAACTTGCTCAAAATTCTTATCCGTATGCCATGCTTCATAATGCACGTCCAACTTGCTCGAGCAGCACAGTGATTTGCTCCAACGTTGCTATCTAGTTTACCTATCTTCAAAAGTCCATCTGACAGAATCCCTGCTCTCGTTTCATTCCTTAGCCCGTCTTGATTTTCTCTATGTTCCGATTAGTCCACACACTCTCAATGACTCGTGCACGGTTCCAACATAAATCTCAAATCCATATTGCCTTTACTTGTTGCCTCAATCCGCCTCAGTACTGCAAGTGTTAACTTCCAACCTGACTTAACATCAATTAGACTTGCCTTATTTCCGTTTATGTCTTCCGGAGAATCCGTCTACCATCGCTGCACCATCTCGCCAAATTTTACTTCCGCTAAACCATGAGTCAAACTTCTCGAGTGCCAATATCCAAAATTCTTCAAGTTCGTACGAATCCATCGCATTGTCCCTCCAAACCAAATCGTGTTTTATTACTCAACCAACAGCTCCAATGTGTTGCCAAAATTCGTAGTCCGTGCTCGCTATCCTTCGATTCACCCATCGCTCGCTCAAGCGTATCCCAACTGTTTGTTCCTCATGCTCAACTCTCTCTTTACATCCATGAATGCTCCACCGAACTTCCAAATCGTGCAAGCGAACTCTGATATTTAGCTTTCCATCTGATCGATCTCAACTTATTTCCAATACTTGGTCCGCATCAATCCTTCAAATTTTCAAACACTCTTTTCATTGCTTGTTCCATTCTCGTCCATCACTCAAGTCCAACGATACTTCAATTTGCACAAGTCCGTTCTCGATTGCTCAACTCAACATTCGCTTGCTCCATTTTTTATTCTTCCCAACTCAACCGATGTGCACCAACCAACTTATATTCCTGTTAACCGTGTCCGTTGAGGCAATTTCTTTGAGGTCTATCCAACATATTCTAATGCTTTTACTCACTATGTGGTATGCCATATACCACTCTGAATCAAGTTACTACTCGCATCATAATTTTTTGCACTGATCCAAGATCCATTCGAACCATCCCTTATGCGTGACCCTGCAATCCCCAACTCAAGTCTGACACGAAGCTCAACCAATGCATGAACCATCTAACTCTTTTATCAATCACGCTATGCAACGTATACCATGTTCCATTCTCAATACTTTCAGCTATTCTCAAACCGTCCAATATTTTTGCTACACGAGCAACCCGTGCAACAATCTCTTCCAAGTAATCCAACCCAATATCCAACTGTTCCTCATATTTGCTGTACGAGCAAATCGTGCAACGCTATCCTGATCTCCCTAAGCCAACTCAAACTTGTTCAGCCAATGCTCTATGTGATATACCCAGCCAAAAATCAAACTCCATCCAACACATTCACTACACGAGCAACTCGTGCAACGATCCATTCTCATCCGATGCTTCTACTCACAACATGCCATATAACCAATCTCGTCTGCCAACCAACTGCTCCACTGATGCAACCAGAAACTCCCCGAACGATAAGCCAAGCCAATGCAACGGACACCTCTCTCAACTTGCTGGACAAATGCAACAATGCCATACAACTTGTTGCACGAATGCAACAACGCCCAACGATCCTAAGCGATCTACCAAAAACCAATGAAAGCAATACAACAAAAAAATAATATGCACCCTCAACCAACAAATATGTAGACTTATTGCATGAAATATACAATACGACACCGAGTAGAGGCAATAGCTAAACGACACGCGAAAGCTATTTAGAGTTTGTGATGAAGCGAAGGACAAAGTCCGAGGAAATGAACCGGGCACTCTGATACCAATATGTCACGCCCTAATCTCCCGCAAGCTCGATCATCCTCGCTGAACGTGAATCACCATGTTGCAGCGCTCCCGCAGAATAATCGTTCTCATCGGGACGTGATGTCGTACGAGCCTGGAGTTGCGCTCGCACAAAGCGATGTTGTCAAACATCAAAGTTATCATCGAAATGACCAAGTTGTAACAAAATCCAAGTATTGTGTGCCAAGCACACATCAGAGTATACGCAGCAAAGCTCTCGATAGGGTCCAAATAAAATACCACAAAGGAGAATGCCACACTCTTGCTCTTTCTCTTGCCCACAAAGGTACTTACCGTTCATACATTGTGTCCCGTATATCTATGAAACCCCACTACACCTGCGTACCTGAAATAATACCCACAAACGTGGGTCAGTACACAACCGTACTGGTGAGCGAGGTAACCCACTCATCTAAGATGACACTAAGTAGAATAGTGAATATAAACAGTTATATTGTGATCTTTCTACTTGAATCCTAGATTCATTTCATGGCAAAGGTATGACATGTTAAGAAAAACTGTAAAGTAGGTTAAGCATGCAAGCATTCAACTCAAGCCACATTCAACTCAAGCCAATATACAAGCAGATATATCCAACTCAAAAGGAAACTAGCATGCAAACCGTCATACTCAAACCCAAGCAATACGAGAACCTATCGAACCATCATCCAAGCCTCAATATCCATCCTCAAACGATGCCACAATCCAAGCCTTATTATCCAATCTTCGATATGCACACTCTTGCCAAGGCAAGGTGGCCGCCGCCTACACGAAAAGCACAAATCAAGCCAAAGACAAGCAAAGCAAAGTAAAGCAAACCAACTCCTATCTATATGAAGTTACTGGCCAAGCCATAAAGGACCGATCAACTGCAGTTCTACTTGATCCAGCGTTGAGTAGCTAGCCCGCCTGGTCGCATCGAACTGCCGGCATCGCGCCTAAGGCACGTTACCAATTTGCTTCCTCCATGGCCGAACGGTCCCGGTGCCCCGGAGCCTTCCCGTTCGAGGAAATCAAACCCTGTGCGCAACAGGTTATCCGTGACCGATGCAAACTCCAAGTAGGTATGATAAGAGAATCGAGCATTCTCGTCCCACCAAACTATCTAGCCTCAATCCAACCAACTATCCATAACCATTCTCCAACTATAGCCCAAGGCACCATCTCAAGTTATCCCCATAAACATTATGCCGCTTCTCGACACAATGTTCCAATCGGTACAACATCCCTCGCTCAGAACAATCTCGTGGCACAATATCCCAACAGTGGCACAATGCCCTCACCGATGTAGTTGTCCGATTTTGAACCACAACTGCACGTTTTGCATGACAAAGAGCCCAACTGATACTCATGCACCGATGCACACTAGCTCGCCCGCCCGAATTGCCTCGATGTTCCAACCAAGATTATCCAATCAAGCTCCAACTGCCTACTCAAGCTCCAACTGTCCAGCGCGAAAACCAACTCAAGCCACAAATCATATCCAACTAATCAACGTACACTCTATGCACGCCACAGTATAGTAATTTCTAAGTTCCAGTCCAAGTGTTCAAGCCATTACGTGTGTTCCATATTATTAGGCATGAAGGAATAGAGGAGAAGGGACAGAGCCCACTCACCAAGTCTGATTCCGTTAAGCACCATGTCTTACCGATACGACCGATCCCTTGAACCCGTGGTCCGATGCAAAGTACGATATACTCAATTGGTATGATCGTGTGAGCAGGCCGTGCTCTCTAAATTATCCGACCGATCGGAGTAAGAAAGACGGTATTATCGCTTCAATCCAGCTATCCCAGTACTACTCTGAACGAACACCTGAATCCATCAAACTCCGCTAGCGATCTGCACATGAAACTAACTCAATCAATACTTGTTCCCAAATCCAATAAATCAAAATATAACCAGCTATTGCCTCATTCAATCTGACTCAGCGTAATGTACCGCTCCACGTAGGCACTATGTACAAGTGATATCGCTTTGCTTGCTCGAGCGAAAGTCTTCTCGGAGAGTTCTCGACCGAACCACAAGACGATTGATCTAGGTGAGTGGACAGAATGACATTATCTGATTCTTGTATGCCTTAATAATAAATATGAGTTTTTGAATATTGTTCTAAGAAGATATTTTCATAAGAAGAATGATAGAACCTGACTCTGCATGCTAAATAAGAGAACTTGTATAACTTGTTATTGAAACAAACCTGCTTGCTTAACTAGAGAATTTGTATGCTTGTCTGAAAAGAGATAGAACCTTACCATACTAAGTCAAGAAGTAATAAGAAATATTGCATTCTTAGTTACACTGACACAACTATCGAACAAACCTTTGCCATGCTAAAAAGATAAGTAAAAAAATCGCTTGAATAAGTCCCTTTGTAATATGCTAAGAAAGAGATAGATATTGTATGCTAGATATGAAATCGAAATCGTGCTTGCTATTATATATTTTGCTTGTCTGTTTTGCTATATCGAACTGCTATAGGTCTTTGATTCGTATAAGCGGAGACTAATAGTGCATCCTGAGGATACGGTCCGCTGGGGGTCTAGTGGGGTGTGCTATTAGATATGTGAGAGATATGCTTTGTTCGACAAGATGTGTTTTGCTCGACCATATATGTTTTGCTTGATCATTCATTTTGCTTGCATTATAAATGCTTCATGTTATTGCATTGGTCTCAGACAACTTGTGCACAAGGTCTTGTCTCTCGAACGGTTCCTGGGACACTGGGAATCGCTCGATCCGGAAGAGATTTTTGTTTTGCCCCGAGGATACGACCCACTGGGCGTCTAGAGGGGCGATGTGTCTATTAGTGTTGTGTGGAACCCATAATGTCACAGCTGCTAGTACTCGTGTGTGTTGGTGAAGAGCTGAACCTTGAGTCACAGCTGCCGACACATATGCATGCTAGTGAAGAGCTGAACCTTGGGCAACCGCTGCTAATCATGGGGCTACCCATGGACCATCATATAGTTAGGGCGTATGCTAGGCTAGCCTTCTTGCATACCTAACTGTTTGATGTAGAGACAAACAGGGAAGGAGAACCATATACATATATGTTACTATAAATTGTTGCTAACTTGTATGTCTGCTGCAGGGATAACCGTTCGGCAAGGGGGTAAGAAATACAAGAGTATATATATATCTTGCTTGTTTATTTTGTTTGCATCGTGGAGTTTATTTGATAGTGCTTCATGCATTCGCATCGGTTGGACAATGGCTATTAGTGCAGAGCTGAACCTTGGTCCCAGTTGCTATTATGTTAGTGAAGAGCAACCATGGATCACAGCTGCTAATAGCATCAGATAAAGATTCATTAGTTAGCTGGTTTACCGCTACTAATCCTGAGTTTCTCGGAGAGAAATCATATAGCTAGTTCTTCTTGTGTGCTTGAAAGTATGATAGTCCACTTAATGCTTGTCTTGATTTGAGATGAATAGTCCACTAGAGAACTTTGTCCCTAAGAGTTAGAATATGGTGCATGATACATGTTGTACACTGCATGATAGAACACTGTCCCGTTTGTATACTTATTGTTTGAATATGCAAAACTGTTTCCAAACTATGTTTTCAAAAAGATGTAAACTGACTATAATCCTGAGCTACGTGAACTGAACATAGGTAAAAGTAGCAATATCACTAGTAATGTAATATTTTGCCATATGCTTACTTAGTATGGGTTTCAGGGAGAGTTGCTTCTGTTCAGTTGATTTTATAGTCACCAGTACTTTCTCCAATGTGCTGACCCACCAACAGTTTATTTGTTCGCAGGTGCTGGATCGTCCGAGGAAGCAATAGTCGTGCCTCATCCCAGGGACGCAAAAATCTAGAGTCGATGCCGTGAGCCGTATCGAGATTGCTTTAAGCTGCTTTTGTATAGAGGTACATAATGTATGGAATTATGTCATTGTAATCGAGAGAAAGTGAGTGCTTAAGCGATTTATGACCTCGGCCAATGCACCGCTTGTAACAATTTTGATTATCAATAAAGAGCTTGTTTTCATATGCCATTGTGTTATTTACTTTTCTGTAATATATGTCCCGCTACTCCTATCTTGAATAGCTTACTTTCCCTTGTCCAAAGCTTTGGCCTTGTGCAAGTATAACTTAGGCTTGCACGACATCACGTCCGTACGAAGACGATCGGTTTCGTAGGGACCAAGCGAGGTCGAACGCCCCCCTTGCGGAATCGGGGCATGACAACGATCATTTTTATCGGGATGTGATGTCGTACGAGCCTGGGGTTGCGTCCGCACAAGACAATATCGTTAAAGTTGTGGCTATCATCGAATCGATCGAGTATGCAGCGGAGGAACAGTGTTACAAACAATAATCCATCTAAGTAAACGGGGAAAATCATAAGACACAAGGTTCTCTGAATACAATGTCATTGTTCTATACATTATGTTCCTCTATACAAAAACAACTCGAAACATCGATACGGCTCAAGGCATCGAAACCAGATTTTCGGGTCCTGGGGATGAGGTACGGCTATCGCTTCCTCGGATGATCCAGCATATACGAACAAGCAAACTGTTGGTGGCTCATCACTTTGGAGAAAGCACTGGTGAGTCTAAAATCAACAAACAGAAGCAACATTCACTAAAATCAATACTAAGTAAGCATGTGGCAAAATATTATATTAGTAGTGATCTTTCTAGTTTTACCTATGTTCGTTTCATACAGTACAAGAACAAAGTCATATTACTTTTTTTCAAAAATATCTTTGAAATCAGAGTTCATGTTCGATATAAAGAAAAGCAGGCAAGACAAGCAATTCATGCACGATATGCAAGAATCAATTACTATCCCTGGTGCGCAGCGTGTCTCGTGAGTCATATCCATTTCTATAAAGACTCTAGCATATGCATATAGTGGACTATCTTCTTAGCATCTCTATCTTTCTCTTATTAGTTAACATCTTATCGTGTGAACGAGATAGAAGCATATACAAAAACAAGACTTCTCTATAAAAGCATTTAATACAAGAGAGCATGTTCGATAGCATACATATCACTTATTCAATGATTCTTACCCTTTCGCCGAACGGTTATCCCTGCAGCAGACATACAAGTTAGCAACAATTTGCATAAACATATATGTATAAGGTTCTCTTTTTCCTGTATGTCTCTGCATCGAACAATTATGTATGCAAAAAGGCTAACCTAGCATGCGACCTAACTATATGATGGTCCATGGGAAACCCATGCTCTATAGAAATGAACACCCCCCTGATCGTGAGGACTTCTTTGCCTCAGGGTTTTTCTCTAATTCCCCCAGGGCGAACGATTCTCAGTGCCCCAAAAACCGTTTGTAGGATCTCTTCTTGTGCACAAGTTATCTAAAGATCGATGCATGGAATGCATCTCTATCATATAAACTCTTACTATGCAACAGTTCTATAAACAAGCATCTTGTCAATCACTTCTCTCTTCTGTCTCTGTCTCCATCTTCGTCTTTGTCTCAGTGCGGACAGGCCACCATATCTATCTCTGATACCGTTCAAGCATTTTAAACCGTTTTATGGAAACATGTAACAATCTCTATTTAAGCAAGCAAGCATGAAAACAGTTCTCTATCTCTTTTAACTAAGCATGCAGTTCTACTCTTTTTTTAGCATACAATGAAAACATATGAACATTATTTTACTCTTGTTTATTAGTATGGCAACGGTTCATTCGATTAGCGGTGTCCGTGTAACTAAGCATGCAACATTTCTATCTCTTCTTAGCATATCAATGGTTCTATCTCTATTAGACAAGCATACAAGTTCTCTAGCAAATCTCATACTCTTTCTTATTAGCATAGAAATGGTTGTTCTATTGACAAGCATTCAAGTTCTCTAGTTAGGCAAGCAGGTTCGTTTCAATGACAAGTTATACAAGTTATCTTATTAAGCATGCAGAGACAGGTTCTATCATTCTTCTTATGAAACTATCTTCTTGGAACAAGCATTCAAAAAATTAGATTCATTATTAAGGCATGCAAGAATCAGAGAATGAAGTTCTGTCCACTCACCTAGATTAATCGTCTTGTGTTTCAATCAGGAACTCTCCGAGAAGGCTTTTATTCGAGCCAGCAAAGCGATATCTCTTGTACATAGTGCCTACGCGGAGCAGGGCACTTCATACTTACCCACCAAGAAAGAGTTTTGTCCTCGAAACTCAAGAAGAAACTTTCGATATCCAGCGTAGCGATAGTCCTCATCCCTCACCATCCTCAATCGAAAACTCTAGCAATCAATAATAATCATTCAAGCAAACAGAAACCAGACGCCATAACTCTCAAGCGATAAATCAAATCCAGAAAACTTTTGTGCACATCTTTGAGAATATCTATGGACTTATTGTATGGAATGCTCTATTGAATAACGATATTAATGTACAAGGAATCGTCATCTAAGAACTGCAGCAAAATTGGCATAAGGCCAGAAGATCGAGTTGCTCTGATACCATTACATCATGCCCCTATCTCCCGCAGGAATCGTCCATCCCCGCCGGGCACGAATCACCATGCCAGCGCTCCCGCGGGATGATCATTTCCATTGGGAGGTGATACCGTACGAGCCTGGGGTTGTGCCTGCACAAGGCAACATCGTTAAAGTTGTGGCTATCATCGAATCGGTTGAGTAACATCGGAGGGACAGTGTTGCAAACAATAATCCATCTGAGTAAACGGGGCAAATGATAAGGCATGAGGTTCTCTGAATACAATGGCATCGTTCCATACATTATGTCCCTCTATACAAAAGTAGCTCAAAACATCGATATAGCTCAAGGCATCGAAACCAGATTTTCGGGTCCTGGGGATGAGGCACGACTATCGCTTCCTCGGACTATCCAGCACCTGTGAACAAGCAAACTGTTGGTGGGTCAGCACTTTGGAGAAAGCACTGGTGAATCTAAAATCAACGAATAAAAGCAACATTCACTAAAACCAACACTAAGTAAACATGTGGCAAAATATTACATTACTAGTGATCTTTCTAGTTTTATCTATGTTCGTTTCATGCAGTACAAGAACATAGTCATATTACTTCTTTTCGAAAACATCTTTGAAATCGGAATTCATATTTTATATAAAGGAAAGCAGGCAAGACAAGTAGTTCATGCATGATATGGAAGAATCAATTACTATCCCTGGTGCACAGCATTTCTCGTGAGTCATACCAATTTCTATAAAGACTCTAGAATATGCATCTAGTGGACTATCTTCTTAGCATCTCTATCTTTCTCTTATTAGTTAACATCTTATCGTGTGAATGAGATATAAGCATATACGAAAATAAGACTTCTCTATGAAAGCATTTAATACAAGAGAGCATGTTCGATAGCATGCATATCACTTATTCAATTATTCTTACCCTTTCGCCGAACGGTTATCCCTGCAGCAGACATACAAGTTAGCAACAATTTGCATAAACATATATATATAAGGTTCTCTTTTCCATGTCTGTCTCTGCATCGAACAGTTAGATATGCAATAAGGCTAACCTAACATGCGACCTAACTACATGATGGTCCATGAAAAACCCATGCTCTATAGACATGAACATCCCCCTGATCGCGAGGACTTCTTTACCTCAGGGTGTTCCTCTAATCCCCCCAGGATGAACGATCGCCAATATCCCAAAAATCGTTCGTGGGATCTCTCCTTGTGCACAAGTTGTCTAAAGACCGATGCATGGAATGCAGCTCTATCATATAAACTTTTACTATGCACCAGTTCTATAAACAAGCATCTTGTCAATCACTTCTCTCTTCTGTCTCTGTTTTCATCTCCATCTACGTCTTCGTCTTTGTCTCAGTTCAGACAGGCCACCATATCTATCTTTGATACCGTTCAAGCATTTCAAACCGTTCTATGGAAACATATAACAATCTCTATTTAAGCAAGCAAACATGAAAATAGTTCTCTATCTCTTTTAACTAAGCATGCAATTTTACTCTTTCTTTTAGTATACGATGGAGACATATGAAATTTCTTTTACTCTTATTTATTAGTATGGCAACTGTTCATTTGATTAGCGGTGTCCGTGTAAGTAAGCATGCAATATTTCTATCTTTTCTTAACATGGCAATGGTTCTATCTCTATTAGACAAGCATACAAGTTCTCTAGCAATATCTTACTCTTTCTTATTAGCATAACAATGGTTCTTGTATTGACAAGCATTCAAGTTCTCTAGTTAGGCAAACATATTTGTTTCAATGATAAGCTATACAAGTTCTCTTATTAAGCATGCAGAGGCATGTTCTATCATTCTTCTTATGAAACTATCTTCTTGGAACAAGCATTCAGATTCATTATTAAGGCGTGCAAGAATCAGAGAATGAAGTTCTGCCCACTCACCTAGATCGATCGTCTTGTGTTTCGATCGAAAACTCTCCGAGAAAGCTTCCATTCGAGCCAACAAAGCGATATCTCTTGTACATAGTGCCTACGCGGAGCGGAATACTACACTAATAATGCTAGCTTTACTTATTTACTTAGTATAGATTTATAGGTGAGTTTGGCCACGACCGCTCACCAGTACATGTTGTAGTACTGACCCACGTTTATGGGCTAATCTACAGGTTCTGGTAGCGATAGTTTGACAAATATTTTGAAGCTTTAGGAGCGCATCCCTTCAAGTAGAACCGTGCTTGTACTTCTTCCCAAAGTTTTTCTCTCCTGTGTGCAAGTTTTTCTTCTGCTAGATATTTTGATTTTGGTCCTACTAAAAAGATACGATGTATTGTGGCTAGTTTTGGGTTTGTAAAAGAGTTGTAAGCCATCTATGACATATTTTGTAAACAACCAAGCAAGTACTTTGTAATCCAATATTCAAGTATTCAATAAAGAAAATATTTTGTGTTCCTATAAAATGTGTTCAACTTTGGTTCTTTGTATTTTATATTTCGTGCTTATATATGTATATTTTTGTCTAACTTGTGTCTTGTACATGTACTATGCCTGGTGCAAGCGCAACTTAGGCTTGCACGACATCACGTCCAAGCGAGGACAATCGATTCCGTAAGGACCAAGCGAGGGCGATCGACCCTTACGGGATCGGGGCGTGACAGTGACATGGCTCAAAGTCGAGGTTCACTCCCTCATGTGGGTTTATCCACTGTAGCATGAGGTTACCGGCCTCTTAGTATTGCTGTATCTACTACATCTCAGCATGAAGCCTTGCACTTTCTTGCGGTTCTACGCTGCTGTAACATGGCTCGAAGCTGAGATTCACTCACTCATGTGGTGTCACCCACTGTAGCATGAGGTCACATGCCTATTTATAGTATTGTACTACCACTTTCTATCTTCTTTCAGCATTAGGCTACGTGCCTATGTGCGGTGCTACCGCCGTTGTGACATGGCCCGAAGACGAGGTTCACTCCCTCGTGTAGTGTACCATTGTAGCATGGGATACAAGTCCCTTGTAGTGCTAAAACTTCTCATTCTTTCTGCAATGCACGTAGGACATTCACTCTGTCCGAGAACTCATTAAGGCGTCAAAGCCATCCTCCCACAGAAAATATTCTGATCAAGAACAAATAATAGACCACAGTAGTTCTAGGTACGTATCCCACAATGTCCCTGAGGACTACCCACTGTTCCTGATATTCTCCTGGTCAATGGTCCTCCCTTGAACCAATAGATAGATGCATGGTAGATTTCTCTTTGAACCAATAATATAAAACTAAATGGTAGGATTGCAGAGACTCAATATCAGAGGTCCTCCAAGCCCATACCAATAGCTAGATGCCTGGTTATACTGCCGCTATGACATGGCTCACAGCCGATGCTTTACCTTGTCAAGGTACCTCATGGTGGTGTCACCCCACAGTAACATAGAAAACTACGCTCCTTTATAGTGCTCGATGCTGACTATGTGCGGTGCTACTGCCGTTGTGACATGGCCCATAGCCGAGGCTTTACCCTGTCGAGGTACCATATGGTGGTGTCATCCCACGGTAGCATGGAGTACTACGCTCCTTTATAGTTCTTACGATCAGCTGGCGCTTGAGGCCTATTATGAACGGATCTGCCAGATTTATCTGACTCTGATCTTTTAGCTACTGTAATGATCCACGCTAGTTGTGCTCATTTAGTATTCTGTACTGGCCCTTGAGGCCTATCATGAACGGATCTGCCAGAATCACCTGGCTCCGAACATTAACTACTGTAATGAACCACGCTAGCTACGCTCATTCAGTGTTCTGTATTTTATTCACACAGTTCTTTTCAAACCCTTGAAGAGATGAATAGATGCCACTACTGCAGCTTCCTGGTTTTCACAGTATGTTGGTATCATCTAAATCTGTATACTAACCATAGAAAGATCATCTAAAAGATTCTAGAGCCATTCTGCTTTATATATTGTAGCTGATAGTGTATAGAACGCTGAGAGTAAAGACTGCTTCTTCGACTTCTACGATATAACACCACTCATGGAGAAGTCACATTCTCCTGTGAAACTTTCACTCTTCTTTCCTGAGCACAAACTGGCATCACTGAAGCCTTCTATTATATCTGGATAACTGCTGTAGTGCAGGATATACCACTGAGTTCACTTTAGAATTCTGACGACTCTCTTCACAGCTTTCAGTGTTCAACAACACATATAATATTCGTGAGCTAATTCAGCCACCCTACAACGAGAGCTATATCAAGCCTGGTTGCACTCATAGCTTGAATTATGCACCTGATGATGCTCGAGTACACCAACTGTCTGATGCTTTCCCTTGGATTAGGCTTCTTCATCTTCTTGTTACACCTGAGGAGTATCAACCCTCATACCCAAAGCGTGTGACCTGTCTTCTTATGAAGAAAGCTTAATTGTGACAGAGCAAGCCCACCTGGCATCCGAATGACATCCGCTAACCTATGTCCTGAGTCTGGACAAAAGGACATCTTTGTTTTAGTGATACTTCTATATCCGCAACTGGGATTAGTAAGTTGTCTACATAGATACAAAAGATGACTCCTTTATTATCAGCGAACTTTGTGTACACACTCTTGTCTGTCTCGCTGATCCTGTGACAACTTTGACTAGATGACTTGTCAAACTTCTGCTGCCACATCCTGGAATTTGCTTCAGGCCGTATTAAGATATCACCAAACCACATACTATCTTCAAACCTGAATGATAATAATTCTGATTGTTGGCCGTGAATCTCTTGTTTTTGTCTTCCTCCAAGACTTGTTGTCTTTTCTTTATCTGATAAACAATCAGCTTATGAATAACAGCTACGACAATTATCATCCTGATATATGACACCTTCAACGAGGTAAAAAAGAACTCAATCTCCTGTATCTGAGAAAATCCCTTGGCTACAAGCCTAGTCTTGAACTCAACTATTCTGTCAACTTCCATTTTCTTCTACTGAAGATATATAAGCATCTGATAGGTTTAGATCCTTCGGGCAGATTAATCAACATCCAAGTATTATTATGGGGTCAATCTCTTCATAGACTGCCTCCTTCCAGTAGATCGAGTCCCTGGCCTTCATCGCCTTATCATTAGTAAGAGGTATGACCTCCATATGATAGGTGATAAGATCATCTTTGGTCATTCGTCCTCCTGACTCTTCTTGTTGTCTGTTCTTCGAGTTCTGGTTCAAGTGATGTCTTGTTTAAGACAAATCCTTCTTGGACTACATCTTCTACAGAAGTGCCAAATTCTTAGGCTGAAAGGTCCTCCGGAAATAACTCATACTCCTAAAACCCCTATATTTGAATGATATTCATATGGATCTGACTTTGAACCAGAGTTACATCAGAAGTGACGAACGGTACTTAGGACATGACCGTAAGTGCAACATTCTCCCACAGACAATCTGGAAGGTCCTTTGTAAAATAATATAGAAATTATCATTATTGTCAACTGCTGGTCCTTCCTATCTGCACATTCAATGGACATGGAGAGTACAAAGATGTCGTTCCATAGTCAATTCTATGATCTAAGCTGAGCGATGTGAATCTAAAGAATGATGCATGTTCCATAGTCAATTCCATGTTCTAAGCTGAACGATGTAAATCCATAGAACGATGCATTTCGTCTTGATAATTTCTGAGTCTATTGAGTTATAGACTGGTATGACGCTCAGCTCCAAACTTGAAGTCCCTGAGGTTCTCAAACGCTACGCGAACGTATTTTCCGAGAAATCGTCAAAAAAAGAAGTGATAAACTTTATCTCGGCCCTTTTGTGGAGAATAGAAGTCATATATATCTGAACACACCAGCTCCAGAGGATCTGTACTTGTAATTGTCACTCTCCGATCCCTCAGGGCCATTCGTCCTCACTTGGATCCTTGTGGGATCGACCATCCTCGCACGGGCGTGATGCCGTGCAAGCCTAAGTTGCGCTTGCACAAGGCCAAAGCTTGGTCAAGGGCAAGTAAACTATTCAAGACGGAAGCAGCGGCACATATTACAGAAAAGTAAAGAACACAATGGCATAAGAAAATAAGCATCTTTATTGATATTCAAAATTATTACAAGTGGCGCTAAGCCGAGGTTACAAATCGCTCAACCACTCTCTCGAATACAATGACATCGTTTTATACATTACATCCCTTTATACAAAAATAACTCAAAGCACAACTCGATACGGCTTAAGGCATCGACACCAGATTTTCGGGTCATGGGGATGAGGCACGGCTATCGCTTCTTCGGACAGTCCAGCACCTGCGAACAAGCAAAATGTTGGTGGGTCAGCACTTTGGAGAAAGTACTGGTGAGTATAAAATCAACGAACAGAAGCAACACTCCCTGAAACCAACACTAAGTAAGCATGTGGAAAAATATTACATTACTAGTGATCTTGCTACATTTACCTATGTTCATTTCATGCAACACATGGTTAGAGTCAGTTGCTTCTTTCAAAAATATAGCTTTGGAAATAGTTTGCATATTCAAACATTTAAGCAAACAATCGGGATAGTGTTCTATCGTGCAGTGCGCAACATGTATCGTGCACCATATTACTAACTCTTTAGGAACACAAGTTATTCTAATGGACTGATTAATTCGTTACTAAGGGGTGGCAGTGAAACATCAATGAAACATGCAAGTTAGGGAAAAAACGAGATTCAAAGCATATTAAAAAATTAATGCATCACTTATTCAGTGATTCTTATCCTTCGCCGAACGGTTATCCCTGCAGCAGACATACAAGTTAGCGATAATTTGCATAAACATATATGTTCTATTCCCTGTCCGTCTCTGCATCAAATAGTTAGGTATACAAGAAGGCTAACCTAGCATGCGTCCTAACTACATGATGGTCCATGGGTAGCCCCATGATTAGCAGCGGTGACTCAAGGTTCAGCTCTACACTAGCACGCATATGTCGACAGCTGTGACTCAAGGTTCAGTTCTTCACCAACACACAAGAATACTAGCAGCTATGACATCATGGGTTCCGCACAACACTAATAGACAAAATATCCCACTAGATCCCGTAGGATCGTATCCTCAGGATACAACAAAATCTCTTCCGGACCGACCGATTCCCAGTGCCCCAGGAACCTTTCGAGAGATGACCCTTGTGCACAAGTTGTTCGAGACCAATACATAACATGAAACATCTATAATGCAAGCAAACAATGATCAAGCAAAACATATCTTTTCTTCTTTTCAAAACGAGCAATATGTTCAATCTTCTTTCACACAACTAATAACACACCCTACTAGATCACAAGGACCGTACCTCTGGGCGCACTATTAATTTCTGCTTATACGAATCAATAACCTATAGTTGTTCGATATAAGGAAACAGGCAAGCGAAACATATATTAGCAAGCACGATAATAATTTTTATAACAACTAGCATGCAATTTCTATCTCTTTCAGTACGATAGGAAACATGCGAGAAATCTCTATGTAAGAAAGCATGATAGTAGTTCTTCTATCTTTTTTTTACTAAAGCATGCAATTCTACTCTTACTTAGCATATGACAAAGTGACTTGTTCAAGCAATTCCTTTACTTATCTTTTTAGCATGGCAAGGGTTCGTTTGATAGCGGTGTCAGTGTAACTAAGCATGCAATATTCTTTCTATCTTGACTTAGCATGACAAGTTTCTATCTCTTTTCAGACAAGCAGACAAGTTCTCTTATTAAGCATGCAGGTTCTCGTTATATCATTTCCAATGCGAACATTATCTTATTAAGCAAACAAACATTGCAAAAACTCAGATTCATTATTAAGGCGTGCAAGAATCAGAGAATGAAGCTCTGCCCACTCATATAGATCAATCGTCTTGTGTTTCGATCGGAAACTCTTCGAAAAGGCTTCCGCTCGAGCAAGCAAAGCGATATCACTTGTACATAGTGCCTACGCGGAGCGGGGCACTACATGAGCACTACATAAGAAGTCTTGATCTGTGATATTCTGGAAAAATGTGTGCTTGCTGTGTAGTCTTCTGCTGACTGGATGAAACCGACTGGGAGTTAGAGTAATATACATATGGTGTTTCAGATGTTTACTGTATCACTGCAAGTGAATTGTTAAGTTAGGGCCAAACATGATCTAAATTCCATCAATGGTGATCTAAGGGCGTTTGGGTACGTAAAGTGGAACGAAGTGGAATATCTGAAAATCGATATTTTGCGTACGAATTGCGATGAAGTGGCACAAAGAGGAAAATCTTTAGTTTGAGTGTTTTAGAAAAAATGGAGGTACGAAATGAAAAATTCTAAAGTTTTGTGTTTGATTGGTTGTTGAAGTGAGTGAAAAAATATAATTTTTTGTTGAAATGACGTGAATAGTAATATTTTTTTATGTTAGAGTAGAGAGGAAATAGTCATCCAACGAAACACAAAATGAGAATGAGGATTTGTTACTTTCATGTTTCATTTTGGAGTTAAAATAAAATAAAATATCAAAACTCTGATTTTGGAAGAGAAAATTTATTATATATGTCAAATTACACTAAATTTTGTCTGCAAATTTTTTAATTAAATATGTAAAATGATCCAAAATTTAAAATTTTGACTACTTTCGTTCTCAAAAAAAAATCTGCTAATCAAACAGCCCCCAGCACTGAGCTATTTATTAGGAAAACGCAGGAATATTTACATAAATATTCATTGAGCATTTCTACTTAGTAGGCTTGTACATATCATCGAGCACGCAGCGTACATGCAAATTTCAGGTATTCAGACCGTGTCGTCCCCGGAATGGCAAGGCTACTGCTGCCCAGCCATTTCAGCGCACTGCTGCGCAGCTGCATCGCCGCGAAGGCGCTGCAGCAAGGCAAGCAGCTCCACGCGCGGATGCTCGTCTCCGGAATCGATCCCGACCGAGGCCCTCTCTACTCCAAGCTCGTAGCCCTCTACGCAAGCTGCGGCGACACAGACTCCTCGACCCACCTATTCCGCACACTCCACAAACCCACCGCCTTCGCATGGAACTGGATCATCCTCGCCTCCGCTTTCCGAGGCGACCACTCGCACGCTCTCCGCTCTTTCGCTCACATGCTCGCTGGCGTCACCGGAGTCTGCCCCAACGAACGCAGTTTCGCTTACGTGCTGAAAGCCTGCGTCGGCCTACTGGACATCAAGAAAGGGAAGGAGATGCATTGTGTCGTAACTGCCAGCGGTCTCGAAACCAATGTCTCGGTCGGAAACGCACTGATCGATATGTACTGCAAGTGCGGCGGCGATGGTCTGGAGTTTGCTCGTCGACTGTTTGATAAAATGCCCGATAGAAGTGTCGTTACGTGGACGTGCATGATTAGTGGCTACTCTGGTGTTGGTAATCTCGAGGAGGCATGGGTCCTGTTCGAGTCGATGAAATCTGCGGGCATTGTACCGAATGAGTTCACTTGGAATGCTATGATTGCCGCCTACGCTCGAAATCCCGATTTTGGTACTGCGTTTAGGTTGTTCAAAGAGATGAAGAACGAGGGTCTGGAACCGGACTTGGTTTCGTGGAACGCTGTGGTGGCAGGCTTGAGCCAGAACGGTCGGAATTTCGAAGCGCTCCGTCTTTTCGGTGAGATGATCGCAACGGGAATTCGACCCAATGCGGTCACCATTGCGGGGATGCTTCCGGCCTGCGGAAGGATTGGCTCTCTGCAGAAGGGCAAGCAGGTGCATGGGTTGATCTACAGAGCGGAGCTTCATGCAAATGTCTTCACAGAGACTGCTCTTATCGACGTCTACTCGAAGTGCGGGAGTCCTGGTCATGCGAGGCGAGTGTTTGATCGGATGGAGGTCAGGAATGCCACGACGTACAATGCTATGATCGGTTGCCATGGGAGGCACGGGGAGATCAAGGAGTCGATCGAGCTGTTCGATAGGATGCAGAGAGAAGGTTTTGTAGTAGACGAAGTCACGTACACTTGCCTTCTCTCGGCCTGCCGCCATGTAGGTTTGGTAGATAAAGGTCTAGAAATATTCAGGTACATGAAGGATAGCGAGGTTGAGCCTGGTAGAGAGCATTATGCGTGTATTGTCGATCTGCTGTGTCACGCCGGCCATCTGGAGGAAGCTTATGAGTTGGTTAAGAAAATCCCGATGCATGATTCCGTTGTTGGAGCTTTTGTCGCGGGTTGCAGAGTTCATGGAAGAAGTGATTTGGCCGAGATCATGGCGAAGGAATTGGGAGGGCCGGCACGAGCTGTGCTTCTGTCCAACATACACGCAGAGGGTGGGAGGTGGGAAAGCGTCGAAGATGTCAGGAAGTTGATGAAAGACCAGGGAGTTTGTAAGATGCCTGGGTGCAGTTGGGTTGAAAAAAATGATGGATTTCTCACCTTTGGCAGAGAGTAGGCTAAAAATGTTGCTCTATTTCAATCAGAATACCACTTCAAATCATCAGAAGCGCCAACTTTGTCCTGCTCAAGTGGTTGTTGATGCAGCACTGTACTTCGCTTTGGGAAAGAATCGTCTTCAATCAAGTGGGTGTATCGAAATCGTAGAAACCCTCGTATCATAGTTGTGGTGCTAGTTTCTGGTAAAACTTCATCTTTTAGCAGTTACAAGCTCCATATAGAGAAGTAGCATCCTTTACCAAGTGGTATATCTTAATTGTTTGAAAGATCTGTTTTTATCATCAAATTGCTGATGTTTCCATAGCAGAGGCGCTTTTCTACTCCAGGAATATCAAAATTTTGTGGTGTTGGGAGTTACATTTAGCAAAGGATCCTTGAAGGATTATACTCTTAAGGCTACTGCCTTCACTCTAACACAGGCTTGGATTTGCCAGACACCGAGCATATTAGCAAGAAGTATCTCGTTTCCTTCGCTGCCACCTGGTTAATGAGTTTGAACCTTTCTTTGAGTGCCTAGGCCTGAAACCTTCTCAGTATCCCCCTCCTCAGCTCAGAATTTATTTATCTTGAGAACTCTATTGGCTTGCTGGAGAATTTTGTGTTCTATGTAACTAGGCATTGCTGGCAGCGACATGGAGAAGATTTACATGGAGGCTCCCGAGGTTTTTGTGTATGATTCACGGTGATGTATTCGAAGCTTCTGGCCAACGAGGAGTTTGGGCCAGATTAAGACCAGTGTTATTAAGGTTTTTTCTTAACGTCTGCCTCTTTTGATTGGGGATGAGTTTTTCAAGGAGTTCAAGCACACTGGGATCGACCGAGAGTTGCTTGCTAAGGATTTATCTGAAGAGAATTTCTATGTTTGGAACATAATGCATGTGTTTTACATTTTTATACGGACAAGGGAGATTCAATGAAAGAGAGTTGGGAATTTGATGGATTACTTTCTACTTGACTTTTGAATTTTTCCATCAAGTTGCTAAATGTGGGTGTTTCTCTCTATAGTTCACATTGAAGGCCGGCTCTCTCTTGTTTGCTCCGGTCATCCACATTCTTTATAGTGCTATGAGGGTGATATTATGAAGGTATGTGTATGGATGTTTAAAATTGTCTATCTTGATCTTGTATCTAGTTATTGTGTGGTGCATTGTTGTTATGTTGTACTAGTGAGTGTACTGCTTTACTATGAATGAAATTTTGATCCGAAAAGAAAAAAAAAGGCAACAATTTCTGTTGTTACTGCAAGTAACTATTTTCGTCACCTGTTTCTTAGTGTGATGCTCTTGTTAAGTTAATCTTGTTTTGCATTTTCATTCTATTGCTTTGGTAATTGGAGTTCAATATCTACTCCAATCTGTGAATTTAGGACCTGAGGACATATCTTGAAATTGTTCATCACTAGAAATTTCCTCGTTTCCCTATTTCGTAGAATCATTTTAATCTTAGTGTCCAAGGGATAATTAACCTACATAGGAAGGTTTAATTTGGGATAGAACTGCTATTCTTAATAGGGATAATCTCCTAGAATTAACAACAACTGGAGGTATAAAACTTCTTGTATTAAGTTGGAGAGAGACAAAATAACCCAGAATTTAAGTACAATTTAGCCCAGAAACACTTAATAATTACGGCACTCCAAATTTGACAAAAAAATCACTCCTTTAAGCTAACACGTGGTCTTAGTGTTTTGTCATAAAAAAATGTTAGGTGCTAGGTCACTACATCTAGTCCACATGCATGTCACCATTGTCTTATCCGAATTCTGAATCATAACACTCCCGGCCCACTGGATATATGTTTACTAAATAGTGCTTCTGACGACTTTTGAATTTGGATTACGAAAAATTTCAGTCAGAGCACAAAAATTTAGTATATTTATAAAAAAAGCATAAAAGTTTCAAAATTTACTATAAAAGTATTAAAACGTCATTTGTAAGGACGTTTTATGCTTTTCCGTTAACTCCGTTAACGACCTAAATCAGAAAAAAAAAAAATTAAAAAAAAAGATAAAACGTCCTTACAAAGGACGTTTTATATTTTTAATTTATTTTAATTTCTTTCTCTCCTCTCTCTTCTCTCCTTTCTCTCCTCTCTCTCCTCTCTCCTGTCCGTCCGCTCCCCTCTCTCTCCTTTGTGCTGCCGATCTTGGTGGTGTAGACCTCCGGGGATCCGTCGGACCCGGGGAAGGCGAGGATGACCTCGGAGTTGAGCATGCCGCTGCCCGTGGGGTTGAGGCCCCACCCGACCCAGCCCGAGGAGGACTGGGAGGCGCGGTAGGCGACGTCGAGGGAGCCGTTGGAGGGGTGGTAGGTCCAGTGGAGGGACGCGCTGAGCTTGGGGAGGGTGTTGCAGGTGGTGTAGAGCTTGTTGGCCGGAGGGGAGGACAGCTTGACGGAGGTGCAGGCGTCCTGCGCCGAGCAGCAGGCCGCGAGCAGGGCTATGCAGAGTGCCGATGTTATCGCTAATTTGGTGAACGACATGGCAGCGGACGCAGAGAGAGGAGATGCTGGGCTGCGCTGCGCTACGGAGAGACGATTGGAAACGGACGATTGTGAGGGGAGAGAGAGAGAATCCCGGAGAGGGGAGAGAGAAGAGCGGAGAGAGAGAGAGAGAGAGAGAGGAGAGGGAAGAGAGAAGAGCGGAGAGGGGAGAGAGAGAGAGAGAGGAGAGGGAAGAGAGAAGAGCGGAGAGGGGAGAGAGAGAGAGAGGAGAGAGAAGAGCGGAGAGGGGAGAGAGAGACTGTGGCTGAAACGAAAAAAAAAACAATAAAATAAGAAAAACGTCCTTGTGAAGGGACAAGGACGTTTTCCTTATTTTATTGTTTTTTTTTTTCGTTTCAGCACACAGAGAGAGGAGAGAGGAACGGACGGATTAAAAAAAATTAAAAAAAATTATAAAACGTCCTTGTGAAGGGCGTTTTACATTTTTTTATTTTTTTATTTTTTTTAACTTCCAGAAGAGAGAGGAGAGAGGGGCGAGAGAATTAAAAAAATAAAAAAATTTATAAAACGTCCTTGTGAATGGCGTTTTACCTTATTATATATATATATTTTTTCTCCGTTAACGGAGTTAAAAAATTTAACTGTAAAACATAAAACGTCCTTACAAGAGACGTTTTGATGCTTTCACCGAAATTTTTTAAACTTTGATGCTTTCATTAGAAATCTATCAAAATATTTTGCTCTTGCTGAAATTTTTCGTTTGGATTATATCAATATTATATTAAAATTATTGTCACTGAATCAGAACTTGATAATTATGACAAGGATTAAGGATAGTCACTACCTTGGAAGTCCAGTGGTACGAGTCATAACAGGGGACAAGGCTAAACGATTATATAGTTAGGAATATATATGCCAATAGAGTTGAATATGACAATTCATATGCAAGAGCGTCTAGACCGACTAGACGAGGAAAAACAAAACTTCCCAACATTAAAAAGTTGATCCACTGACAAATTTACCAACTGGTAAGAAACCTCGACCAATGAAAATCTTATTTATTGTTCCGCAGCCGCCTGCTTGCTTTTAAACACGCACGAGAATAAAAAGATTACAGAAAGCAAGGTAAATACATCAAACCGATCGATCGAGCGCAACCAAAAGTGATCACATTATTTTCCTACTGGAGAACCTACCAGGCCATGTCATTCATGATCACTTCACTTGCACGGAGTCGGCAGCGGAGGTCCACAGAGGCACTTGTTGTGGAAGAAATCGTACTCACTGTCGAACCTTTCCGAGGTCGGAATCTCACCGCAGAGCCTGTTGTAACTCACGTTGAAACTCTGCCACGGTACCGGCGCAAACGCCTTGGGAATGCCACCATAGACCTTGTTATGGTTCAAGTCGAGGGCGACTAGATCCTTGGGCAGCCCCACCTTGGTCAAGTCGAACTCGAACATGTTCCTCGACAAGTCCAACCTCTGTAGGGGCAGGGAGCTGCCTAACAGAAACGAAGCGTCGCCGGTTAGTTTGTTGCGCGACAGGTCTATCACTTGGAAGCTGGTGTTGGAGAAGGAGCTCGGGACGGGACCGGTTAGGTTGTTGTGGGACAGGTAGAGGTACTCCAAAGGCAACTTGGCCAGCGACTCGGGGATGGGTCCGGTTAGGTGGTTTCGGTCCAGCCTGATGAAGGTGAGTAGGGAAAGGGCGGAGAGGGACGGAGGGATCGAGCCGGTGAAGTGGTTGAAGGCGAGGTTGAGGTAGTCGAGGGAAGTGAGCTGCGAGAGGAAACTAGGGACCGGTCCGGAGAGGTCGTTCCAGTCGAGTCGGAGGAAGGTCAGCTTGGTGAGCTTGGCGAGCGTAGATGGAATTGGACCAGTTAGGTTGGTTAGCTTGTGGAAGGACAAGAAAGTAAGAGAGGGGAGATCGCCGATGGCGGGGGAGATGGTGCCTGCCACGGTGTCTGCGAAGATGTCGAGGTTGGTGACATGACTCGTGTTGTCGCACTCGATGCCGTACCACTTGCAGCAGTTGGAGGTCTGGCCGGGCTGGTCCCAGGTTATGATAACGTAAGGGTTGCCCATGGCGGATTTGATGGCAAGGAGGGCTTTCCGTTCGGAGCTGAAGCAAGAGGAGGAGAGGGATGGAAATGAGGATAGAGTTATCAAGAGGAAGAGGAAGAAAAAGGAAGTAATGGTTTGGTATGCCATTATTGAAGTTTACTGAGAAGCTACGAATGGGGTGCGTGCATATATATATAGAATTGGAGTTACCAAGTTTGCTGGATTGCACTTAACAATTGTCTCGTGTTGTTACTGTGTTATCGGCAAATTTCTGATAACGACCTGAAATTAAGCATTCAAATGCCCAACCGAGTTACTAGAAGTTTGCCGACATTATTTCTTCTACTACTACTACTACTACTAAGAGGGGACTATGAGGAGTGTACGGGGTCACATTCATTTAACATGGCCTTTCCCTTCCCACTATCCCACCATTTCCCTTTCCTTGTGGCCATTATGGTGTGTGTGCGAACTTCTACGAAGAGTGTACATACGTGGTCACAGGATTAATTAATTTCACATGGCGTTTCCCCCATTACCATTTCCCTTTCCCTTTCCCTTTCCTTGAATTAATCCTTCTACCCGTTAAACATTATATTCCATTCCATATAAAACCAACAAAATGCAAACTTAGTTATGGTCATGGGATCACTTAGATTAAGTATATGCATACTGTTGAGTTTTATTACTGGGTAATGTGTGACACGTGACAATGTTCACAGACATGGTGGTTTGTTTTATGAATATTAAAATCGATTTAGGATTGAGATTAGATTTATTTGTTACATGATATTGGGGTGTAGCTAGGGTTTTCAATCTCAAGATATTTCAGTCTTTTTCTGAGTCCATCAGAAACTTCTTCTTCTTCTTCTTCTTACAACATTTCGGCAACCAGGCTGTCAACAGCCAACCACACACACACCCACGTTTTTTTTCCCCCTCCTCTCTAGCTTGGGCAATGGGACCCGGATACCCAATTCATCATCATCAACACAACTGAGGAAAGGTTCTCCATAATGGATGAGATCACAGCCATCACAAGGGGCCAACGACAAATGATGCATGTTGCATCAGTTGGACAATCGCCCTGGTTCCATGTGACCAGAAGAACAAGCAATTGCCTAGTGTGAGGCCCCTTATGACTGTCTTCATCCATATTTAAAAATTCTATTCTTCAAGCGGATAAAGACAAATGGTTCTTCCTTGATTCGCTCTCTGATACCTCATGCTCACATTATTCATGATATTACACAAACATCGACATCTTCTTTACTCTCTCCCGCTGCGACATATATTCAGCATCGTCTCAGTTAGAGCTCCAGCTCCAACACTAGCATGTCTTTGTTGGCTTCTCTACATCGGCTTTTTCTACCTCTACTAGTATGTTTGCGTTTTGGATATTAGACTTTGGTGTTATCATCATATGATTTCTGACATTAGTCTCATATCTAGTATTACATCTTTACTATCTCAGTTTTTCTCTTAATACACAGCTGATGGTTCTCAATTGGTTATCACTGAATCTGACTGCATTATTTTTTACACTTTGAGTCTTCCTTTTGTTTTATATGTTCCACATCTTTACGTCTCATATCTGTTAGTAGCTAGGCTCTGTGAGAGTGGGTTTATTGTTACCCTCACATGTTATGTGCAGGATTCTCGTATGAGTCAAACGATTGGTCGTGCTCGTACTTACTACAAAATTTTGGATTTTTAGCAACGAACAATTTCGTTAAATTGCTAAAAGTACCAAATCGTTGCCAAAAATTTTAGTAATAGACATTTGTCGTTGTTGGACCTATTGAATCCTTACTTTTTAGCAACGCGTTTAAAATTCCGTTGCTACTTTCAAGAACAAAATTGTTGTTGCTTAAAGTGGAAGTCTCTTGCAATGCAAGTTTTTTGTTGTTATATGTTACATTTAGCAACGACAGTATGACGTTGTCAAATATATAAAAAATTTGCAACACACAAAAATCGTCGTTATATGTTGTATTTAGCAACAAAATTAATGTGTTACAAAAATCGTAAAATTTATCGTTATATTTGGTAACAACTCATTGTCGTAGCTAAACAAATGTTGTCAAATTTTTTTAATCAGATTTCCAACATGCCATGTAGGCCCATCCACAATGGATGATTCACCTAAAAGCCTATAGACCTCACCTCATCCAATTAGGTCATGTGCTCTTTAGTCTCCATGATTTTGTCCCCGACCACAATTGTTCGCGCTGGTGCTGCTGTCAACAACACGGAAACTGAACAAAACTCGCCCAACCACAATATCGAAGCCTTTTTTTCAACGCGCCGAACTTCCCATCTCCTCCGAGTCTCAACTGTCGGCTCTTTTCCAAATTTTCATATTTTGCCATCTTTCAAGTCATTTAATTTGTTTTATTATTATTTATTTATTTATTTATTTATTTATTTATGATTTTTGAAGTAACCTCATTAAAATATTGACTTTTGAAAGAATAGAAACATTGGCTCTGTCCTGGCTAATTTATGACAAGGCTATTATTATCTTTTAGTTTGCACGGAGTCTATTAATGTTGCTCACATTGAAATTTTCCATTATTCCCAGTTTTAAGATGCTGCCAGTGATTTTATTTATTTATTTGTGCAATTGTCATGTAGATACTGTTATCAATATTTATAATATAAATATAAATATAAATATATTATTTTTCAGAGAACAAAGAAACTAAAAAATAAAATTGTTACCGGCCTCCGGGGGAGTCGTACACGAAGCACTGTCCTAAGAGTTGATCCGAGGTCTATGTACAGACGTTTCTCGGAAGCTGCTAGTGGTAAAAATTCCTGATTACCGGATTCTCTTCGTCGCACACAACTCGGAGAGAGAGAGAGACCGAACTTAGCTCTGCCAAGAGCAAGGATTTGGAGATAAGAATGTGGTTTGAGAGAGGAATGAAAGAGAGGTTTCACGTAGGATTATTTTCTGTAAAGAAACAAGGAGGAGGTGACCGCAAAATAAAGACAGACCAAAGACACAGCCAACCGACAAGAGATTAAATGGCTCTTAAAATTAGCCATTAAAGAGAAATAACAAAAGGAAATAAACGTGGAGGAATGACTGTCAAAAGAGCTGTTACAAGGGTTCAATGAACCTGGACATGGTGCCTCTACGTTCAAATTTGAATGAGTCAAATGGTTCAAAAATAAGGAGGAGCAAAAAGATTTTTTGGATCCCAGCCCGAAGAGTAAATTGGATCGGCATTCGGCGTCCGTAGTGGGCACATACCCGCACCCGTTACGCGAACCGAACCGAACCGGGCGGCAGCGTGGGCGACGCGCGCGCGTGGCCCAAGGGGTTCCCCACACAACATCTTTAAGAAAGCAATGAAGAGGAACTAATATATACATACAAGGAGAGGTTGACCCATCCGATGTGGGACTAAAGGAAAGAAGGAAGTTGAGCTTTTGCTCAAGCAAAGCTAACAGATACTCTACCAACTAGAATATAAATTTTCTTAAAATGTAATGACAATTAGGATAGAACTCAATTTTAAAAAATTTTATTGGAGATGGCCTAATATGAATAAGGACAGAACCACGGTTGGACTGAGGTGTGCTCTATCCAATTTTTTTTTTTTCTCATGTCCGTAGTTGATTATTAGTAACTTTGGTGTATTAATTTATGTTGTTTAGGTACTTGATTTAATTCTGTCTAAGATAGGTACATTAGTCGTTATTTAAAAGAAATTAAAAAAAGAAGTTGGTTCTATATTTGAAATTCAAATGGTTGATGATCTTAAGTATTTACTATTATAATTAAAACTGGTTTTTCATTTATTTATTTTAAAGTTTACAAATATAATTTCTTTTTGTTAACTATCCAATCTCAATGTATCGCTCTTCATGCCATTATCTCCAAATCTGATCGGAACTTTCCACACATATGACAATGACACGTTATCAAATCAATTGCATGTAAGAAATACATTGTAATCTTTTACTAGATATACTTGATAAGTGTATCAAAATATAATTAATCACCTGAAGAAAGAAAAATATAAAAAAGTTTAAGCTAAAAACAAAATTTGTTAAAGTATACACTACCAGAAAAAGTCAAATTAGCGACGTCAAAAAACGTCGCTAAATGACAAAAAAACGTCGCTAATCACGTTTAGCGACGTAATTAGCGACGTTTTACAGAAGTCGGAAATCATCACGTCGCTGAAAGAAAAAACGTCGCTAAACGTCGCTATACCGACGTTTTTTAGCGACTTAAATGTGTCGCTAAATTAGCGACGTTTAGCGACGCAGCGTCACTAATTGGCGACGTAAACAAACGTCGCTAAACGTCGCTAATTAGCGACTTATATAGCGACGTGACAGCGACGTCTTTAATGACCTGGCAGTACTGCCATGTCAGCAATTTGCGACGTACAGCGACGTATTTAGCGACATGTTTAGCGACATGTTTAGCGACGTCATTAGCGACGTCTATTAACGTCGCTAATTAGCGACGTATTTAGCGACGTGTATAAACGTCGCTAAACGTCGCTAAATACGTCGCTAATTTTTAAAAAATAAATAAATAAAAGAATAATGAATTGTTTCTAAACTATTATTCAACATCACCGTGTATCAATCCAAATTGATGTCATGCAGCATTTTGTTTATCCAAATTCAACCTACATAGACTTGTGTTATGATATTCAACCTCACCGTGTATCAATCCATAATGTTCCAATTTTTAATCTCTGATTACAAAAAAATTGTACTGATTGACATAGCAAAAATTCTCATATTGATAATTTTTACTATCTTGATTTGTAGTAACATGTTAGCTCATTCTTTATCTTATATTCTCTTTTCTCGGTTAGTTCAGTCAGCTAGTTTTTTCTTACCGTGATCCTGCTTGGTCAAAACTTTAATTCTTACCGTTTCTTAGTGTTTTTTGAGATATCTCTAATTTCTTTGTATTATTTGGTATATTTTGATCTATATTATTATCAATGCAAATAAATAATTTAACTCTAAAGACATAAAATATGATCACGGATACCTATGTCCTCTCTATAAATGCTCATCTTGGGTAATAATTTTCGTGTTTATTTTCAACAATAAGGCTGCTGCACATGGATGATAAGTCTGATGGCATATCCTCTAATTTATGCAGTAGTCTGGGAGGATAACTTGCAACAGATAAAACACTGAAAATAACTTTGAGAAACAAGCGTGTGCCATAATGCAGTAGTAGTATAAAGTATGTTGGTACCAATTTTTTTAAAATAACAGAACATATCGGCAGAAGCAGACATCAAGTGCTTATAGGATATAGCTTGCACAAAATACAAATATAGAGGTATCTACACTAAAACCATAATCATCAGTCTCATCACCATTCAAGCCTTTTTCAAGCAGTATGAGGCCGGCTCAACATTGGAAATTTCTAATAAAGAGCTTAGTTTTCACCATCAGCTGTCAACCTGCAATATACCATTTGTAGGTTGGCACCACATTCTAGTCATGGCAACAAACAAGAGGGTCTCATCAAAAACCTTATAAGCCTAGTATGTAGTTGAACCTACACTTGCAGTTATGTAATTTAGCTCATGGTATGATATATGTTCAATGATAATCAACATTACTTAGTATCTCACTATCCTTAAACCTATGTAGATCAAGAATTAAAAAAGTTTAGTAGGTCCACCCTGTGCCGTAAGTTAAAATTGACAATTACTAGACGCCCTTTATTGGATAAAGGCGGTGATCAGAAAACTATGTGTACTCAAGATCACTACAGGGTGTACATAGATCTTCATAGTACTCATTTATACCAAACTAAAGAACAAAACATGCTTCAAATTACGATATCACTTTTTACAAATAAGTATTATCAATCTTCCGACCGCAAGATAAACTATTAACATGACTACCAGCAATCCACAAGACAACGTCGTGCTACCCATTTTTGTATGAAGCAATATACCTTGTAAGTCACAGCTTCTTCAAGTTTACTGTAAAAGAATGTGTTGAATATGTAGTACTCCTCTCTTCTCTTATCAGAAGGAGAGAGAGATCTTTGAAGAAATCTGCAAAACAAGGACAACAGCAAATATTATAACATAATTTACTAAAAATATTTACCAAAATATTTACCAAAATATTTACCAAAATTACATGTTTCTCCACCGATTCGAGTTCCAATCCATGGCGAAGCTCGGGTACAAACTTTGAAAGAGTACGCAGAGGATCCGAGAAGGAGCTGCAAGGGATTTCCTCGTGGATCACCACCAAAACTTTCAATCATCAATGGCGAACCCATGGATCCAGTGAGGGAGGAATCTGTGTCACGTGTGTGTGTTGACATGACTGGGAAACAATGGTGAACCCTAACCCTAACCCTAAACCTTAACCCTAGGTCACGTGTATGTGTGTCGTATCAGTGTGTGTGTCGTGTCTGTGTCAGTGTCTGTAACGTGTGTGTGTCGTGTCTGTGTCAGTGCCATGTGTGTCATGTGTGAGAGAGAGAGAGAGAGGGAGAGAGAAAGAGGGAGAGAGTTAGGGTTTACCTAGAGGAGGAGGAGGAGGAGGAGGAGGAGGGGGGGGGGGAGGACACGGCCGGAGGGGGGAGGACGCGGCTGGAGGGGGGTCGCCGGGAGGGAGGAGGACGCGCCGGAGGGAGGAGGGGAGCCGGAGGGGGAGGACGCGGCTGGAGGGGAGTCGCCGGGAGGGAGGAGGGGGCGCCGGAGGGAGGAGGGGAGCCGGAGGGGGAGGACGCGGCCGAGGGGGGTCGCCGGAGGGAGGAAGGAGGAGGCAGAGCGGGAGAGATCGAGAGAGGGTTTGAAATTTGGGAGAGGGAGAGGGAGAGATCGAAGGAAATGGGGGGAATCAGCCCTAAGTAAAAAATTTAGCGACGTTTTAGCGACGCCAATAATGACGTCGCTAATTTAGAAATTAACGACGAATTTAGCGACGTTTTAGCGACGCCAGTAATGACGTCGCTAATTTAGCGACGTATTAAACGTCGCTAATGACGTCGCTAAAATGTCCAAAAATATACGTCGCTAAAAACGTCGCTAAAAACGTCGCTAAACGTCGCTAAATAAAATATATTAGCGACGTTTAGCGACCTAAATTGAACTTATAGCGACTAATCTTTTAAAAACTGAATAAAAGTCGCTAAACGTCGCTAAATGTCGCCAATTAGCGACGTCTAGCGACGTTTTTACATGGAGTCGCTAAAAAACGTCGCTAATTCCGCTTATTCTAGTAGTGATACAAGTTGTGCAAGAAACTTGGGACAGAACCCAAGTCACTACATTTTTCTGTGAACCCAGCTGAATAATTGCAAAATATGATACTAAGTTGATGTCTGGTATAAGATTTTTTTCTTTAATTTTTCGGTTAAATTTATGATGGAAAACTTACATGTTTGGAAACCTTTGGAGTCATCCTTGTAGAATATAATCATTTTGAATGAGATAATCTTTCTGATCTTCATTTTATCATTCATAATAATAGATTTGAGAATCTGATAAACTAAATATTTTTTGTTTAATATTTTTTTTTATTTAGATGATCCTCCTATGAATCCCTTTTATAATATGAACTTGAAAATACTGGATTTCTAAAATTGGTGGGTGTCTTAACCATATATGATTAAATGAAGCAGTCATGCATGTTTCAAATAATTTTTGTCAGGATGACTCTTATCTTTTAAATCAACCATGATGATGTCCAAATATTAAATTTTATTTTCAACGGCTGATTGCTCACCAATTGACTTTATTTAGCTTAGTTTAACAATATGTTAAATATTTACTTCTGGTATATATATGGCTGCCATGTGAGTTAATCAATATTTTTGACCAAGTGAAATCAATTGATATATATAAATTAGTTACATGTCTGGAAAAAAAAAAAAATTTTCTTAACCATTGCTAGTACTGGTCCATTTGTTTCATCAGAACTTGCATCCAGGTGAACGTTTTCAATTCTCTATCTTGTAAAAAAGTACCATCTTTTACCTGGTGGGCATCTCATAATTGTTTGAAATTATCAGCTCTTGTCATCAATTTGCTGAATTTTTTTTTTCACATGGCAGGAGGCGCTTTTTCTCCTCCACAAACCTCAAAATTTTGTGGTGTTTGAGTTACATTTTCACATGGCAGGAGGCGCTATTTCTTAGTTCCTCAAAAGATTGGGCTGTCAAATGTTACTTCCGTTCCATGATTGCTGAGCATATCAGCGAGAACTCCCCTATTTTCTCGACAAGCAACTGAACAAGGTCCCATGAGGAAGAGACTGGCCTCACTTCTTTTGCTACGACCCGGCCGGTTAACGAGTACGAATCATTCTTCGAGAGCATTGGCCTGAAACCTTCTGAAGTCGCTCCCTTGCTTACTGGAGAACTATAGTGTTCTATGTACTTTACAGTATTGCTTGCAGCAACATATATAGGAAAGATCTACAAGGAGGCTGGCTGCCAAGGTTTCCTGAAGAACTATCGTGTTCTTCTGCGTAATTTCTATGTTTTGGACGGAATGCGTGTACGCTTCCATTTTTATATGGATATGAGACGAAGTGAAAGAGAACTGGGAACCTTAACAAGAATTGTGCGTGTTTCTTTTTATAGTTCCCTGTTGCTCCGGTCATCCACATTATCTATGGTGTTACATGTCACGTCCCGATCTCTCGCAGGAATTGTCCGTCCCTGCTGGACGCGATTCACCGCGCCAGCGCTACCGCAGGACGACCGTTCCCATCAGAACGTGATGTCGAGCGAGCACAAGTTGCGTTCGCGCAAGACCAAGGTCCGAACAGGCGGTGAAATGACTAAGCCACATAGTCGCACAGATAGTCTGAATGCAGTGGAATAAGAAACGGAATAGGGGATTGATAACAAGTTCACAGTATGAGAGTAAAACAAGCACGTTATTGATATTGAATAAGTTTTACAAGCAGCTCTAGGCCGAGATTACAAGTCGCTCAAGCTCTCTTTCTCCAAATAATAAAAGCGTGACAAGCGATTTACAACATGGGATGATACATAGGCGATGTTCCAACATTTTGTCTTGTATATGTACTTTAGCTCCGGATGCAACACTCCAAGGCTCCAGAGCGAACTCCACACCTTAGGGTGCACTAGGGGACATTCCGCACTGAATGAGGTTCTCCCGCACCCTGTAGGCAATCTGGTGGGTTATCAGTACATGAATGTACTGGTGGTGTAAACACCCGGAATTTTTCAGATTTTAAAAACAAATTTTCGGGATTTTTCTGTGATTTTTTTAACTAATTAAAATAAATATTTTCTGGTATTAAATTAATTTTGTGATTTTATTAAATATTAAAATATTATAAAAATAATATTTTTGAGTGTAAAATAAATAATTAGTCATACTGTAATTTTTCTGGAATTTATTGGACCTAAAAACTATTTTTAAATGGCCAAAAAAAATAATTTTAAATAAACCAAAATAAACTGGATTAAACCCAATTAAACCAACCCAAATTCTGAACGTAACCCTGACTGAACCCAACCCAAACAGTAACGGGTTGGGTCGGATCCATACCCGACCCGACAACCCAAAATAATAAAATAAATTAGCGACGTTTAGCGACGCTAGCTAATGACGTCGCTAATATAAATATTTAGCGACGTTATAGACGTCGCTAAATACGTCGCTAAATACGTCGCTAAATATTTAATATATAAACGTCGCTAAATACGTCGCTAATCAGCGACGTTTAGCGACTTTAAATAAACTTATAGCGACTATTCTTTTAAAAAACTGAATTACCGTCGCTATATGTCGCCAAATAGCGACTTATAGCGACGTTATTATTTGGAGTCGCTGATGTCTTTAATATTAGCGACGATTTAATTGGACGTCGCTAAATACGTCGCTAATCCCGCAATTTTTAGTAGTGTAGAATCATTTCTCAATCCGTCCTAGCGAATTTCTTAGAAAACGAAAGCAGACAACGACGCAAAAATACTTCATCCAAAATTACGCAACGAAAACGTTCAAGAAAAGCAACAGCCGACTGGTCCCATCGAAGGGACTTTTATATGGAACTCACTCGCCGAGATGCAGTCTGCTGCATCTAGGACTTATTCCAACAGAAGCCAAATTATGAGTTGGAATGATTCTCTTTTATTCGTCCGCCACGATTCAATACCGAAATGGTCATATTTTTATAGTAAGTTTAGATTTTGAGTCAAACTAGGCACAAGCCTTTACGTAGTGCGTCGTTCGGTCGGATCGGGGATGGTGCACTACAGAGAAGAACTAGGGGCTTGTCGAGAAGACCTAGGAACTTGTGGAGAAGAACTAGCAACTTGTTGAGAAGAAGTAGGACACGATTCATAATTACAAACACGTTGACTACATATATTATCAAATCTTTGTGGTACTTGAGTTATGAAAATACTTATAAATGGCGATTGTAAATTTACTTCAAGAATAAAACTCCAAGCTTGTTCATAATCTAATAGGAAACAATGTGTACCATAAAGGTGTCTTAATATAAATACATATTGAATAGAAAATTTTCAATAATCAGAATACATAATCTTTCTAATGTAATACTACGATCATCTATAAGAATTTGGGTAAAACCTTCTTCATAGGATAACACATTTATTGCACCTTTATGCGAACACCACAGCCTTAGACTTTGATCCATGAATTGAGAATTGTCCAAAAAAATAGCAGTAAGAGTTTGTGAACGAAAAAAGAAGATAATGTAGAATTGTGAAGAATTCTACATTCTTCACACTTCTTAAATAGAATAAGATACAACGGTTGAAAATTTGAACGTTAAAAATAAGACCGTTGAACAAATTCGAACGTTGAAAAAATAATTGGTTGGCACCAAAACAAATTGAACCAAATCCATTTTTTTCCAGACATTTTTTCCTCTATTTTTTTGGTTGGCTCCAACCCAATTGGCCCCAGGTTAAATATTAAAACAAAATTTGGTTGGCTCCAATCTCATTGGCGCCGGCCTCAATTTGTTCTTAAAAAAATTATTGGCTCAAACCACATTGGCCCCGGCCTCAATTTTTTAAAAAAAATTTAAACAACTTTATTGGTTGGGGCCAACAAAATTGGCGCCACCCTCAATTTTTTTTTTTTTTTGGGTTGGTGCCAATGGAGTTGGCGTCCAACTCAATATTTAAATATTTATTTTTTTTGGATTTTGGCTTGAAGCAAAGTATCTTGGCGTTAAGCTATTTTTTACTTTTATTTTTTTTCGGAGCCAAACTCATTGGCGTCACACTTATTTATTTATTTTTACTTTTTTGGGAGCCAAGAGTGTTGGCGCCACTTTCCTTTGGATAGAAATTTGAAAAAAAAATTCTCTTTCATGTAATTTTATCTAATATTTTTTACGCTATATGAAATTTTCTGTAAGTATTTTAGTCACCTGTTTCTGTGTGATGCTCTTGTTAAGTTAATCTGGCTGTGAATGTTCATTCTATTGCTTTGGTAATTGGAGTTCAATATATATTCCAATCTCTGAATTTTGGACCTGAGGACATATCTTGAACTTGTTCATCACTAGAAATTTACTCGTTTCCCTATTTCGTAGAATCATTTTAATCTTAGTGTCCGAGTGATAATTAACCTACAAAGGAAGGTTTATTTTGAGTCCAAGTTAACTGACCTACAGAGGAAGGTTTATTTTGAGATAGAACTGCTATTCTTACTGTCACGACCCGATCCCAATAATCTGGGTCCAGTCGGATCATGCCCAGCCTGCACCGTTGTGAGACGGCGGCAGTAAGCTGTATCAATCCGTAGTAACACACAGACATCCAGAATACATGAAGGAAATTCAATTTTATTGCTAAGTCAGGAAGAGCAATTCTTTTACAATCAAAGATCAAACAAAACATGGTCCAGGGTTATTACTTCAACCCTGATTATTACAATTTGGAAAAATAAAAGGGAAACAACTAAACATCGGCCTCCTGGCTAGGTTCAGCTAGGGCTTCAGTACTCTGGTCCGGACCATAAAAGGTGTCATACGCCTCATCGTCACCGTAATCACCTAAAATTTGTTAATCTCCAGTCAGGAGGGAGCAAGAACATATATCCAATTCCAGCATCTTAACGATAATTAAAATGATGCAATGAGATAGTTTTGAACAATATTTATATTTTTGTATGCAACAAATATGAAACAAGAACAGTAAATGTCGATGAAGCAAATGATGACAAACTACAATCACTAAAAGTGTTTTGAGAAAGGTAGCATCCCATGGCCGGTTGGGGTTGGAGGCAATCTGTGTTCTAGTGAACACGGTGCGGCGTCAGTCCAGTGAGGTTGGACTTCAGCTATCCACAATGAGGCAATAAGGGGGCTTTGACCACGGGTGCTAACTTTTCTCCCCAGTTCCCAAGGCAATAATCAATGAGTCAATGAGTCAGTCAATCAGTCAATCAGTCGGTTCCGTGAATCAAGTGTCGTCCCAATATCTATATGACATGCAACATATTTAACTACAACTAAAATACGGGTTTTGAATTATATGAAACTTGCCTGGAGTTGGTTGGTGACGCGAGTGAGAGGTCGCGACGGTCTCAACCTTAGTTACAGGGACCTACAATTATTAATAATCTGATTTTAGAATTTAAACAAAAGGGTTTTAATCTGACTTGATTAGTTAACTAAGTTAATGATTCAATCCAACGATCGATTAATAATAATAATAATTTGTAATAGTAATTTAGTAATCAAAAACCCTTTTTAATAATAATAAAACTTATTTATTTTATCGTAGAAAATATTATATTTTTATTTTACGGTAAAATATCGTTTTGTTTCTAATAAGAAAATAGGAAAGTACGATTATAATAACATAATATCGTTTGTTTTTAGCAATCAATTTGTAAGAGAATAATATTTTGGAAAAACCTATTTAAATACTAACATATTATATTTTGAATACTGAAAATCATTTCAGAATTATATATTAAATAATTACTAATTAGTATTTAAATACTAAAAATCATTTCGGAAATTATCTATTAAATAATTACTAATTACGTAATATTTAATAAGGTTTTTATTTTATTATATATATATAATTAATATACGTATTGAGGATCGTTGTATTAAATCGTTAATTAATTAACCAACCAAAACTAACAAATCATTAATCTACTAATTAACTATAACCTATCAATTTCTAGGCTATCCCGGGATTGACAGAGCTTTATTCTGTCAGTCCCGGTCGGACAGGGGAGTGGTTTTGGAAGGGACAGCGCGTTCTGATAGTGGCACCTACCGGGAAGCTGATGGAGGAGCACCGAGGGGAGGCCTCGGACTCGGGATCGGGGTATTACGCGGTTCTGTGTCCTGGACACGTGTCCAGTGCTGTGTCCACTGTGTTCGGCCTGTGTCCTGCGTCCTGCCGCCGTGTCCGGGGCTCGGGGAAGCTGGCCGTCGGTCGAGGCGTCGCTGGGTGGGCTCGCCGGAGTTCGAGGGTCAGCCGGCTAGGGTTGCGGGCAGCGCCGGCAGTGGTCGCCGGAGGCTCGGCCGCTCAGCTCGAAGAGGAGGGAGAAGGGCTCGCCGGACGGGGCTGCCGGAGTCGGGGTAGATCTAGGGTTTTGGATTTGCGGGAGGGGGAAGAGGCTGAGGCGAGGGGATTTATAGGGGTTCGGGCGGGGGAGACCGGGGACGACGTGGGCGGATGATCCGGAGGGGGAGGCGACGTGGGGGGGCGGTTAGCCGGCCGGAAAACGCGGCGGCGGCGAGAAATCCGGAGTCGCGGGGGACTGGGTAGGGGTGACAGCGGTCCGGGTCGGGTCGGGCGCTGGTTCGGGTCTGACCGACCCGCCCGACCCGCTAGCCTATGGCCGGGCTGGGCTGGGTTGCACTGGGCTCGGCCCACTGGGCCGGGCCGGGCCCGAAACCTAAAAATAATAATAGAAATAATAATATAATAACAGTAATAATTAATTAATTATAAAAAAATAGTTTTTAGGCTTTTAAAAATAGGTCTGAGGCCCAATAAAATCCCAGAAAATTACCTCAGGTCCAGTTTTCCATTTTACACCCAAAAATATTATTTTCATGATATTTTAATACTATTTATTGCCAACTAAAAAAATCATTTATTAATTAAAGCCTTGATTTTAATTATAGAAAATTCCCGAAAATTTCCAGAAAATTGGGAAAAATCCAAGATTTAAAATTTTGAAAAATCAGGGAGTTTACAATCTACCCAACTTATAAAAATTTCGTCCTCGAAATTTACTATCATTGAAGGGAGAACAAGGGTAAACATGCCTTAAAACAGATGAGGGTACTTCTGCTTCATCTCAGCCTCTCGTTCCCAGGTGGATTCGCCTGGGGAGTGGTGGAGCCACTGAACTTTGACCAGTGGAATCACGGTGTTCCGCAACTGCTTTTCCATACGGTCTATGATCCTTACTGGCTGCTCTGGTACTGTAAGACTTGGCCCAATCTCCAACTCTGAATGATCCAGGATGTGGCTCGGGTCCGGAATGTAACGCCTCAGCTGCGATACATGGAAAACGTTGTGCACGCCTTCAAGATTAGGTGGTAACGCCACTCTGTATGCCACCTCTCCAACTCTGCTCAATATCTCGAATGGGCCGATATACCTGGGACTCAGTTTTCCAGCTCTGCCAAAACGGATAGTTCCTCTGGTGGGGGAGATCTTGACGAAGACACTATCACCTGCTTCGAACTCCACAAGTCGGCGACGGCTGTCCGCCCAATGTTTCTGACGATCTTGAGCCACCCGAAGTCTGTCTCTGATCACCTTGACTTTTTCAGCCGCATCTGTAATCATCTCAGGTCCCAGCATGACTCGTTCTCCTACGTCGTCCCAAGCCAAGGGAGTGCGGCAACGACGTCCATACAGAGCCTCAAAAGGAGTCATGCCGATGCTGGCCTGGTAGCTATTGTTGTAAGCAAACTCTACCAAGTGTAGGTGGTCCTCCCATGATCCTCCAAAATCCAGGACGCAAGATCTCAGCATATCCTCTAACGTCTGGATGGTTCTCTCTGACTGTCCGTCGGTCTGTGGGTGATATGCAGTGCTGAACTTCAGTTGGGTCCCCAGACTCTCTTGCAAGCTCTTCCAGAAGTGAGAAGTAAAGCGGCTGTCTCGGTCTGATACAATGCTCACAGGAACTCCATGTATCCGGACGATTTGCCTCATGTATAGGGCAGCTAACTTCTCGGTGGATAAACCAACTTTGAAGGGAATGAAGTGGGCAGACTTAGTCAATCTGTCTACGATCACCCAAATAGCGTCCTTCCCTCCTTGGGATCGAGGCAATCCTGACACAAAATCCATAGTGATGTGCTCCCATTTCCATTCTGGAATGGGCAGAGGCTGAAGAAGTCCTGCTGGTCTTTGTCTATCTGCTTTCACCTGCTGGCAGATCAAGCATTTGGCAACGAATTTTGAGACATCCTTTTTCATTCCATACCACCATACGTGCTCCCGTATATCTCGGTACATCTTATTTGCTCCAGGGTGGATGGAATACTGTGAGTGATGCGCTTCCTGCATCAGCTGTTCTCTCAATTCACCAGCAGGTACACAAAGTCTGGTGCCATTCCTCAGTGTTCCGCCGTCTGAAATAGAGAATCCCTCCAGTGTGCCAGCTAACACCTGGTCCCTGAGCTTGCACAATGCTCCGTCCTCGAATTGAGTTTCCTTGATTTTGTCCATCAAGCTAGATTGCACTTGCAAATGCATCATGGGGAAGTCAGCGCCGGGTACTATTGCTTCCCGTCCAAGCTTCTTCATTTCTTCTGCAGGCAATACGAGTTCTAGTCCCAGCTTCTCCATGTCCTCCGGTAGGTACCGATCGGTCGTCAAGAACATCGCCATCGGATATCGACTAAGTGCGTCGGCGACCACATTAGCCTTTCCGGGATGGTACTGCAGGCTGATATCAAAGTCCTTCATGAGCTCCAACCATCGTCTCTGACGCATGTTGAGCTCCTTCTGTGTAAAGACATACTTGAGACTTTTGTGGTCCGTGTATATCTCTACTCTTTCGCCGTACAGGTAGTGCTTCCACAGCTTCAAGGCGAAGATGACTGCTGCTAGCTCCAGGTCATGCGTCGGGTAGTTCTTCTCATGAGTCCGTAATTGCCGGGAAGCATAAGCAATTACCTTTCCATGTTGCTGGAGCACACATCCTAATCCTTTGCCGGACGCGTCGCTATAAATTGAGAATCCTCCTGATCCTGAGGGTAGCGACAAGATCGGCGCTGTTGTTAGCCTTCTCTTCAGCTCTTCAAATGACGCCTGGCACTCTTCGGTCCAGACGAACTCTTCATTCTTCCTGGTTAGCTTGGTCATGGGCTCAGCAATCCTTGCAAAGTCCTTCACGAATTTCCTGTAATATCCAGCCAAGCCCAAGAAGCTTCTGATCTCTGCAACTGAACTGGGGGTATTCCATGTCTCCACGGCAGCTATCTTCTTGGGATCCACTGATATGCCTTCTCCTGTGACAACGTGGCCGAGAAAGTCCACCTTGTCTAAGAAGAATTCACATTTGGACAGTTTTCCATATAGCTTCTCCTTCCTGAGGGTTTCCAAAATTATCCTCAAATGCTGCTCGTGTTCTTCCTTGGTCTTCGAATAGATCAGAATGTCGTCAATGAAGACAACGACAAACTGGTCCAAGTATTTGTGGAAGACCTTGTTCATGAGATTCATGAACACTGCTGGGGCATTTGTAAGACCAAAGGGCATGACCAAGAATTCAAATTGTCCATACTTGGTGTTGAATGCCGTCTTTGGGATGTCCTCCTTCCTCACCTTGATTTGATGGTAACCCGATCTGAGGTCTATCTTCGAGAAAACCTTAGCTCCACTCAGCTGGTCGAAGAGGTCGTCGATCCGGGGCAGCGGGTACTTGTTCTTGATAGTGATGTTGTTCAATGCCCGGTAGTCTATGCACATTCTGACTGTCCCATCCTTCTTGGGTACAAACAAGACTGGTGCACCCCAGGGTGAGGCACCGGTCCTGATGAATCCTTGCGCCTGAAGCTCGTCAATCTGGTCTTTCATTTCCTTGGACTCCTTGGGATTCACTCGGTAGCAGCGTTGGGAGATTGGTGCTGCGCCAGGTATAAGATCGATCGAGAATTCCACATCTCGATCAGGGGGTAGCCCCGGAAGATTGTCTGGGAAGACGTCTATAAATTCCGCTATGAGAGGATGAGGGGGTCCGGTTTCTTCAGTGATGGATGTGTAGGACACACATTCCACGCCTTCAGGTGCTCGAATCACTTTGAGTTTAGGTCCTCCAGGTGGATCTAGAGTTACGCAGCCTTCTCGACAGTCTATCAGAGCATGGTGCTGACTAAGCCAATCCATGCCCAAGACTACGTCATAGTTTGGCAGAGGCATTATTAGGAACTGAGTCTGAAACTCATGTCCTGAGATAGTGACTGGGCAGCTACAAGTCTCACTAATGGGTATTGGTCCTCCACCAGTCATAACTCTACAGATTATCTTACTTATGCCAGTAACTAGATGGTGTGCAGAAATGAAGTTTGCAGATATAAAAACTGTGTGATGCTCCAGAATCAAATAATGCTAAGGCAGGGTGCGAATGAAGTAGAATGGAACCTGCGATGACATCTCCTTCTGTCTCGGGTTCAGCTTCTGGCTCTTCCACAGTCAAGGCAAAAGCTTGCCCGGCTCTGTGCTGGTTGTAGCGCTGCTGCTGGGTAGGCAGTGGACCTCTCTGCTGTCCAGCTCCAGTTTTGTTGTATGCTGTGGGGCAGTCCTTCACTTGATGGGTGGCAGATCCACAAGCAAGGCAGTGTCCCAATTTCTTCCTGCAGATCTCTGCGGTATGACCTGGCCTTTTGCAGTAGACGCAGTTGACCGCCTTTGGTTGGTTGTACTGATGCGCTTTGTTGGCCGCTGCTGGCTGTTGTTGCTGGGACTGCTGGGGATAGGAGGGCCTATTGTTGTTGTTGCTGTGCCTCTTGTTGTTGCCCTGATAGTTGTTGCTTGACCCTGGATGCTCCCTCTTGGGTCGGGCAGGTGAACTGGCCTCTACATCTTGGGCCACCTTCAACATCTTGTCATAAGTCTTCGCACCGTTAGCAGCTACTAAGGTGCGGATCTCTTCACGTAGCCCGTGCCGGAACTTCTTAGCACGTTCCACAGGGTTGTCCACCAGGTGACTTGCAAACCTGCCAAGCCTGTTGAACTCAGCCGCATATTCTTCAATTGTGCTGTCTCCTTGCTTCAGATCTTGAAACTGTCTTCCCATAGCTTCGAGGGCAGCCTCTGGAAAGAACTTCCGCTTGAACTGCTTCTTGAATAGCCGCCAGGAAATCCCTCCAGCTCGAAATCTTGGCTCGTTGCGGTACCAAATGTTAGCCAAATCTCTCAGCTGGAGTGGTACGGCCTCAACCATGAGGTCGTCTGGGAGTCGAGCGACGCTGAGGAGTCGCTCCATATCATCTAGCCACTCGTCTGCGTAGATGATGCCTTCGGTCCCCTTGAAGGGACGCGGGTCCAACTTCTTAAAGTTTTCCACAGTTCCAACCTTTACCTGGATAACAGGTTTGTGGTTAGACTAGAAATTCATTAATGGAATCCAAGCTTTTAAATCCTCCATTACCTTGGCAGGTTCCTGTTCTGACCGGGATGTTCCTAGCGCTGCCATGGCTACATTATGGGCGTTCTCCATGCCCTCTCTCATAATCGCGGTCTGCTCGCGATTTGCTTCAGCTTGGGCCCTCTGGGCTTCAAGAACTCCTCGTAGCAGGCCTACGAGTTCAGCGGGGTCCACTGGCACAGGTGGTGCAACAGGAGGAGTCACATCGGCTGGAATCGATGTGGTCCTGGGAGGAATGGGTGGAGCTGCATGCACTACTGAAGTGTAGGCAGCGCGGGGAGCTCTTGCAGCATGGGGGCGATCTGTGAGCTGCAATGGAGAGGGGTCGGACTGAGCTTGAGTTGGGGTGTGCTCAGAAGACGAAACCTCTTCTTCGGCTGGGCCGGAACGGGTTGTCTTTCCCCGTGCCATCTTCTGGAAGGTTTAGGAAGCAAGCATAAGCAGGGTAACCTATGTTCTATAAGCAAGCAAAATAATTGTATATATGTATAGATAGAAGAATTTGGTCCTATGATGTGACAGATTGAAATTTTCTCAAGAATTCTAAGTGTTCTAATTGTTTCTAGAGTCTGTTTTCCTAAAGTCATACTAACCTAAGGTCAAAGGCAAGTCGGCTAGCCTAAGTTGACTAGACCAAAGGTTGTAAACCAGACCTGCATGGGCCACCACTGAAAACATGTCACGACCCGATCCCAATAATCTGGGTCCAGTCGGATCATGCCCAGCCTGCACCGTTGTGAGACGGCGGCAGTAAGCTGTATCAATCCGTAGTAACACACAGACATCCAGAATACATGAAGAAAATTCAATTTTATTGCTAAGTCAGGAAGAGCAATTCTTTTACAATCAAAGATCAAACAAAACATGGTCCAGGGTTATTACTTCAACCCTGATTATTACAATTTGGAAAAATAAAAGGGAAACAACTAAACATCGGCCTCCTGGCTAGGTTCAGCTAGGGCTTCAGTACTCTGGTCCGGACCATAAAAGGTGTCATACGCCTCATCGTCACCGTAATCACCTAAAATTTGTTAATCTCCAGTCAGGAGGGAGCAAGAACATATATCCAATTCCAGCATCTTAACGATAATTAAAATGATGCAATGAGATAGTTTTGAACAATATTTATATTTTTGTATGCAACAAATATGAAACAAGAACAGTAAATGTCGATGAAGCAAATGATGACAAACTACAATCACTAAAAGTGTTTTGAGAAAGGTAGCATCCCATGGCCGGTTGGGGTTGGAGGCAATCTGTGTTCTAGTGAACACGGTGCGGCGTCAGTCCAGTGAGGTTGGACTTCAGCTATCCACAATGAGGCAATAAGGGGGCTTTGACCACGGGTGCTAACTTTTCTCCCCAGTTCCCAAGGCAATAATCAATGAGTCAATGAGTCAGTCAATCAGTCAATCAGTCGGTTCCGTGAATCAAGTGTCGTCCCAATATCTATATGACATGCAACATATTTAACTACAACTAAAATACGGGTTTTGAATTATATGAAACTTGCCTGGAGTTGGTTGGTGACGCGAGTGAGAGGTCGCGACGGTCTCAACCTTAGTTACAGGGACCTACAATTATTAATAATCTGATTTTAGAATTTAAACAAAAGGGTTTTAATCTGACTTGATTAGTTAACTAAGTTAATGATTCAATCCAACGATCGATTAATAATAATAATAATTTGTAATAGTAATTTAGTAATCAAAAACCCTTTTTAATAATAATAAAACTTATTTATTTTATCGTAGAAAATATTATATTTTTATTTTACGGTAAAATATCGTTTTGTTTCTAATAAGAAAATAGGAAAGTACGATTATAATAACATAATATCGTTTGTTTTTAGCAATCAATTTGTAAGAGAATAATATTTTGGAAAAACCTATTTAAATACTAACATATTATATTTTGAATACTGAAAATCATTTCAGAATTATATATTAAATAATTACTAATTAGTATTTAAATACTAAAAATCATTTCGGAAATTATCTATTAAATAATTACTAATTACGTAATATTTAATAAGGTTTTTATTTTATTATATATATATAATTAATATACGTATTGAGGATCGTTGTATTAAATCGTTAATTAATTAACCAACCAAAACTAACAAATCATTAATCTACTAATTAACTATAACCTATCAATTTCTAGGCTATCCCGGGATTGACAGAGCTTTATTCTGTCAGTCCCGGTCGGACAGGGGAGTGGTTTTGGAAGGGACAGCGCGTTCTGATAGTGGCACCTACCGGGAAGCTGATGGAGGAGCACCGAGGGGAGGCCTCGGACTCGGGATCGGGGTATTACGCGGTTCTGTGTCCTGGACACGTGTCCAGTGCTGTGTCCACTGTGTTCGGCCTGTGTCCTGCGTCCTGCCGCCGTGTCCGGGGCTCGGGGAAGCTGGCCGTCGGTCGAGGCGTCGCTGGGTGGGCTCGCCGGAGTTCGAGGGTCAGCCGGCTAGGGTTGCGGGCAGCGCCGGCAGTGGTCGCCGGAGGCTCGGCCGCTCAGCTCGAAGAGGAGGGAGAAGGGCTCGCCGGACGGGGCTGCCGGAGTCGGGGTAGATCTAGGGTTTTGGATTTGCGGGGGGGGGAAGAGGCTGAGGCGAGGGGATTTATAGGGGTTCGGGCGGGGGAGACCGGGGACGACGTGGGCGGATGATCCGGAGGGGGAGGCGACGTGGGGGGGCGGTTAGCCGGCCGGAAAACGCGGCGGCGGCGAGAAATCCGGAGTCGCGGGGGACTGGGTAGGGGTGACAGCGGTCCGGGTCGGGTCGGGCGCTGGTTCGGGTCTGACCGACCCGCCCGACCCGCTAGCCTATGGCCGGGCTGGGCTTGGTTGCACTGGGCTCGGCCCACTGGGCCGGGCCGGGCCCGAAACCTAAAAATAATAATAGAAATAATAATATAATAACAGTAATAATTAATTAATTATAAAAAAATAGTTTTTAGGCTTTTAAAAATAGGTCTGAGGCCCAATAAAATCCCAGAAAATTACCTCAGGTCCAGTTTTCCATTTTACACCCAAAAATATTATTTTTATGATATTTTAATACTATTTATTGCCAACTAAAAAAATCATTTATTAATTAAAGCCTTGATTTTAATTATAGAAAATTCCCGAAAATTTCCAGAAAATTGGGAAAAATCCAAGATTTAAAATTTTGAAAAATCAGGGAGTTTACACTTACTAGGGATAATCTCCTAGAATAAACAACAACAATTTGGGATAAACTTCTTGTATCAAGTTTGAGAGAGTTGCTACATTACTCTATTGAAGTACAATTTAGCCCAGAAACACTTAATAATTACCCACTCCAATTTTGACAAAATTTTATTTCCTTTAGGGTGTGTTTGGTAACCGGTATTTAGCCTTGAATTTTAACATCTAATGGATTTTGGGCAAAATCGTAAAGTCCCAGCGTTTGGTAGAGTAGGAAAGTCTCTTGGTTTTAGATGGTTTTGGAAAGATTTCGAGACATGCAGTCATGTCCCCTATCAAATTCTCTCTATCCACTTCCTATTTCTAAAGCCAGATGTGGGTGGAAAATGGTTGATTTGTTTTCTTTTTTCTATTATTCTATTTATTATTTAGTTAAAACTAAATAACAAGTAAACTAATAAATAAGTAATGAACAATTAATTAATATTAAGTTAGCATTTTAAATATGAATTATTTTTTCTTAATTAGTGTTAGCTGATAGTATAATAAAATATTTTAATATTAATTTTCGTCATTAGGTTTGGACTTATGTTATAATCGAATATTCTATATTTTGTATGTATCCATGTAGTATCCCATACATATTTTTGTATTTTTTATTTTTGATATATGTCCGACACGACAATGTCTAAAAGTGATATATTTGTATTTTTTAGATTTTGATTGAGTTTGTCTGAATTATCTAATCATTAGTAATTAAGTAGTAAATAAAAATAATTAATTATTATTTGAAACTAGTATTTATTTATTTTTATTTGTTGAACTAATTATCATTAAAATGTAGGGGTTGGTAGAAAACTAGGTGCTGGCAGCGGTTTGGTTTAGTTTAATTTTTTATTTTTTTTTGTTAATTAGTGATGTTTTCTAAATTTGTGTAATTTAATATAATTAATAGTAAACTATTAGTTGGAGAAAACTATTATTATTATTATTATTATTATTATTATTATTATTATTATGTAATTAAGATCATTATTACTATTATTGTTATAATTATTATTATTTTAATTAAAATAATTATCATTAAATTTTATTATTATAAAATATACTTCTACTTTGAACTTTTAATTTTTCAATCTCGACCAAACACTATTGTTCCCTGCTAGAAAGACACGAAAGTGCACAACATCTTATCTTTCTTTCCTCCTTAAAAGTTCGAGTCCAAATTTTTTTACACTTACTGATTCTTAACCTAACGAGTGGTCTTAGAATTTTGTCATAAAAAGAAAGGAAGTTAGGTGCTAGATCACTACATCTAGTCCACATGCATGTCACCATTGTCTTTTCCGAATTCTGAATCATAACTCCCAGTCCCACTGGACATATGTTTACTAAATAGTGCTTCTGACGATATTTGAATATGGATTATGTTAATATTAATTTATTATCAAAATTCTTGTCACTGAATCAGAACTTGATAATTATGACAAGGATTAAGGATAGTGACAACATTGGAACTCCAGTGTTAATGAGTCATGAGAAGGGACAAGGCTAAACGATTATAGAGTTAGGATTATGCCAATAGAATATCTAGATGAATATGTCAATTAATATGCATGAGCGTACGACTAGACTCTAGATGAGGAAAACAAAATTTCCCAACATTAAAAGACTTGATCCACTGACAAAGTAATTATTACCAAGTAGTGGTAAGAAACCCTCGACCAACGAAAAGAAAATGTACATACATCAAAACCGATCCGAGTGCAACCAACATTAAAAACGGAAAATATTACAGAAAGAAATGTAAAAACATGAAACCGAACCGAGTGCAACCAAAAGTGATGACATTATTTTCCTAGTGGTGAACAACGTAGTACCCATGCATGTCATTCATCGATCACTTCACTTGCATGGAGTCGGCAGCGGAGGTCCACAGAGGCACTCGTTGTGGAAGAAATCGTAGTCGCTCTCGAAACTTTCCGAGGTCGGAATCTGGCCGCAAAGCCTGTTGTAACTCACGTTGAAAGCCTTCCACGCTACCGCCCCAAACGCCTTCGGAATGCCACCGTAGATGTTGTTATGGTTCAAGTCGAGTTCGACTAGATTCTTGGGCAGCGCCAGTAGCTTGGTGAAGTCGAACTCGAACCTGTTCCTCGACAAGTTCAACCTCTGTAGGGGCAGGGAATCGCCGAACAGGAACGAAGCGTCGCCGTTTAGTTTGTTGCGCGACAGGTCTATGTCTAGGAGGGTGGTGGAGTTGGAGAAGGAGGTCGGGATGGGGCCGGTTAGGTTGTTGTGGGACAGGTAGAGGTACTCCAAAGGCGCCTTGGCCAGCGACTCGGGGATGGGTCCGGTTAGCTGGTTTCGGTCCAGCCCGAGGAAGTCGAGTAGGGGAAGGGTGGAGAGGGAGGGAGGGATGGAGCCCGTGAAGTGGTTGAATGCGAGGTTGAGGTAGCCGAGGGAAGTGAGATGCGAGAGGAAACTAGGGACCGGTCCCGAGAGGTCGTTCCAGTCGAGCCAGAGGAAGGCCAGCTCGGTGAGCTTGGCGAGCGTAGATGGAATTGGACCGGTTAGGTTGCTTAGCTTGTGGAAGGCTAAGGAAGTAAGAGAGGGGAGGTCGCCGATGGCGGGAGAGATGGTGCCGGCCACGTTGTCTCTGGAAATGACGAGGGTGGCCACGTGACCCGACTTGTCGCACCTGACGCCGTTCCACTTGCAGCAGTTTGAGGTCACGGCGCCGGGGCCGGGCTGGCCCCACTCTCCGATAAGGCCGGAAGGGTTGCCCATGGCGGATTTGATGGCGAGGAGGGCTTTCCGTTCGGAGCTGTGGCAGGAGGAGGAGGAGGAGGAGGAGGAGAGGTAGGGAAATGAGGATAGAGTTATCAAGAGGAGGAGGAAGAAAGAAATGGTGTGGGATGCCATTTTCGAAGATTGAGTGAGAAGCTACGAACAGGGTTATATATATATATATATATATATATATATATATATATATATATGTATGGCTGGAGTGACGAGAACAATGCTATGGGCTACACTGAATCCTGTAACACGTACACAGACATATTGATGCAATGGCTTTCAGTTCGGTTCGGAATGAATTAAAATTCTAACTCCTCCCTTGTATATTGATTGATATAGGAGTTAGTGGAGGAGTTCCAGAAGCAAAGGCAAGGCCGTCTTTGCCAAAGTAGTTATTGATCATGAAGAGCCTAACCTTTTTTCCTGTCTTGACGAAGAAGAAGGCACGAGGAGCAGTCCGGAGGAAAATAGAAAATACCGTGGGCATGACATGTTAATTTCTTCTTCAATGCAGCAGGAAAGGAATGGTCTGATACTTAGGGCTTCAAATGAGCCAAGCAGTTCGCGAGCTGCTCAAAGCTCGGCTCGATAAAAGTTCGTTTGAGCTCGGTTCGTTTAGTAAACAAGCTAAATTCAAGCTTTACTTTTGAGCTTGGTTCGTTTAGTAAATAAACTAAGTTCAAACTTTATTTTTGAGCTCGTTTAATAAACGAGTCAAGCTCAAGCTTAGAAGTACTCGGCTCTTTGAGCTCGCGAGCTGACACGTTTAGAAAATTGCGAGCTGGCTCGCTTAGAAGCTCATTTAGGAGCTCGTTGCTGGCAATTTATCAAATTATTTTGTTATTTCAATTTAAATTTGTTCTTTGTTGAATTCTAAGTTTATGCATGTTTTTATAACAATATGGTTTTGTGCATTATATATAATTATATGTTGTTAATAATTGATATTAAGGGACCTTTTTAATTAAATTTTTATAAATAGATTGTTAATATTATAGGTACTTGAAGTCAAGTCTAACTAGCTTGAAATCGAATTCGTTATGCTCGAAATCAAGCTTAATGAGCTTGAAATAAAGCTGAATAAGCTTACAATTAAGCTTAACGAGCTTGAGTTTGAACTTATCGAACTTGTTTATCAAGTCAAATTAGAGCTCAAATCAAATCAAGTTCAAATTTAATATAAACGAGTTCGAGTCAAGTTCAAGTTCTAAAATAAAAAAATTATCTAACTTGAGTTGGATTAATCCTAATCAAGCCAAGTAAGTTTAAATTTTTTTTGCTCGGCTTGGTTCATCTTCACCTTTAGTGATACTGATCAAGGGGCGCTGCTAGCTGTTTAAAGAGAGATTGGGTGGCAAAATACGTACAAATGTGAGATATGGACGTGCATTCTTATACATTGGGATTAGCTGGCATGCATATCATTCTGAAGTGGCGTCTGGCATTGTCAAGGACTTCTGAGTGAAACGTCGGATATATATATATATATATATATATATATATATATATATATATATATATATATATATATATATGGGTAAACAGTATATGGCTCATATTTCTTTTTTCATATATATATATATATATATACAGGTCTCTAGCATGCGCTTGGAGGACCAATATAACAAAGAGAACGGGTTTCTGGGTTCGTAGGGTATTGTTGGTTATAATGGAAGACTGCCGGAAAAATGGTTACGGTTCGAACTTTTTCATAAAAACTTAGTTTAGTTCTAATTAGGTGAAAAATACATAAAAAAAAGAAAAGAAAAGAAAATGGTAACTGTCCTTTTTTTTTTCCAATGTCCACTAATTTTTAAAATAGATTATTATAATTATTCTTAATTTATAAGAAAAGTTATATATTTTTATTTTTTAAGCTGTAATAAACTAAGAATCACTACAAGAAAAAGTCAAATTAGCGACGTTAAAAAACGTCGCTAAATGCCAAAAAAACATCGTTAATCACTTTTAGCGACGTAATTAGCAACGTTTTAAAGAAATCGGAACTCAGCTAGTCGCTGAAAGAAAAAACGTCGCTAAACGTTGTTGTACCGACGTTTTTTAGCGACGTTAGTGCGTCGCTAAATTAGCGACGTTTAGCGACGCAACGTCGCTGATTAGCGACGTGATCATCAGTCGCTTAACGTCGCTAATTAGCGACGTTACAGCGACGTCTTTAATGACCTGGCAAAACTGTCATGTCAGCAATTTGCGACATAAAGCGACGTTTTTAGCGACGTCATTGGCGACGTGAATAAACGTCGCTAATTACGACGTATTTAGCGACGTCTATTAACGTCGCTAAACGTCGCTAAAAACGTCGCTAATTTTACAGTGAAATAATAAAAAAATGAATACTGAATTGTTTCCAAACTATTATTCCTGCACTTTATTAATTCACAATCTGTACAAATAGACCCAGAGCAACCCTCCGTTGAATTTCTGGGTTTGCCGACCCCCTTGGGTTGAACACTCAACACCGGTAAATTAACATATACTTAATATGAATAATATAATAAAATTTGAAGAAAAGAAAACATCCAGCAAATATCATCGTAAAGAATACAGCAAATATATATCCATATGGCAAATATATATCCATACAATGAGTCTCATCCTAAATAATACAAACAATACAAATATCCAGCAACTATACTACTGCGGATCTGCAGGAGGATGACCACCGGCGCGCATGAAGGATAAGAACAGCTCATACTGCTCCCGTGAAATCGACATCGATGTCGATGGAGAAGGCAGTGACGTCGGTGGAGTCTGTGTCGATGTAGGCGCACCAGGAGGATGTATCCGCTCCAAGTCTGCGAGTCGCTGGCTGTAAGAATCCATGGTAGATAACAGCCTCGTACTGCTATGCACCATTGAATCTTGCATCATCGTCAACCTCTCGTCCATGGATAGCTGTGATGCCTGCAGCTCCGTGATGTTGCGGTCTGTCGAGCCTCTAAGATCATTTGTCAAATTTCGGAGCTCCGTGATGCTGCGGTCGAGCATGTCGAATCGTGCGATGAGCGTCGGATCGTCCGCATGCGGCTGGAACCGAGGCTGCTCCTCCATCCTTCACAGCAACTCGTCACAGAGAGACGCAATCTGACGGTCAACGGCCTCCTGGACTCTGGCCGACGACTGCGAGGGCTGTATGGAATGCGCAGTTGTCGGGGAGGCCCTAGATGACTGCGTCGCAACAAATGCGCCATAGGATCCCGTACCGTAGGACGTACCCCTCTGGAGACCACCAGCTGCGGTCACCCACATGTCGTTCGCCGACGGAGCTGGAGCGGGCTGCGAGGAAGTACCGGCCTCTCCATCTGTAGGTGCACTAGCAGTCGCCCGCTCACGCAGCCTAAGATACTCGGCCTAGAAAGGTTTGAAAACTCGATAATTGCCTAAGTTATATTAAAATTAACACAAAGTAAAGTAATACTTACATAAGTCTGCGAGGCCCTCTTATCAATGAGATTTCCGTTCTTGCGATGGGTGGCCAAGAAGACGGTCACCATGTTTGCATCCTCACCCCTCTGTACCTGTTAAAAATATATTGTTTAGTACTAAACTTAAACATTTTTTCCTACTACCATTTTATCGTACTTACATTAAAATAATATATCTTAAATAAAAAATATACCAAACGACGAAAATGTTCCGTCATCGGAATCGAGCCACCACACCACTTTGCAGCATTCTGCCTAGCCGCCTTGGCCTTCTCAGACATTTCCTTGTAGCTCGGATCGTAGCATCGGCCTCCTCGACCGTCAACGCATAATCCATGTCCTGCTGGGGTATCTCCCTCTGCTGGTGTGGGACATGATGTTGTGCCACAGGTGGCCTAGCTCCAACTCTCAGATCTTGTGCTCCACCACATGGAGGTGCAGTGGGGCAATCTCGCATCTGGTGAGCAGCGGATCCACAGAACAGACACACCTTCAGCCTCCTCCTACAAACATTACAAGTGTGTCCTGCCTTCCTGTAGTAGGCACAAGTGGGCACTCTCTGATCCTAACTCTGTTGCGCTGTCTTTTGCACATAGGGACGCTTAACCGGTCCCGCACTACCATTCGCACTACCTGAATCATCCCTGCCTCTCTTGGACTTGAGCTCCAAGTCATCCTCTGCCCTCTGAGCGTCCCCCTACGATCTGCTCGAAAGTCGCCTCGCGGTCACTCCAAGTCAAAGACTTGACCGCCATGACCAAGCCCTTGCGAAACTTCTTCGCCTTTGCTGCCTCACTCAAGCCCTCCACAAATCTGCCCAGACGGCAGAACTCCGCTGCGTACTCGTCCACTAGCATGCTCCCCTGAACGATTGCCTCAAACTGGCTCTCTAAAGCACTGAGAGCCACATCTGGAAAAAAATTCTCCTTAAAAAGCCTCTTGAAAGCCTCCCAAGTAAGCCCTGGTGCCGCGATCCTCGTATCAGTGTGATACCACGTCAAAGCGAGGTCGAACATCTGGCTGCCCGCTGCCTCTATCTGCATGTTGTCTGGAATTTGTGCCAGCCGAAAAATCTCCTCAATCCGCTATATCCAGTCATCCGCGTACATGATCCCTTCTGTACCCCGGAACTCCTTGGGCCGCATCCTCTGGAAGTCAATGATGTTACCCAGCCTCGGATGCTGAGCCTGATTTGCATGTGGCTGGATCTGAGCTACTCTGTTTACTGTCGTCATGGCCACCTGGTGGGAATTCTCAATGCCCAGCCTCATCACATCCACCTGACGGTGCTGCGCGTCCATTATCTCCCTAAAGAACGAAAATAACTACGCGGCGTCTACTGGTGCAGGAGGTGGTGGAGGAGGTACCACCGGAACGACTGGGGTAGTCCTCAGATCGAAAGGTGGAGGAGGATCCCCGAGAGAAGCAGATGCTCCATCAACCGCAGGAGTGGTGAGTGGAGCGGTAGCAGCTGCCTTAATACGAGTTGGACGAGAGGTAGCAGACCTCTCGGTGGCAGCTGCTGGAAAGGTGAGGTGAGACCGTGTCTTCGGAGGCATCCTGAACACAGATCAAAAAAAGTCAATATGGCGCAAGATACGATATCATCAAAGGAGGACAGTAATATTTCAAAAGAAAGCAATTTCAGAATAATTAGAATAGATTAGAATTGTTCCTAGTCGTGATTGAGTACACTCTCATCCTAAATCCTATATCCTAGAGCAAGTTCGCAGCAGTACAACTAAATCGTTGTACTACCACGACATCGCACTAATTGCGAAGCTCGAGACCTGCGTGGGCCGCCACCAAAAATGTGTCACGATCCGCACCCAAAAAATCGGGCATGAGTCGTGGGTACATCCAACCTACGCCGCAACATCGGCGGTAAAATGCTGTCTAGGTCTACTATCTAGCTAACAATCTCACACAACAATATAAGTATCTGTCAAGATCTCAACTCCAAACGGAGGAACAATATGATAAAGATAATACAAATACTCAATCACGATCTAAGCACGATAAGATAACAAGGAAGACTAACAACTACAAAGTCTAAACAACAACTACTACTAAAGACAACAATAATAATATTAATAACAACAATATCCTGAATCAAATACAATACAAGGTCTCAAACCAAAAGCCGGAAACAAATCCGGTACCAAAAGCTAATAAATACAACTAAGGTCCTAGTGATCTCGGCTACCAACCCAGAAATTACTCATGAACTAAGGTGATTCCAGAAATAGAGGCCAGAAACATAAAATATACGTGTCGCAAGTAAATAAATCCAGAAATACTAGTCAGTGTCATGCCAGAAAATCAGATAATACTATACTAGAAGCTGAATCATAATAATCATCAGATAATGAAAACAATCAGAGAATGTACTCGCATGATGTCCTGAGAAACTGGCGAGGATCGAGGTCCGAACTGGCGTCGCAATGACCTATTACGAAAAACAAGGTTAAACGGGATTCTAAAGAGTTAAATAGATATAAAATAACTAAAGACAAGCTTCTAGGGTTGTTCTAGGTCAAACGGGTCAAACCGATAAAATTTGGGTCAAAAAGTCAACCTTGGGTCCAAAAGTCAACTCTAGGTCAAAACTAGGTCAAAGGTTGACTTTGGCGGTCAACCGGGACAACTACGGTCAACTCTAGGTCAAACTAGGGTGCCCCTAAAATTCTAGGTTAAAACTAGCTCATTAAGTTAGTAAACCCTCAAACTCGCCTCCTTGAGATACCGGGATACCCTCGGTATCCGATATCTCAACCTACGCGATATACCCCGTCTAAACCCACTAATACATATCCTAGCACGTATATATATATATATATATATAAAAAGCAACTCTAACATCATTCCTAGGCAAAAACCCAATACCTCGCCCCGATGCCCAATACCTTGAGTATCTCAAGGTATCGCGATACCTCGTCTTACCCCTCACTAACACTAGCTAACTAGCTAACTATCTATATATATACTTATATATATACTACTATATGTAAATATCAATATATATATATATATATATATATATATATATATATATATATATATATATATATATATATATATATAACCTAGTATTTAGGCTATACCCCGATATCTCATATCCGATACCTCACTACCTTCAATACCTTGATATCTCAAGGTATTGAGATACCTTACCTACCCATCTCAACTCACTAACTAGCTAGCTAGCTATACCTATATGTATATATCTATATATCTATCTAGGTAAATATATATATATATATATATATATATATATATATATATATATATATATATATATATATATATATTTTTATTTATTTATTTATTTATTTATTTATCCATACTTATATCTATATCTATATCTATATCTATATATATATATATATATATATATATATATATATATATATCTATATCTATCGAATCTCTCTCTCTATTACACATAGCTAATAGCTAATGGGGGGATATGCTGCTACTGCGAAGTGCACGTGTCCTCGAAGGTGTTGATGTCCCGTCTGAGTCGTTCGATATGGGGTGCCGGCCCGATACCGAACCATTCTACTCTAATAGAAATAATTATCAGTCCACTAAAATTACAGTTTACAAGTACAATAATTACAATAAATGAAAAGCATAACGAGAAGCGCATGGGCGTGAAATCGTCAACGAGCAAAGGGTACTTGCCTAGATGGCTCGGCTAGATATGCAAGTCTTCGACACTCTGGATCCAAGCTCGCACTTCCTTCGGGATCCTCAGAACACACCATAAATAATTATCAAACATCAGCATCAAACAATAAAATATAAACAAATCACAAGAGATGGCACGAGGCTTACGATGTGGGTCCCACAAGCGGTGTAAGGATCTGAAACGTGGAAACTGAGGCACTCAGATCGAAGTGGCATGAGCACCGAGACTAATAGGAACATAACGTACATGTAATTCAAGACGTGCACAAATTTCCAAGGAATACGTAGTGCTCAAATCGACGCGGCACGTAAATTGGTTCGTACGCGTAAATCGATGCGGCACGGATCACGAGAAAAGGTACAAAGGCCAAGGGCAGGAAATTCAAGACGGTGCACAAACCAAAATGGCACGGTGCTAAAGGCAGCACGGGGCTCGAGGCTCGTCGCGAATCCCTCATGACACGTGGATCGAGACAGCACAAAAAATAAAATCGACACGGCTCCGGAAAGAGTTACGGAGGAAAGGAAACTACAACGATGGCGGTGACGGTGTTGGAAGTGGTGGTGGTGGCCATGGTGAAGGTGATGGTGGCGGCGCCAGATCCGGGTCGGGTTCCGAGAGAGAGAGCAAGAGAGAGAGAGATCCGAGAGAGAGGGTGAGGGGGTTCGAGTGAGAGTGGGAGAGGGGGGGAGAGATCTAGAGTGAGAGAGGGAGACAGATCGAGAGAGGGGGTCGAGAGAGGGCTGAGAGAGAGAGAGAGAGAGAGAGAGAGAGAGAGAGAGAGAAGAGCGTGAGGGGGAGAGAGATCACCTGAGAGAGGGGAGGGCGGGACCGGTCTCCAGCAGGTGAAGGGAGGGGGGTCTGTAAGTGGGGAGAGAGAGGGTCGGGTGAGTGAGGGGGAGAGGAAAGGAAAAGAGAGGGGGGGGGGGGGGGGGGGGGGGGGCTGAAGGGGTGAGTGGTACAGGTAGGTTAGAGTTAAGGGTTAGGGTTTGGTTTAAGGGTTGGGTTAGAATTAAGGATTAGGGATTAGATTAGAGATTAAATAATAATAACAATAACAATATTAACAATAACAATGCAATAAAATTAAGAAAATAACAATGATAATAATGTCACTAATAATACCAATATAATCACAATAAAATTTATAAAACCAAATAACAATAACAATAAAATCGCAACAACAATAATGAAGAATCAAGCATCAAAAATCAAGGCCAACCAAGTTCCAGAAAATCATATATAAAATTTAATAACATGCAATTTACGAAATATATGCATATACATATTTAGAAAATGTAGGAATAAATAGCCGGACCGGCTCGGCTCGTTAATCATACTCGGATCGGCCCACACCGGATTTGACCGAACCGAGTTCGATCCGAATTTTGGGCCGCCAGGTCCATTAGACACCATGAGGTATCAGTGAGTCTTCTCATGACTAAGACAAAAATTTTAAAACCCATCAAATATCACATTAACAAAAGTTGATTCCAGAAATTTGCAAGTAAATTGGTTGAATTAAGTAATAAAATATGTGCTAAAATGGATTTACATAAAAACCAGCATTAAGTGTTGCTCTCCTATAAGTAATAGAAATATTTTTTTAAGAACAATCTCTCAACGTGTTCAAAAGTTGTTCAAAATAGAGATAGTATTTCAAATTGTTTTAACAGTTTTTTATTTTGTTTTTCTAAAATTAAGCAGCAGCACTCAAATAGTCATGATAGACAAACCCAAAGCCAGTCTTAATGAGGCAAATTAGTAGGTGTACTATAATATTTTTGTACCGTACGTATAAGCAAAGGCAAAGTCATAATTTTAATTTAATCTAGACTGAACTTAAAATGTTTAGATTTTTTTTTTTTAACAAAATAAATATTGTGTCAAATCTAAAGCCTTTAGTGAATTTTTATTTTTTTAACAAACCGAACTAATAAACCTCTACTGCAACGCTTTTCACATTAGCCACAAATCATTCTTGTTGTAGTGCTGGGATGTTGCATCTAAACATAGAAACATCACTTGAATGATAAGTTATAGCTATATCTTGACTTCACAAAAACACATTTTATTTATCCAGTAAATTTGCCTTATCATACCTCTTTTTTCTCGCCTCCTCTTACATACAAAACAAGCAACCAATACAGTCCCCAGAACGACAGCAATGGACATGATGGCAACAGTTCCACAGTGGGAGTACTAGAGACGTGGGCAGCCGCATGAATCTTCAGTAAAGTTGTCTTCCCACCCACAAGAAGAAAAAATTATTAGGTGTGACGTTCTCAGTGCACCATTTCTCTCTCCAACCGTTAGATTGCATGGGGATATGCACATGCACACATCTCCATGGCAATCTAAGGGTTGGCATGGGAAGGATGCAGTGAGACCGGCAAACCCAATAATTTCTCCACAGGAAGGTCTCAGTAAAACCGCATGGATCTATCTACGTAGGAGAATAGGAAAGGACTGGGCTTTAGAGGGCATGACTTTAGCCCACCCCCATATATATAAAAAAATTAATTTTGTTTGGCTGGGTGGGCTGGAGCCCACCCTAACCCACCAATAGATCCGCCTATGCGTGGAAGTGATAAACAACAACTTTATAATGATGATAATAAAGGCACAAATAACCGAACATCAACAGTAAGAACAAATACGCAATATATCAACGTGGTTCAGTCATGTTCGACATGCTCTATGGAACAAGAAAAGAAATTACTTTATTGAATCAATAAGAGAAAAAATCTTACGAGTACACATACAAACCATAACGCGAACACCCTCCTTACGAGAATTTCAACGAGATATCAACATTTCTCCTTACGAGATCTTCAACGAGATGTCAACATTTATTTTTCTAGATTTCCTTAATAATAGCCTCCATAAACTTTCTCTTTCAAATCTTCCTTAAACTTTCAAATCAATAAGTGACGGAAGAAAACGTTAAATAGGATCTCCTCGGAGTTCTTAAATTGAAAACAATTTTGATCGTGGAGTAACTCCTCAAATCTGAACCGTTCGTCATTTCATCCCGATCCCGAAGCCATCAACATGCCTGCGATATGTCTCCATTATGCTTGATGAGTACATAAAATATGCACAAAGTTGCTGGAATAAAAATACATCAAAAATACATCTACCGATAAATGGCAATGTACCGACGATATACCATTTTGTGACCCTCGGCTCGTGTAAACTCCGTATCAATGCTCCGACTACTTCCGAATTTCTCCCATAACTACCCATATACAAGAAATATGAAACTCTACTTGCAAAAGGAATTATCGTACCCTGATTATGTTTTTAGTGTAGCCTTTGTTTTATTAAGAGACAAAACCTAAGTAATTTTCCTTTTACCAATTGGGATTTTATTTATTGGGCCAAGTTGCTAGACCGCATGTGAGGATCATATTCCAAGCTACAAAACTACACGCTATAGTGAATTTTACAAGCAACCGCTTAAGAACATAAATTTTAATCTATTTAATAGCACCACCACCTCTTTAAACCGCTATCGCACATAGTATGTGGTTGGTTCACCAGTCCAATCAAACAACTACAAACATAGGATTTTAAAAAAAAAAAAAAAAAAAACTACAAACATTAAACAAATATAATGGCCGAAATTCTGGGATCTACTGTTATTAAAAGAGAGAAATGTTTATGTTCTACAATTACAAGGAGAGGTGGGTTTTTTTTTTTTTTTTTTTTTTTTTTTTTTCACCATATTTTTGTACAATTGTACGCTTTAGATTCTTCGTGGTGGGGATGGAGATTTCTTTAAGTTAGATTTTTAGAATTGTTATTTGGTTACAAAATTATAAATAACACTTTTATTATTTTATTTTTGGTAGCGTATAAATAAAAATAACTTAGATTATAAATTTGTACATTTTTATACAATAAAATGTGAAAAGAATAAAAGAATAATTTTTTATTTTTATTCTACTTCAAGTTTAAGAAAGAAAATATGAGACCAAATTTTGAAGGAAACCATACTTATTTTATATCATAACTAAGAGTGAGATTCAAGTCTTATTTATTTGTAACCAAACAACAAAAATAGAAAGAATTTATTTTTATACTTTCACTTTATTATGGAAATATTTGCTTGTTTTGAATATATAGAATTCTGAAAAACCAAAAAAAAAAAAAAAAATTTGATATGGTCGGTAATATAATTAATTATCAAAAAAAAATTAATTATATATTTTAAAATTTTAAATTTAAATTTAAATTAATAAGTAATTTAATATTAACATTAATATTTAAAAAATTAGATAATTAATTTTTTTGGTTAAAATTTGTCTTTTTTTTCTTTTTTCTTTTTTTAGATATCCGACAATACGTGCGAGAATTTACGCCTCCCCCGCGGTTTGATCCCGAGACCTCCGTCCAGCCAAAAAAGTTATACATTTTCTCACTGACCACAAAAACCAATTTAGTTGGTTGTTAAAATTTGTCACGTCAACTGTCATGTTAGATGTCACGCCCCAGTCCCAAAATGTCAGGAACTAGGCCACGTGTCACTGGCCAGCTGACACGTCACTAAGGGCTTAATCCACTTTGATGGACCCAAAGGAACGTGCTACGCTGTCCTAAAATACTACAAGTACAAACAGGTATATCTATCTCATCCACAACAAAATGTCAGAAAAGCAAGTGCTGAATATATATATAAAACTGAGTCTGATACAGTACACAACTGGTGAGAATACAAGCCTACTACAAAAACTGATAATAGCGCAGAAAAATCAGATAGACTAAGTAGCGTCTATCTGAGAAAAATATCTGCATCTCCATGTGGCAGGCCTCTAGGGTCAAGCAAACTCTGAGGGTGTCTCCTCGAGCTCTTCCTCGGTAGCACATCTGGCCTCCTGATCAGGGCCGTACACAGTGGGGTAGAAAGCCTCATCTAGATCTGGCAGGGAACCAGGTCCTCAGTGGGACATAACAAGATACAGAAAATGACATGCCATGTATGTAAATACTGAATAAAGGAAATAAATACAGGGTGCTAACCATCTAAGTGAAATGCAAGTAAAGACCTTGTAGTACGCATGGGAATGTGTCGGCTAGACATATGCTGACGTAATTCACCAATCGTGGTGACTGGCTAGTATAGGTGTCATATGCCCCCTGACTCAAGGGAACTCTGCAATCGACCATCTCTGGTACGAAGGTATAAAACATTTATGGAGGGGGTGTCCCATACGTCTACTAGTTATCTTTCCCATCCCGATGAAACTAAATGTCAAGTCGTACTTTTACTGAATTATTCTAATCCGTGATGCGGGTCACACGTACTGGTAGCTAATCAAATACGCAGCTCATATCCCAATATGTAATGCAACCATGTTGCGTGTTCCCGTGATAGGTCTAGGAGAATATCATAATATTCTCACAGTGTTGGTGAGTCTGTAATACTAAGTTATTTATGTCAACATATCAGCTGACTGTACCCAAGGCAGTCTCAGGTAATCATGGCTATATGAAATTCAAGAACAAAACATATATCAATAATTAAATTCAAACAGTAACTTGGCAAGGTATACTTGCCTACTCCTTGATAGTGTTGATAACCTGATCTCACAGTCAGGTTTGAGGTTGCTGGTGACAGGGGGTCACTGGCTGTGCTGAAGGTGGTTTCTGTTAAAACAGACAGGGTTCGTGAATATCATGGTTGTAATATAAAGTATATATATATACATATATACTTATATACACATATATAGTATGTATATATATATGGATATAATATATATAGCAGTATATATAGTATATAAAGAACAGAAAAATACAGGTATATATATAATTATAATAGTAGCAGGGTATATCCACTGCTATATATATATATAATAATATCAGGGTGTATCCACTGATATATAGTAATATAGTAATCAGGGTATATCCACTGATGTATATATATATAATAATATAATAATCAGGGTATATCCACTGATATATATATATAATAATTAATAAATCAGGGTATATCCGCTGATATATATATATAATAATATAATAATCAGGGTATATCTACTGATATATATATAATAATTAATAAATTAGGGTATATCCACTGATATATATATATATAATAATATAATAATCAGGGTATATCCACTGATATATATATAATAATTTATAAATCAGGGTATATCCACTGATATATAATATAATTAAATTGAAATGACAGTACAGAATTTATAAATAAGCTGTAATATCCAGCACAGTATAATATATAATATCATATATATATATATAGATATGTAATTAATTAAAATGACATTGCAAGAATTGGAAATATATATATATATATGAGCTGTATTATCCAGCTGAATATAATATATTACATATAGATAATATATATATAACAAATGCAGGAAATATAATAAGTGCAGAAAATAAATAACAGAAAAAAAATGTATAGTATACATATAACATATATATAATATGTTATATATACTCATATAAATATACATAACATTTATATAAATATATGAATACATATATTTATATATATATTGCATATATATATATATATATATATAAGCAAAACAGAATTAAATACATATATACATATTAGTAATTATTACATAATATAATATAGTATATGTAAATATACATATATATATATACATATTTACATATTTACATATATAAATATATATGTATAGAATAATAGATATATATACATATATTTAGTAAATATATAATAATAGTATATACAGTATAATATACTGTAAATAATAATATATATATATATATATATATATATATATATATATATATATATATATATATTAGGGTTAGGTATTATACCCTCTGACAAGTGGGCCCTAGGGGTCGTCGACGGCGGGTGGACGGCGGCGGAGTCGGCCGGAGGCGGCCGGAGGAGCAGGAACAGTAGCAGTAGCTACTGGCAGCAGCAGCAGCAGCTGAGTGCGGGGGCTGCCGGCGGCGGAGGAGTGGCGGAGGTGGCCGGGCAGGGTGCGGGATCGACGGAGGAGGGAGGGGCGGTCAGGTTGGTGGTGGTGGCGGAGGTCCACGACGGCGGTGGCGGTGGCTGGAGGCGGTCGGGATGGGGGTGGTGGTGCAGTTGGAAAGAGGGGTCGGGGTTCTGTGGAGGTCAGGGCGGTGGCTGGAGGCGTCGTGGGGTGGTGGTGGTGGGTTGGTTCGACGGAGGGGACGACGTCGAGGCGTTTGGGGGTGGTGGCGGTGGTCGGCGACGGCCGAAGGCGGCGCTGGGGGTGGATGGGAGTGGTGGTGGTGCTGTAGAGGTGAAGTCAGGATGGGTCTGCAGTGGCTGGCCACGGCGGAGCAGGCGGCCGGAGGTGGGTGGCAGTGGTCGGAGGGAAGGGAAGGGGAGTGGCGAATAGTCCGGCGGTGGTCCGGTGGGCGGAGGGTGGCCGTGGTGGTGGTGGGGTGTGTTGGAATGGAGGGAATTGCTAGGGTTTATATAGGGTTGGGGCAATGGCAATTCTGTAAATAAGTGAAAATCCAGGGTTATATTGGTAATTTGATTTTTTGGATATTTCTACAGGATTTTTCTGGGTGTTTTGGGTGGGTCCCACACACCTATTGTCTAGCCAATAGGATTATGCCACCTTGCATGCAATTTTGCATAAAAACTCCTAACTTTTCATAAATTGCATAAAAGCATAAAATTTGTATTTTGCGTAATTTTATAATTTACCAAATTTTAAATACTGATTTCCCGAAATTCTGAATTGTACAGAAAATTGCGCAAATTTCAAATACCGTTTCGAGGAGCCTCGTTCAGGTACTCGTATCTCGTACCTCGTAGCTCCGATTTTGATTCCGTAAATTGCAACGCGTAGCCTGTATGACCCCCTCGGTGTCCGGGCAAACCGCTCGGTGCATCGCGACCTGTGGTGATCGCACACCGTGATCCAAAAACAGGAAAAACCAGACCCTGTTTCACCCCGGAACTGAGTACGCCCCGCCAAACGGGACGACTTGGTCGCGTGCGGCCTTCACAGATACGTGCGCGTCGTCGATACGGACGTGTGGGATTTCGCGGAAGCTGATTCGGGTGTGCGTGCACACCGGAATCAACGCGTATCCGCGGACATCGCCCCGTATCCGACTTCTCTGCATTTTATCCTAACTTTGTGTACACACGTCGGATCGAGACGAAACTTGCGCCATCGCACTCGTAGCGATACGCTGGTCCTGTGGGTCAAGTTTGGTGCGATTCTGAGAACATTGACGAAATCGCGTGTCGTGGGCCCTACAGGCCCCGCTCGACGGGCGATTTTGTGATCGGCTCATCGGAATTCAAATCTGAAAGTTCCGTTGGGTTCGTATCAGCGTTCCTGACCTGTTGACACTAAGTTTGGTGAATTTGGAGACCGTTGACCCTGACACGTTTTTCGGTGCAAAGCGGGCCCACCGGTGGACCCCGTTTTGACCCAAAATTGTCGTTTCTGCCCTTGTCTCCAAATTGGACTCAAGGACAGGCGTTTCTAGCTAATTGACACCTTCTGAGCATGATGGTAATGTTTATTTCAGCATATGGAGATAATTCTGGAAATTTTCCGAGAACATGACCGTAGTGGAATCCAAACATCAGGCAAGTATACCTTGCCAACTTTCAGTCTTTAATTTATATTACTTGTCTTAAATATAACTGTTGTACATGCTTAACCTAGGAAACGTGTGACGTACTTAGTGTCCGATCATAGTCGGGTGCCAACATCGTACGCGGTGTTGGGTACGTCATCTAGAGATGGACATTCGATACCCTTTACTCTCTAGTACTTGTCTTATCAAGTACGTTACAACCCAGGACACTTGACACTATACATTGACAGAATCTTCCTGAGATATTCATGGTGATTCTGTATAGGATACAGGACTTGACAGAGATATTTTATTTATAGACAATATGACTTGTGCATTAGCTATGATCCCGCTTGACATGGACATGAGACGTTATGGTCATGTTATGCGTGATTACATTGGGTGGGGAGAGACACACAGACTACAGGCTGATCATATATATATATAACCACTATTATTGAGAGGTTGTAGACTCTCGGAGCAGAGCTAAACCCACTACCGGTTATCACATATATATATATCCACTACTATTGTGAGGTCGTAGACTCTCCAGCAGAGCTAGACCCTTTACTGGTTATTACTGCTACCGGCTCCCCGACACAGAGCTTGTAGCGGTCTCAGCTTGAGTACTAGTGTTGCTCTCATTTGCATATCACGTAGATGGTTACATAGTTTACCCCATTGTTTATTTATTTACTTGCACTGCATTTATTTGGCTTGTATTATCTGTACCTTGCTATGTCCCCTGAGGACCTGGATCCAGATTATGTCCCCAGGTTTAGCTGAGGAGCATTATCCCGAGGACTACGGGACAGGAGCTGAAGCTGTAGCAGGACTTGATACTGGAGCAGAACCGAACCCCGAGGACGAGGTGACTGCTGAAGACTTTTCCTAAGTACCTGATTTCGTACTCAGTATTTACTTTATGTTAGACTCTTTTGTTCCTGGTCTGTTGAACCAGTGTATTCAGACTTATGTCGGATTGTTTCTCCGACCGACTTGTTGAGACTTGTTGCTACTTATTTATATTTCATTATGCAGTTTATTTCCTTATCTTTATGGATGAGATTAGTGTGACTTGTTGTAGTAGACCTTCTTTACAGCTTAAGTACGCCCTGATGGTTCCATTAAATTGGGTTATCCATCGGTGCGTACTGCTGGCCATTGCCACGTGTCCAGTCCCTCGGTATTTTGGGACTGGGGCATGACATGGTTTTTGTGGTGGCCCATGCAGGTCTACGACTAAATTGTTCGGTTTCAACTTAGGGACCGAGCAAGCCTGCAACTAGGATTAGAGTATAGGATCTCATCCACACTGACTATGACTCATCCTCCTTCCAATCCATTCCATTCGGATAAATTGCATCCTGCTTGATTCATGTGCTTCCCTATTAGTTTCTTGAGTATAGCCTCTCTTAGAATATATAAGTCCTGTTGTTAGATGATAAGTAGGGTAACCTTCCTATTAAGAGTATGTCACGACCCGCACCCGGTGTAAGGGTACTAGTCGGAAACAACGCCCAGCCTACGCCGCAGAATCGGCGGTAGAACGCTGTTTAGATAATCTATCTAATATAATGAACCACCAATAATGATAAAATACTCAATCACAGAACTAAGATAGAAATGAGCACGAATCAGATAAAGAATAGAATAGTCACAATACAACTCATGAGTCTAAAATAATACATCAATGAGTCTGAAGAAAAACAGAAATAAGCTGGAGACAAATCTAGTACAAAAGAATACTACAAAACTATAAAGCTACAACTCCAGGGTCAACTGTCTCAGTTGGGATAAGTCCCTCTTGAGCCAGGGTCTCAGAATCTAAACCCACAACATCCTGGGGTCCATAGTAGGTAGGGTACTCCTCAGTGTCATCTGGAAAAATATTTTCAGTCAGGAAGGAGCAGAGTACAACCCTAACAGCAGTTCTCAAATAATGATAAAAACTATGTAACAGTAAATAGCTGTGGATAAACAAGATGCATAAATAGATACAAGAAATGTATAGACAATAAGGAAGTACTGGAAAGAAATACAATAATGAACAATATGCTGATGGAACAAGAATACTAATGACTAAGTGTGTGAGTACTAGCTTTAACATGTGATCGGCTTGGGAACTTGCACAAGAGTATAATGGCCTAGCTGATTATACGTGCGGTGTATGATCAACACTCACAAGGAATAAGACATGCACAAGGAGGGTATGATCACATATCTACACTAAAATACTCCCCACCCCCGACTGGTATAATAGATCCAACCACGGTACGTTATGGCACGAGATTCCCCAAGAAGAGAGCGACTCCTCCCGAAAATCGGTGTCTGTACATGTACAAGATAACCAATGAAACAATACTTGCACCATATACACCATATACCAAGGAATAACATCTCATGACGAGATCCGGATATACCAATCCGTGTAACAATAGTGTCAAGAGAACATGTAAATCTACACTAGATACAACGAACATAGAGGATATCATAAATGAGAAACTATCAGAGAATGTACTCGCCTGAAGTCCAATGAACAGTCTCACAAATGTCTGACTCGGTGCCTCGAAGACCTAGATATGGAATACAACATTAAAACAAGGTCCCGGAAAGAGAACAAGTCAAACTAGACAACTTCTAGGTTAATAACTCAATTCTAAGGCAAAAGTCAACTATGGTCAACTCTAAAGTCCACTAAAGTCAAACATGGTCAAACCCAAAGTCAACCTCACAAAACATCCATAAAATAATATAAAAATAAAATACAACAATTTAGGAATCAAATTAGATTACAAAAGAAACTCACACAAAGTATACTAATAATACAATTAATATATACCTTAAATATATATATATATACAATAAAATCACAATACAATATAATTAAATAACTAATAATTATATACTTATATATATACACATCTACACTTATAATTAAATACCAATTGTTACAAACTCATGTACATATTAATGTACATATTTTATATGGCTAGAAGCACACCTAAAATATATACATTAATATACAATAAGTTCATAATAATTATAAATAATACAATTACACAATCAAACACATAAATATATTTTATAAAATATTTTATGTATAAATTATATTATTTAACAAGTAGTAACATATATATTTGCATGCAAGAAAGCTACATATTATATTGTACATTATATTAGCACACACAAAATATAGATCTATGCTACAATAATTACTATAATAAATACACAAAATAAATATATAATATCCATATATATTTACTAATTATAAATGAAGAATTGAACCATAATTAATTAGATCTATGCAAAATACACACAATTGGAGAGTATCTCACCGTATCCCACTAGATCTAGGATACGCATACGACACGAGTCCAACACACAACCAAATGCACCCCGAAGGACACAAACAAATCACAAATAATATTTATGAACAAATCAAAGTGTCAAAAGTAGATCTATGTGTCCGTGTCAAAATACGACATGTTCAAAGCCCCGTGTCGGAGGAAAATCCCCAAATGACACGTATCACCAAATAGTTGGGATACGAACCACAAGTATCCCAATATGGACACGACACTAGCCTCAAACACAAATCTCATGTTCAATTGATCTATAGGATCAATTGACACACACAACAAAATGTAAATTCGGAATTCCAACAAAATTGATACAAAAAGCACCATAACTTTCTCCATGGGTCTCCTATGAACACAAAACAAAGTCCTATGGGTAGTACATACATATAGGTTGATTTTACATGATTAAATCCCAGATTTAGAAGCTATTTAAATGAGAAAAATCTGAATTATACCTATTGGGAGATGGATTCCCAATGAAACCTCCAATTGAGATGAACTTGCTTCCAAATTGTAGATCCTTGCTCCTCTTTGTAGATCCTTGCTTCCTTCTTCTAGATCCTTGCTTTCTTCTTCTCTAATGGTGAATTGGAAAGAATTTGGAATGAATTTGGTAGGGAATTGGATTGGGAATGGAGGGAATTTGGTAGTGGGAAGATTCTAGATCTAGATTTGGAATGAAATGAGAGGAGAGAGAAATTCCCCCCCCCCCTCCTTAATAGGCCGGCCATAGCCCCTCCCCCAAGCAATTGTAAAATGTCCAATGTACCCCTTGGGGCCTCTCATGAAGAAATAATTAAGGAAGGAAGCTTCTAGTCTAATCATTTAATTAATTTAATCCATCTCCTTAACTATGGGCTTTCTAAATGGGCCAAGTCTAACTAGTTAATTCATGTTGGTCCATGGGTCCAAACTAAACTAGTTGGGTCCACTAAAATAAGTCCAAAATAATTTAATAATATCTAACAACAAATTAAATAATACAACAATTAAATATTTACCATGCACAATATTTATTTAAATAGGAAATTACTAAAATACCATTTTCCTAAAATGTGGTAGTGACAAGTCTACCCTCCTTAAAATAATTTCGTCCTCGAAATTCAAAGATGAAAACTACCCCCAGAAAATCATAGAACATAACTAAAGAATCACAACTAACTAATGAACAGAACATAACCAGGAAATAACATACCTCAAGGTACAAACAAATATGGATAACGCTCTCGCATGTCATCCTCTCTCTCCCAGGTAGACTCCCCCGGAGAGTGATGCCTCCATGCGACGCGCACCAAAGGAATAGTCTGGTTCCTCAGCACCTTCTCTCTCCGATCCAGAATCTCAACTGGCTGCTCTGGATAGCTAAGAGTAGGGCCCACCTCTATCTCCGAGTGATCCAATACATGACTAGGATCGGCCACGTATCGTCTCAACTGCGACACATGAAACACGTTGTGCACTCCCTCCAATGCAGGTGGCAAGTCTAGTCCATAAGCAACTGCACCGACCCTCTCTAGAATAGTGAAAGGTCCGATAAATCGCGGACTAAGCTTTCCGCCTCCACCGAAGCGAATCGTGCCTCGTGTCGGAGAAATCCTCAGAAACACCAAACCACCCACCTAGAACAAAACACCACCTTAAGAACTTAATCTATAACAAACAAGAACAAGCACAAACAAAAAATCTAAATTATACCTCAAACTCCAAAGGTCTCCGATGGCTATCGGCCCAATGCCGCTGTCTGTCCTGCGCCACTCGAAGTCTATCTCTGATCAACTGAACCTTCTCTGCTGCATCCACAACCATCTCTGGCCCAAGCAAAACTCTCTCTCCAACATCGTCCCAAGACAAAGGAGTACGACACCTCCGACCATATAGAGCTTCAAAAGGTGACATCTCTATACTGGCCTGGTAACTGTTGTTGTAAGCAAACTCTACCAAATGGAGATGGTCCTCCCAAGAACCCCCGAAATCTAGTACACAAGTGCGCAACATATCCTCGAGAGTCTGAATAGTCCTCTCTGAATGCCCATCTGTCTGGGGATGATATGCAGTACTGAACTTGAGCTGAGTGCCCAAACTCTCCTGCAAACTCCTCCAGAAATGAGAAGTGAAACGACTATCCCGATCTGAGACTATGCTGACGGGAACTCCATGTATCCTAACGATCTGCCTCACATACATCTCTGCCAGCTTCTCCGTAGACAAACCCACCTTGAAAGGCAAAAAGTGGGCCGACTTGGTCAACCTATCAACAATGACCCAAATCGCGTCTTTCCCTCCTGGAGATCGTGGAAGTCCGGACACAAAATCCATAGTAATGTGTTCCCACTTCCACTCTGGAATGGGTAATGGCTGAAGTAAACCTCCTGGCCTCTGCCTCTCGGCTTTCACCTGCTGGCACACTAAGCATCTGGATACAAACTGTGCCACTTCCCTCTTCATGCCATACCACCACACACTCTCTCGCATATCCCGATACATCTTGTTAGCACCTGGATGTATGGAATACTGAGAGCGATGCGCTTCCTGCAACACCTCCTCACGCAACTCCCCACTAGGCACACACAATCTAACTCCATGCCTCAAAGATCCATCCTCTGCAATAGTGAAATCATCCTCCAATCCTGCTCTCACCTGAGCTCTGATACTCCTCAAGGATACATCATCATACTGTGCTGCCTTGATCCTATCCATCAAATCTGAATGTATCTACAATCCCCACATCTGCATAGCACCACCAGGAACAATCACCTCAATGCCCAAGCTCTCCAAGTCCTCCAACAAATATCGATCCTGCGTCAAGAACATAGCTACCGGATACCTGCTCAAAGCATCGGCAACTACATTGGCTTTCCCAGGATGATATTGCAAAGAGATATCAAAATCCTTCATCAGTTCCAACCACCGACGCTGCCTCATGTTCAACTCCTTCTGTGTGAAAACGTACTTCAAGCTTTTGTGGTCTGTGAAGATCTCCACACGCTCTCCGTACAAATAATGTTTCCACAACTTCAGAGCGAAAATGACGGCTGCCAACTCCAAATCATGGGTAGGATAGTTCTTTTCATGAGGACGCAATTGCCTGGATGCATAGGCAATCACTTTCCCATGCTGCTGAAGAACACAACCTAAACCCTTCCCCGATGCATCACTATAAATAGTGAAACCTCCGGACCCTGATGGCAACGTCAAAATAGGAGCAGACGTCAACCTCTTCTTCAACTCCTCAAAAGCAACCTGGCAATCCTCCGTCCAAACAAACTCCACATCCTTCCTTGTGAGTCTGGTCATCGGCTCGACAATCCTCGAAAAATCTTGCACAAACTTCCTGTAGTAGCCTGCCAATCCCAAGAAACTCCTGATCTCTGCTACCGAACTCGGAGTCTTCCAAGATTCCACTGCTGAAATCTTCTTCGGATCCACTGAAATACCATCACCAGTCACAACATGCCCCAAGAATTCCACCTTGTCCAAGAAAAACTCACATTTGGACAACTTCCCATACAACTTCTCCTTCCTCAGCACATCCAACACAATCCTCAAATGCTCCTCATGCTCCTCCGGTGTCTTCGAGTATATGAGTATGTCGTCGATGAACACCACCACGAACTTGTCAAGGTACTGGTGGAACACCTTGTTCATCAAGTTCATAAATACCGCCGGTGCATTAGTCAAACCAAACGGCATCACCATAAACTCGTACTGACCATACCGAGTTCTAAAAGCAGTCTTCGGTATGTCCTCCGGCTTCACCTTCACCTGATGGTAGCCTGATCTCAAATCTATCTTAGAAAATACCTTCGCACCACTCAACTGATCAAACAGATCATCAATCCGTGGCAAAGGATACTTATTCTTGATAGTGAGATTATTCAAAGCCCTGTAATCAATGCACATACGCACCGATCCATCCTTCTTCGGTATAAACAATACCGGGGCTCCCCATGGTAAAGAACTCGATCTGATAAACCCCTTATCCTGCAATTCGTCCACCTGCTTCTTCAACTCGACCAGTTCGCTGTTGTTTACTCTATAGACATGCTGCGAAATTGGTTCTGCACCTGGCACCAAGTCTATAGAAAATTCAACATCTCGATCTGGCGGCAATCCTGGCAATTCCTCAGGAAACACATCCAAGAATTCTGCTATCAACGGATGCGGCAACTCCTTGTCTTCCACCATAGCTCCACAAATAATGCCTTCTTCCTGCTCTGCAGCTCCTCTAGCAAACTCGAACTCTGGCTCTCCTGGCGAACCAAACAAAACTCTACCTCCTCTACAATCTATGCTAGCACGGTGCCTACTCAACCAATCCATCCCGAGTACAATGTCGTAGCTCGGAAGTGGCATTACAAGTAGACACGCACTCAACTCCCGGCCTCCCAGAGTAACTCTCCGATCCTTGCAAATATCATTAACCAGGATAATGCCTCCCCCGGTCATGATCTTGCAAGTCCTAAGCAAAGACTCAGCTACCAAACCATGCTTTAGAGCAAAAGAAACAGATACAAAACTATGGGAAGCACCACTATCAAACAAAGCTAAAGCTGGAATGGAATCAAGAAGAATAGAACCTGCGATGACATCTCCGGTGGGTTCCTCCTCTTCGACGGTCATAGCAAACGCTCGTCCCTGCCGAGCACCTCCCTGCTGATGCTGGACAAAACGCTGCTGCTGTGTCGGAAGCGGTCCCCTCGGTTGTGCTGCAGGTGGTCTCGTCTGTGCCCTCGGAGCTGGAGCTGCTCCCTGAACTGCACGACGAGGACACTCCCTCAATTGATGCCCTTCAGTACCACAATACAAACAAACTCCTAGCCTCTTTCTGCAAACTTCCCAGATGTGGCTGGGCTTCTTGCAGAAGTTGCATAGAGCTTGCTGTAACTGTCTCTGCTGCTGAGGTGCCTGGTGAAAAGGCGCTCTAGCTGGAGTCTGGTTCTGCTGTGGCTGCTGGAAAGGTCTGGACTGGAAATGAGGACGTTTGGCAGATACTGCACTGCCGTTGGCCCCCAGAAAAGAATCACGGTCTCTCTTGGTCTTCAAACCCAGATCCCGCTCAACCTTGCGTGCCTCCGCAAGTATCTCCGAGTATGTCTCATAAAAAGACGGAATGAGAATCTTTACTTCCCAGTTTAGACCCTCACGGAAACGAATAGCTCGAACCTCCGGCTCCCTCACCAGATACTCTGCAAATCGGCTCAGCCTACCGAACTCCGCAGCGTATTCCTCCACAGACATGCTCCCCTGAATGAGACTCTCAAATTGTCTCCCCAAGTCAAGCCTGTCTATCCGAGCGAAAAACTTCTTCTTGAAAAGGTCCTTGAATACCTCCCAAGATTGTCCTGCGTCAACCAGAACCGACTCATTCCTGAACCAAGTACGAGCGACGTCGAACAGTTGAAGTCCTACCGCCTCAACCTTCAGATCTTCAGAAAGACGGGACACCCTCATAAGACGCTCAATGTCCTCGAGCCAATCATCAGCATAGACGATGCCCTCCGTCCCTTTGAAAACCCTAGGCTCCAGTTTCTTGAAGTCCTGAATGTTGCATGGCCGAAGCTGAGCAACTTGAGGAACAACCTGTTGCTGGATCGGAACTCCTCTCTCGACTACAGCACGAGCAAGCTGATGAGCACTCTCGATGCCCTGCCGTAGAACGTCGGTCTGCCTCTGATGTGCCTCCGACTGAGCCCTCTGTGCCTCGAGCATCTCACGAAACAGTATAAACATCTGTGACGCCTCTACTGGCACAGGAGGTGGAGGTGGAAGCCCCTCAGATACAGCTGGCACAGTCCTCTGAGTAGGTGGTGGACCTCCGAAAGCAGCTGACACTCCAATCACCGGAGAAGTGACTGGTGCAGGCCCTCGGGATGTCGCAGACCTCTCAGAAACTGCTCTCCCTTGCTGTGATCTAGTCTTAGGCGGCATCCTGAGACAAAGCGAAAGAAAGAATCAATATGGCACAAGATGTAAGATATTCAAGGAAAGGACAGTTTAAGGGATCAAGTATCAATGTCAAAGGAGAATAGTTGAATCAAAAGAATTTTCCTAGATGTGATTGAGTATCTCAGCCTATATCCTATATCCTATTGCAGGCTCGCAGTAGTACAACTAAGTTGTCGCACTACCATGACATCACATACTTGTGAAGCTAGACCTGCATGGGCCACCACCAAAAACGTGTCACGACCCGCACCTGGTGTAAGGGTACTAGTCGGAAACAACGCCCAGCCTACGCCGCAGAATCGGCGGTAGAACGCTGTCTAGATAATCTATCTAATATAATGAACCACCAATAATGATAAAATACTCAATCACAGAACTAAGATAGAAATGAGCACGAATCAGATAAAGAATAGAATAGTCACAATACAACTCATGAGTCTAAAATAATACATCAATGAGTCTGAAGAAAAACAGAAATAAGCTGGAGACAAATCCAGTACAAAAGAATACTACAAAACTATAAAGCTACAACTCCAGGGTCAACTGTCTCAGTTGGGATAAGTCCCTCTTGAGCCAGGGTCTCAGAATCTAAACCCACAACATCCTGGGGTCCATAGTAGGTAGGGTACTCCTCAGTGTCATCTGGAAAAATATTTCCAGTCAGGAAGGAGCAGAGTACAACCCTAACAGCAGTTCTCAAATAATGATAAAAACTATGTAACAGTAAATAGCTGTGGATAAACAAGATGCATAAATAGATACAAGAAATGTATAGACAATAAGGAAGTACTGAAAAGAAATACAATAATGAACAATATGCTGATGGAACAAGAATACTAATGACTAAGTGTGTGAGTACTAGCTTTAACATGTGATCGGCTTGGGAACTTGCACAAGAGTATAATGGCCTGGCTGATTATACGTGCGGTGTATGATCAACACTCACAAGGAATAAGACATGCACAAGGAGGGTATGATCACATATCTACACTAAAATACTCCCCACCCCCGACTGGTATAATAGATCCAACCACGGTACGTTATGGCACGAGATTCCCCAAGAAGAGAGCGACTCCTCCCGAAAATCGGTGTCTGTACATGTACAAGATAACCAATGAAACAATACTTGCACCATATACACCATATACCAAGGAATAACATCTCATGACGAGATCCGGATATACCAATCCGTGTAACAATAGTGTCAAGAGAACATGTAAATCTACACTAGATACAACGAACATAGAGGATATCATAAATGAGAAACTATCAGAGAATGTACTCGCCTGAAGTCCAATGAACAGTCTCACAAATGTCTGACTCGGTGCCTCGAAGACCTAGATATGGAATACAACATTAAAACAAGGTCCCGGAAAGAGAACAAGTCAAACTAGACAACTTCTAGGTTAATAACTCAATTCTAAGGCAAAAGTCAACTATGGTCAACTCTAAAGTTCACTAAAGTCAAACATGGTCAAACCCAAAGTCAACCTCACAAAACATCCATAAAATAATATAAAAATAAAATACAACAATTTAGGAATCAAATTAGATTACAAAAGAAACTCACACAAAGTATACTAATAATACAATTAATATATACCTTAAAAATATATATATACAATAAAATCACAATACAATATAATTAAATAACTAATAATTATATACTTATATATATACACATCTACACTTATAATTAAATACCAATTGTTACAAACTCATGTACATATTAATGTACATATTTTATATGGCTAGAAGCACACCTAAAATATATACATTAATATACAATAAGTTCATAATAATTATAAATAATACAATTATACAATCAAACACATAAATATATTTTATAAAATATTTTATGTATAAATTATATTATTTAACAAGTAGTAACATATATATTTGCATGCAAGAAAGCTACATATTATATTGTACATTATATTAGCACACACAAAATATAGATCTATGCTACAATAATTACTATAATAAATACACAAAATAAATATATAATATCCATATATATTTACTAATTATAAATGAAGAATTGAACCATAATTAATTAGATCTATGCAAAATACACACAATTGGAGAGTATCTCACCGTATCCCACTAGATCTAGGATATGCATGCGACACGAGTCCAACACACAACCAAATGCACCCCGAAGGACACAAACAAATCACAAATAATATTTATGAACAAATCAAAGTGTCAAAAGTAGATCTATGTGTCCGTGTCAAAATACGACATGTTCAAAGCCCCGTGTCGGAGGAAAATCCCCAAATGACACGTATCACCAAATAGTTGGGATACGAACCACAAGTATCCCAATATGGACACGACACTAGCCTCAAACACAAATCTCATGTCCAATTGATCTATAGGATCAATTGACACACACAACAAAATATAAATTCGGAATTCCAACAAAATTGATACAAAAAGCACCATAACTTTCTCCATGGGTCTCCTATGAACACAAAACAAAGTCCTATGGGTAGTACATACATATAGGTTGATTTTACATGATTAAATCCCAGATTTAGAAGCTATTTAAATGGGAAAAATCTGAATTATACCTATTGGGAGATGGATTCCCAATGAAACCTCCAATTGAGATGAACTTGCTTCCAAATTGTAGATCCTTGCTCCTCTTTGTAGATCCTTGCTTCCTTCTTCTAGATCCTTACTTTCTTCTTATCTAATGGTGAATTGGAAAGAATTTGGAATGAATTTGGTAGGGAATTGGATTGGGAATGGAGGGAATTTGGTAGTGGGAAGATTCTAGATCTAGATTTGGAATGAAATGAGAGGAGAGAGAAATTTCCCCCCCCCCCTCCTTAATAGGCCGGCCATAGCCCCTCCCCCAAGCAATTGTAAAATGTCCAATGTACCCCTTGGGGCCTCTCATGAAGAAATAATTAAGGAAGGAAGCTTCTAGTCTAATCATTTAATTAATTTAATCCATCTCCTTAACTATGGGCTTTCTAAATGGGCCAAGTCTAACTAGTTAATTCATGTTGGTCCATGGGTCCAAACTAAACTAGTTGGGTCCACTAAAATAAGTCCAAAATAATTTAATAATATCTAACAACAAATTAAATAATACAACAATTAAATATTTACCATGCACAATATTTATTTAAATAGGAAATTACTAAAATACCCTTTTCCTAAAATGTGGTAGTGACAGAGTACAACTAGGATATTGACACACCCCTAAGTAGAACGCTTAATCAACCCTAGCGTCTCTCACCTATAGAATAATTTACCATTATTTCTTGTTATAGTCATGAATGACCTAAGAAGTAGTATAGGCGCTGCTAAGAGCTAGTTAGAGATTGGACCCTAATGCTGACCCCGGTCTTGAGGAACCAATAGAAATCCGAGATTGAATGTTAGGACTGAACCTAATGTGCATAGTGAGATAGTGTTAGGATATAGGTTCGTGTCGTGATATTAGCAGACAGTACCCTAGAAAGCCAAGAGCAATGTATAGAATATTTTCCTAATCATACCTCAAACCTAGCAACTAGCATACCACTTTCCCTTAGAAAATCATGATGCTATCTAGAGCCCCTATCCTAATTTCATATATTGCTCCTCTGCGACCATAGCGCTCTTTAGAGTGCGACGCCTGATTACATTTCTTCTCTTCATCTTTCAACTCGTGCCAACTAACCCTTCTGATTATAGACCAAGTGATTTTATTCTATAATAGGATATATATATAGCTTGCTAGGATTAAAGCTGTAGTCTTGAATTTGAAATTTTGTGCTTGGTAGTTAGAGTTCGATAAGTTTGAGTTAATCTTGTAGATTGTGACCCGATGATTACCCCCTTAGTGTTAAATCACGTAAATTGTACCCCCATCTCGATACAAGTTATCTTCCCTTTCCCTTGAGACTAGTAACCTTTCCATTCTCGCTATTGACACATGTTCTATGAGCACTATGATTAAGACTTAAGGTGACCCTTACCTATATAATGCAATAGGAGACCCTAATAAGCACCAAGATCTTTCCTTATATACCCTAATAAGAGTTTCTATTCTATTTTACATGTGCAAGATTATTTGCAGGATCCTCTTAAATTCTTATAAGTTGGGTAGTATGCTTCACAACCTAGTACCACATAGTCCACTTGACCCATCGAGATAGTGTAATCGAATGACATTAATTGTATGCTAGCATAAGACGACAGTGTTTATTCAGACAATAGAATTTAGAGGTCCTTGCCCTGTTTGGTCGACTAGCGACTTAGACAAGGAAGTTGTATGATAACTGTAGAGATTGTATAGTCTTAACTTCTTGTGGACTCGAAATATGCTGTGACTTCTTTCATCCTGATCTAGCGCATTTATATTTCACAACTACCTTGACTTATGCTGCTATTTTATAGCCTAGTTTTGCAAGCTTATTCTTTATCGAGCTTGTTCATGACACACGTATTATTGGGGAGGCCCACAATAATACATTTCAGAATCAGTGTATTAAGGTCTAGCTAACCTTAGTGTGCTTGATTCGCCCTTCGTAACGCTACTTTACGTGGATTAAGATATGTAGTGATTAGTAGACGAATATACTTGCTCTAGACATGTCTGACATATCGTATCGGTTACATAACTGTGCTAATACGAGCAGTCGAACAAAGGATTACCAAAATAGGATTTCAATCCACAACTGCTTTGACAATTCCCAATTGAATTCTTTAAACGCCTTGATCCCGATACTTCTATTCTATTACGCTGCCCTTGAACTCTATATTATTGGCCACCGTCTTCCCTTATTTCGGAAAGACGAAATCTTGTGCTTGGTAAAGTTTGATACGCAGAGAGTACTGGATATACCCCATAGGCCGATCACATAATTGAGGATTATTCTTCCGTAATTAAGGACATATCATCTATAATATAATCGACATTGAAGTTTTGAGGATTGAATTACATGAGTAAATAAATTAAGGAATATTTTCTTAAAGTATATAGCCTTATGTGATAGATGGATAAATTCCAAGTTGGGTAGCAGTGCATTGTCAACTCGAGGGAAATTCTTTTAGATTATGATCGAGTAAGATTAGATTGGGAGAGGTTTAAGCCATTTTAAATTTTGAGAATTTTAGAAGAATGACTAAGATGATGAGGATCAATGAATTTTAAAATCTTGATATTGAGGACCCCACATGTATACCTTAGGTACATGATTTAAATTTTGAATAATGAAAGTAAAGTCATCAATTGGAGTTAGAGGATAAAAATATAGAATTTCAGACTTGAACATTGGTGGACTGCATTTAAATTATTTTTCAATTTGATGATTTAAATTAAGAATTAAAATTTGATGGTTGGACTACCTATTTGAAATATTGAGGATGTGAATGGAATTTTAAAAACAAAGTTGAAGAATACAAAAAAAAAAAATTATATGTGAAAATAGGAATAATATTGGACTCGAATTACTTCTAGAGGAGATTATGAAAGTTGGAGATCGTGAGGTAAAATTTGATATGGGTTATTTAAATCTTGAAGATATTATATGGATTCAATTTAAATTTGGATATTGATGATTTGGAAAAGTGAGAAGATATTACAATAGGTTGAATTTTGATTTGAACAATGATTATCTTAATTTTGAAATGATCGCGATAGATTTGAATAGATTTTGTTTTTTGGAAGAGATTGCGATTGACGTACCTTATGTACGAATGTGAAGGATTTAACAATTATGTCTTATTTTAATTTCGAGGACGAAATTTTTATAAGTTGGGTAGATTGTAAGCCCCCTGATTTTCAGGAATTATTAATTTAGACTTTTCGCAATTTTCTGGAATTTTCCGGAATTTTTCTGTAAATAAAACCTAGGCTCTTGGTAATTAAATAATTTTTTATTTGCTGTTAATTACTATTAAAATATTATGAAAATAAGATTTTATGGTGTAAAATAGAAAACTGGACTTAGGGTAATTTTTCTGGATTTATTTGGGCCTCAGACCTATTTGTAAATACCCAAAAAAAAACTAATTAAACTATTTAAATAATTACTATTGTTATTATTATTATTATTTTTTTTTTAGTTTAGGCCTGGCCCGGCCCGGCCCAGTGGGCCGAGCCCAGTAGCCCAACCCAGCCCCCTAGCGGGTCGGGCGGGTCCGCCCAACCCGGAACCCGCGCCCGACCCGGTCCCCTTTCCTCTTCCCCGTTCACCGCCCACGCCCGATTCCTCCAGCGACGCCCGAGTTTCTCGCCGCCTCCGCCGGAGCGGGCCACGTCCCTCTCAGCTCCGCCTAACCCGCCACGAACCGCCCCCGGAGCCCCCTATTTAATCCCCCCTACCTCTTCTTCTCCTCCGCCTCACTTCCCCTAACCCTTACCCCGTACTCCGGCGGTCCTCTCCACCTCGACCTGCCGTCCTCCTCCCTCAGCCGCCAGTGCCCGGAACCCGCCGTCCAGAGCTCCTCTTCCCCCTCGCAGCCAGAATCCTCCTCCGCCTCCTCCACTTCCTCCGCCTCCGGTGACCCGACCGACGACCCTCCTGCCAGCTCCGCCCTAGCCCGGCGATGCCTCGCCGACCGTCGGCCAGTCCCGCAGCTTCAACGACCCTCAGCCCTAGGCCGGACTCGCTGCTGGACACGCGGACACAGTGGACACGGCAGACACAGTGTCCAGAACGCGTGTCAGACACGGAAAACCCCGTTTCGAGGAGCCTCGTTCAGGTACTCGTATCTCGCACCTCGTAGCTCCGATTTTGATTCCGTAAATTGCAACGCGTAGCCTGTATGACCCCCTCGGTGTCCGGGCAAACCGCTCGGTGCATCGCGACCTGTGGTGATCGCACACCGTGATCCAAAAACAGGAAAAACCAGACCCTGTTTCACCCCGGAACTGAGTACGCCCCGCCAAACGGGACGACTTGGTCGCGTGCGGCCTTCACAGATACGTGCGCGTCGTCGATACGGACGTGTGGGATTTCGCGGAAGCTGATTCGGGTGTGCGTGCACACCGGAATCAACGCGTATCCGCGGACATCGCCCCGTATCCGACTTCTCTGCATTTTACCCTAACTTTGTGTACACACGTCGAATCGAGACGAAACTTGCGCCATCGGACTCGTAGCGATACGCTGGTCCTGTGGGTCAAGTTTGGTGCGATTCTGAGAACATTGACGAAATCGCGTGTCGTGGGCCCCACAGGCCCCGCTCGACGGGCGATTTTGTGATCGGCTCATCGGAATTCAAATCTGAAAGTTCCGTTGGGTTCGTATCAGCGTTCCTGACCTGTTGACACTAAGTTTGGTGAATTTGGAGACCGTTGACCCTGACACGTTTTTCGGTGCAAAGCGGGCCCACCGGTGGACCCCGTTTTGACCCAAAATTGTCGTTTCTGCCCTTGTCTCCAAATTGGACTCAAGGATAGGCGTTTCTAGCTAATTGACACCTTCTGAGCATGATGATAATGTTTATTTCAGCATATGGAGACAATTCTGAAAATTTCCCGAGAACAGGACCGTAGTGGAATCCAAACATCAGGCAAGTATACCTTGCCAACTTGCAGTCTTTAATTTATATTACTTGTCTTAAATATAACTGTTGTACATGCTTAACCTAGGAAACGTGTGACGTACTTAGTGTCCGATCATAGTCGGGTGCCAACACCGTACGCGATGTTGGGTACGTCATCTAGAGATGGACATTCGATACCCTTTACTCTCTAGTACTTGTCTTATCAAGTACGTTACAACCCAGGACACTTGACACTATACATTGACAGAATCTTCCTGAGATATTCATGGTGATTCTGTATAGGATACAGGACTTGACAGAGATATTTTATTTATAGACAATATGACTTGTGCATTAGCTATGATCCCGCTTGACATGGACATGAGACGTTATGGTCATGTTATGCATGATTACATTGGGTGGGGAGACACACACACGCTACAGGCTGATCATATATATATATAACCACTATTATTGAGAGGTTGTAGACTCTCGGAGCAGAGCTAAACCCACTACCGGTTATCACATATATATATATCCACTACTATTGTGAGGTCGTAGACTCTCCAGCAGAGCTAGACCCTTTACTGGTTATTACTGCTACCGGCTCCCCGACACAGAGCTTGTAGCGGTCTCAGCCTGAGTACTAGTGTTGCTCTCATTTGCATATCACGTAGATGGTTACATAGTTTACCCCATTGTTTATTTATTTACTTGCACTGCATTTATTTGGCTTGTATTATCTGTACCTTGCTATGTCCCCTGAGGACCTGGATCCGGATTATGTCCCCAGGTTTAGCTGAGGAGCATTATCCCGAGGACTACGGGACAGGAGCTGAAGCTGTAGCAGGACTTGATACTGGAGCAGAACCGAACCCCGAGGACGAGGTGACTGCTGAAGACTTTTCCTGAGTACCTGATTTCGTACTCAGTATTTACTTTATGTTAGACTCTTTTGTTCCTGGTCTGTTGAACCAGTGTATTCAGACTTATGTCGGATTGTTTCTCCGACCGACTTGTTGAGACTTGTTGCTACTTATTTCCATTTCATTATGCAGTTTATTTCCTTATCTTTATGGATGAGATTAGTGTGACTTGTTGTAGTAGACCTTCTTTACAGCTTAAGTACGTCCTGATGGTTCCATTAAATTGGGTTATCCATCGGTGCGTACTGCTGGCCATTGCCACGTGTCCAGTCCCTCGGTATTTTGGGACTGGGACGTGACAGAGATGGATTTTGAATTTGACAATAACAAATGTTGTTTATAACATGTTTAATAACTTCTTAACTACATGTTGCAAGGAGAGATCGAGAAAGATTTATGTAATGTGTACTTCGTTTAACTAATTTGCAAAAGTTTTTAATAGATATGATACATATGATGGGGGAAGAACTGTATATTCTCATGATGCAAACTATAAATCTTAATTGTCGAACTATATCTTTCTCAACAAAATAATTATAACAATTAATAAAAAATTAACAATGGAAAGTGAACGAGATTATAGAGAAGTTATCTTCGTCTCCAAAATATCTAGTATGCCAACGAACATATCGTTGTTAAAAAAAAAATCTGGAGCTAATTAGCATTTAGATCTTGGATTTTATATCAGCTTAGAATTTAAGCTCTCACATGTCCAATTAAACTTTTTTGACCCTAATTTTTTTTTTCTTTTTCCAATTATACTCATCCTAGTCTATATAAAAAAGTTTCACTGTTAGACATGAAAGAGGACATAATGACGGAAAAAAAAAACTCATAGTTTAAACTTTTCAATTTTACTTATCATGACTTAAAACTCTAATCTGATATAAAATAACTTTCTACAATAAAGAGGAACTCCACAACACTACAATGACGAACATGAATTACTACGCTCGATACTTTTGAAAAGAAGTTGAGAATAAATTATTTTTTCCTTAAAAAAATAAATATTTAATTTTCCATAAAAATTATTTTCAATTATGTTCTTTTATATATATTTTTAAATAGTTATGTAACTATTGGGACAAACACAAAATAACAACTTATTACATATAGCGGGTGCATGGTTACTTGAAAGTGACAAAAATGTACTGAACTAAACTGGCTCTTGTGGTCAGTAAAAAAATGTATAACATTTCTGGCTAAGCGAATAGTCTCGAAATCAAACTGCGGAAGAGATGTGAAAAAATGGACCCAAATGACATACAACACAATATGTATAAAATTTTGTATGTATTGTCGGACATCTTAAAAAAAAAATGACAAAGATGTTGGAACAGCGAAACTCAGTCAAGTTCCATTATTCGGCTATGTTATGAATTAAAGGTGGAAAATTCGTGAAGTGACAACAGTTAAACTTCATGTCCCCTCTTCCTTTCACATGTTTTTTGGTATATCTACTTGAGAAATAACATAGCTATATACGAAAAAAAAAAATCTTAAAAACAAGTTAGTAGATCTACTTTAGATCTACCAGATCTAATGTACTTCCCGTACAAAACTTATATTATTGGAGAATAGTCTTTTAAAAAAATCAAAATAAATGATGGGAAAATTCAAATATCATTGATATTTTTAAAAAAAATTTAATATGAGAGTATAATTCATATTGGATATAGTATGTGGTAAGTTCACCCATATTTAAAATGGTTACAATATCTTCTCTACTTCCACTTCAACAATGAACTATCACAGAACCCACATTCAAGTTAAGTTCATAAAACAACCAAACTCTTTATTTGTTCACATCCAACTTCACATTTCAAGCATAAAAATAATAGAAAGTTTCGTATAGAACATTAAATTTTGATTAAATTACATAAAAAAGAAACGAGTTTGCTAAATTTACTAATAGAACGTTCTTACTAAGAGTATTTTGGTTCTCTTCAAAATTAAAAATAGTCTACTGTCAAAAACGTTCTTAGTAAGATGTTTTCATATTTTATTAAAATAAATTTATTTGGGTACGTAAGAAAGAAAAATTTATTCTATAGAAAACGTTTTTAGTAACAACATTTTTCAAGTTTTTATTTTTTAAAATAATAAAATAAAAAAGTCACTACTATGGATGTTTTCAACATTTTTTGTTTCATGGGTGCGAATTTTTTTTTCAATAATTAGTAAAAACATCTCTACTTTGGACTTTTTTTTTATTCTAACTAGAAAAACAAACAAATAAAAAAAATCATAAACGTTTTCAAAAAAGAATTTTTAGTTTCTCTTACTTTATTATAGATGAAAAAATAAATTTTGAAAACATCCGTGGTAAGAATATTTTCAACTATATATTATTTTTAAATTAAAAATAAATAAAACATCCTTATTCTATTCTTCAGTTACAAATTTAACAAATTTATTTTTTTTTCCATAATTTACAAAAATTTGGATGTTCTATCCGAAAAATTATCGGTAAAAATAGTTATAGTAAAAATCTAAGGATATTTAATGCCTATACCAACCACCATTTTACACTAACACTTTCTCTCACTTTTAAGTAACCAAACATGTCCATGCAAAGGTCCTCATCTAACAAAATTCAATTTAAAAAAATATATAATCTAATTTTGTTTCAAAGACGTCTTTGTAAGCATAACATAAAAGTTCTGCTGATTGACAAGACTATATAATCTAATTTTGTATCATTTTTAACAAAATTAGTTCTTATAGGACTATGTGTCAGCTATCAACAGTATGTCTCTATATATATACTGTTGATAGCTGACACATAGTCCCATAACAATTAATTTTGTTAAAAATGATACAAAATTATGAAGATACTGACAACTATAGGTAACGTGGTAGAGACTCCATCGATAGTGTATAAAAAATAAAAAAATGATTATGTACTCTTATACCACAAATATTTGGTACTCGAAATCGATCAAAATATAGAAGAAAAATTAAGATTCAATATATTAAGAACCCTAAAATTCAATACTCACTTATCTCTAATTATATACTTATTCTCTATTTTTTTTCAAGGATTAATATTTTTCAAAATTTAGTATATAGTTGAATGACCATTCTACCCTCCTGTGTGTCCTGTATTACTAGTGGGACCCTGATAGCATGACCCACATAACCTCAGCCGGATGGTAATCTCAGATCCCATCCAGCCATTTAGAAGCCGCAATCTGATTCGTCTGGTTTTTCCATTTTATATAATAATTTATATTTTTTTTACTTAAAAGCCATTTCAAAGGCTTTGTTATTTCTTGATCAATAACTTCTGTTTTCTTTCTGGCAAACAAACCAAAGAAATATCTCCTTTCTTTCTTCTTCTTCTTCTTCTTCACTCCTCCTCCCTCCACTCTCTCTCTCTCTCTCCCACTCACTCCAATGTCAAGCTGTTAGTATTTGCCAATCTTCCCATAATTGTTCTGATCTTCTCTTCTTTATACATGTAACTCATATTTTTCTTGTTTTTCTCTTGGTTTTGTCCAGAGATCACTGCTTGGATCATCAAGACTCCTCCTTTTCAGTGCCAAACCCATCAAAATCCCATCTTTTGAAGACCCACTTCATTTTTTTTTTGGTGGATGGGTTGTTGGTAGGAGTTGCAAAGAAAGGCCTATACTTCATTCATATGAGGTCTGTTTCTTTTCCTTTGTTGGTAGTATTTTTCAAGTCACTGGCTAAGTTTGTGATTGGTACATGCTAGTTCTTCATGGTTTGTTCACTGGTAAGTTGCATGATGTTGTATTTGATCATAAAATTTCTTCCTTTTGTGTTGTTTGCAAATAGTTTGATTGATGAAGAGGATACTTGATCCATCTACGCTGGAATGATTATATACAAAGTTTATCCAGTTATTCTTAACAGATTTTGAGTGTAACCTCTGATTCTGACATATTAGTTGTATGATGAATCTATCTGATCGTTATTAGTTTTGTGTTTGGTTGTTAGGATTGCCCTAATTTAGATCTGGCTTGTTTTCCTTAATAAGAAGATCAAAGGCTTTATAGTTTATACCGAAACATATTGAATAAATATTAGGATTTAATAGATCGGTTGTTGTTCAATATGATTGATAGAGAGCTTTTGTTCCTTCCATTTTGCAGCTATCAGATTTTTTGTGATAATTTCTTCTGTGATTGATTTCGGAAACTAATGGGTAGAGGCAGAGGAAAGGGGAAGAAACTACCAGTTGTCACAATTCATGAGGATCCCGGGAGTGGCGGTGAGGAACTACTTCCTGCCTATAAGAGGAGGGGAAGGCCACAGAAGCCTCTGAAGGATGATATCGATGAGGATGTCGCCGAGAAGATCGAAGAGGAAGACGGTGACGGCGTGAAACCTTCTTTCGTCCCTGTTAAGGAAATGAAAGCCACTGTGGTGGAGAATGGGAAGAAGAGGAAGAGGAAGAGGAATTCAATAGTAAAAGAAAATTCTAATTTGGACTCGGAGGAGAATGGCAAAGTGATCAAAGCTAACATAGAGGTAACTACGAGGTCTAATGGGTACCGGCAGAATGGAAACCGGCGGAAGAGCAAGCCTCGGCGGGCAGCAGAAGCGGGAGTCCTTTGCTAGTGAGATTCCTACAGATGTGATTATGAAAATTTTCCCCCAACTCAACTTACCTGATATATCAGGAGTTTACTTCGTTGCTTCTCTTTCTTGTTCATGAATCTATTGAACTGGGATATTTAGGTACTTGCTTTATTGTATATATTCTGTTTTAAGTGAATTTGCGAGCATGAAGTTGCTTACGAGGCTAGCTCAATATTATGATTGAATCCAGTAGGAATAAGATTTGCTATTCCGTTTTCCAAAATACTGTAAACCAGAAGGCACGTAATACTATATGACTCGATCGAGTTCTTTGCTTATGTGAGTTTCTAACTTCAATTACCTTATCTTTCATTGTAGATATGTCCTTGACAGGTTCAAGTTCAACTTGTCTTTCGTTACCCGTTCTACTCATTTTCTTGTTTTAGGCTGAATCAAGTATGGAGTTCTCAGGAAAGTTTAAGTTTAAAAAAGTTTAAACAAATTTTTTGTACTTATAGTTTTCTTGCAAGGTAGCGGCATAGATTATTTGATTGGCAATATGTAGAGTCAACTTTTCTTCTACTTCTTCAAGAACCACTAAAAGAATGTTTATGCATTACTTCCATAATCACTTCATAACAGAGTTCCATGGTTCTCTTAGCTGAAGGTAAAAAAAAAAATGGTCTTGTTATTCTTCAAGTTAGCAAATCTTAGATTAGATATGTCCTTGTTCACTTAGTACACATATTCCTTTGTTTCTGAATGTCAGATTTACTGCTGCTTGATTTACAATGATAGGTACTTTTTGTTCCTCAACAGCATTTTCTTTTTCTTGTTTTACACTGATTTCCTACTTGACAGTGATGAGATTGCTTTGGAAGGTCCTGTGTTTACTAATTTATGACCTAGAATCATGATGCAACACTATAGTTGATTGTTGCCTCTGTCAAGGTGGCTTTTTCTGTTTAACTTTTATGTTGTAAAATTTATCTATATGCTTGAAACTTGCTGATAATGTACCTGGCATGTTTTACTTACATTAACTGTGTATGTTATCTATGTTACATCCTCTTTATAGCATTGAAGACTAAACTTTTGTTCTATAACCACAAACTGTGAAAATATAGTAGCCGTGCAATGAAGTTAAATGTTCCTTTGAAATTTGTTGTGATCTGTGTGGTCATCTGTGCAGTCATCTATCTAGCTTGTCAATCTGACTTTAGAACCTATGTTGACACCTAATATTGTTCTGCATTCTTCAGACACAATTTTTCTTTGGCCTCTGCACTAGATGCAAGGCATATATAGGGTTCAGCTTTGTTGGGACCCAAAGAAATTCATTTGATGGTAAACTTTTGCTCATTTTCTAATATTTCTAAAGAAGTATTACTGATTGACATTTAGCACAAATGACATTTGTTGCTGGAGATATTTTTGGCTAAAATCTACAATATAAACTCGAGGTTTAGCTTTATTTGATATAATGTTCATATATTAACTGGCAATTCTGTACATACATATTCTTGAATATCACATATATAAGTACTATGGCAAGGATCACTAGACCCTTCAGATTGTGACGTTGTCCGCTCAAAAGCAACTTCAAAATGGAAATGTCTAGCTAGCTTTTTATGGTTCAATTCAGGGAAAAATTGTTCACCCTTCGTGTCTCAATTCATTGTGGTTACAGGCACTGGCATTTTTTATCTGGCACAACAAGTTGGCACTTGAATACAGGAGTGTTATTGCATGATATGTTTTTTTTTTCATAAATGGTTTGTAACATCAGAACTAGAACACCAAGTGTAGAACTCTAAGCACTGATATTGTAAAATTGGTGTCCATATCATGTCTGTTTCCGTGTCCATATTCATGCAACATAGGTGACTACTTATTGTACCTATTTGGACATGTTCGTATCCATATCTTATCCGTGTCCGTATCTGTGCAACATAGGCTGGCTTGCCTAATTTCAGAGTTTCTACTAATGAAATATGACTACACCTATGCCTTACAATTGTTTAAAGAGGTTCAATAGTATGATCTTATTTTTGAGGTTTAGGAGAATGGAATTCTTTTTGGTGGATAACTTATGAACATAAACTACTGCATGATCCCTTTAGTAATCATCGCAATGAAGAACCTCACGCGAATGGTTTGAGGCATCTTGAACATTGAGAAACGATGTTCAATTGTGTGATCCTTTTTTTTTATGATAATAGCGGATGAAATATAGATAAGTAGACGAAGCTAAGTTTCATAATTACCCCCATTCTCAGGATAACGGTATGCCTATTTATGATATTCCCTCATTTCATATACAATTGAGTACCAATATCGACAACCTAACTGATGATGTTGGTGTTCCATCAGTTACAATTAATGTTTCTTTTAGACCAATCTACACAACGTATATTCTAAATAACTAGCATGTTTATTTTTCAGTGGCGGGAAGACCATAAGTAACCTATATCCAACACTATTTGCATTTCTTAATTTTAGGCAACTTATGTAGATGCTTATATATGAAACTGCCTGATTCACTAGATTGTTTGGCTAAGATTTTCATCTTTGCTGGAGCTTATAATAATTTGTATGATTGCTGGATGTTTGGGCTGCTTCCCTCAGCAGATAAGTTGCTGCTTCTTGTCATTTATTATTAAGTAATCCCTTATGTGGGTTGTTACTGTATAGTTATGACTGCTATCTAGTTTAAGTAAGGAAGCAGATTTCATTCATTTGTTTGCTTCTTGTGTGAACCTCCTATTTTCTTTATCCATTTTCTTTTGAGGAAATTGTTGGAGTTTGTAGAGAGATCTTTATTGAGTTTATTCATGGTCCTGCAAAGAATCAACATATGGAAGTGTAGTTACAACCACTTGTCTCGGCCATGCCTTCTGCATTGTGTAGATTGACTTATTTTTAGGAAAGGTTAGTAACCTGTACTTTTTTACTGTTTGTAAATTTGTTTGCTGTTAAGTCAAGTAATCTACAAGACTACTCAATCCAAGTTTTGTGCCTGTTCTCTTGGGTGTGTTTGGTTGAAGGAGTTTCGGCCTCGGGAAGTGCAAAATTGTACTGTTCATCACTATTTTTTCATTTTTTTTTTATTTCGGTTGTTTGGTTGTACCATACAAGAAAATCGAAACTCCTATGAATAGTACTTCCAAAAGTGTACTGGTCACCATTTCTACTTCCGAAAAAAAATCGAAGTGTCCGAATCTGATAGGGTTCCGGAAAAAATTGAAACTCCTAATAATAATAATAATAATAGTTGGGGGTAAATTTGTCATATTCAAAAGTGAAAAATTATATCACTTCTCAACCACCACTTTCAACAACCATCCAAATGAAAGAACTACAAAAAGTTAACTTTTCAACTCACTTTCAAAAATCATCCAAACGAAGGAACTCATAAAATATGCGTACGTATGACACGCATACATAATGCGCATGCAAACTATCTAATTCCAATTTTTTTTTTATTTCGTTCTACTTTCGCAAACCAAACAGTCCCTGAACATAGCAAATAGCAGTATGATATGTTGTTGCTTGCTTGATTATGTTTTGAACTGCAGAATATCTTGAAGAAAACTGTATCAATAGGTTATAGTTGATCTTCTACACTGTTTGATGACAAGATCATCTTTATTTATTTACTTCGAATGCATAAACCCTCAGAATTTCAAACATTTTTTGTGAATGGATGGTATGTGTATCTCCATCTAAATGTAGTAATCATGACGCCATCGTTAGATGAGTTGTTAATCTGGTACATAGGCAGGAAGACTGGAATCTTGAGCGAGTTACATGAGACCAGCCAAATTGTCGAAGTTGTTTTCCAACAAATCAACAAGTCTCATTATTGACCATTTTTAGCTTGGGCTACTAGCACAGAGACTTTCTCCCATTTAATTATAATTTTTTACAAAGATACTATAAAAATTGATCGGTACTAGTCTTTTTTTAATATTTACAAGTTTGTCACTCCCGTGGACTGTCCAACCCAACCACAGGACTGTCAAAATTCTGACATTCCTAACTGTATATAGAACTGTCAAAATTTTGACAGTTCATACTAAAGAAAATTTGTACTAGCACCAATCAACTTTTGCAGTGCATTTATAAAAAGTCTTAATTATTGCCTGCCTAGAATTTCTTTATTTTTAGGGCTAATTAGAGTTTAGACCCTGGATTTTATACCAGCTTAGAGTTTGACTCTGATTTGTCCAATTGAAGAGTTTAGACCCTGAGTTAATATTATTTGGTTTAATTTTTCCATTATACCTTCCATCTCATGATTTATAATAAAATCTTTCTATATAGAGTAAGAAGGATAAAATAGAAAAATTAAACCAAATAATAAAAATTCAGGATCTAAACTCTTCAATTGGACAAGTCGAAACTCAAATTCTAAGCTGATATAAAATATAGAATCTAAACTCTAATTAGCTCTTATTTTTATGACTAGTGTTGCCACTACACAACTTCCTTGGTGGTAAACAACTTTTTTTTTGTCTCTTTGGAGACGTGTATATTTTTGCCATTTTGGCATCTTTATGTTCTCTCTGGAACATAGGCAAAGTGAAGAAGACGAAGACGAAGACGATGACGATGACGATGACGACTTTCAAGTACATTTTTCTTTGTTGCATCCAAACAGAAAAAAAAAATTGATTACAAGTCCACTTGTCACGTCCCAGTCCCAAAATACGTAGGACTAGGACACGTAAGCATGCCAGCCGCATGTATATGACAACTCCAATATATGAAAACCATAATACGTGCGTACGCTGTATAATGAACAATAATTCACAAGTGGTAAAATTATCACAAGTCACAGGGTATAATCTAAATCTCATCCACAGAAATCAAATATACATGAATAACCAATAACCAGGTAACTAGATCTCAAAAATAGAGTACCTAAAGAATGACAGTCGGATGGAAACAAATTCACTGCCGAAATAGAATATAAATGCACAAGATAAACCCCATATAAATACAACATCTAACCATCACGAGGCTCGAAGAGAAGACCTCCTCGAAATATAAGTAGCATGTCCGGATCTGCGCTCCCGTGAATACTCATAAAACATCTACACATGGAAAGGGACCAGGTCCTCAGAAGGACATAACAAGATACATAGAAGCATGCCATAAAGTAAATACTGAATAAATAAAGAGGGTGTGCTAACCATCTAAGTGAATGCAATTTAAGGACAGCTTAGTACGTATGGGAAAGTGTAGGGTAGACATATGCTGACTTAATTCACCAATCGTCGTGACTGGCTAGTATATGTGTCATATGCCCCCAGACGCATGGGCACTCTGCAATCGGCCATCTCCGAGGAGCATGGTATCCGAAGGTATAACATTCAAGGAAGGGAGTGTCCCATACGCCTACTAGCTATCTTCCCCGCCCAATGTAGATATACAAGTCGTGAACACGACGTGGACATCTTGTACTATGATGCAAGTCTCTATAGAAATAAACAACTAAGCTAAATACCGTTACACATGCTGCTCACACCGATGGCCAGTCGAGTATGAGGCACGCGTCCCTACATGAACTCACTCTGTGACGTGTAATGATACGTGTCAAGGCCTGGGAAGTCATACCAATAACTCCACAACTTTAGGTGGGTCTACTAGACACTAGGTCAGACACAAGTCCTAACGTCAACGCCTTCGTTGACTGCACCCGAGTTTTCTCGGACGCGCACATTTATATAATATTTAAATAAATAAACATGTAACCTACAATAACTAAATTTAAACAATAAAACTAGGCAAGGTATACTTGCCTGGGGTTTGAATACCAACAGTTGCCCCTGTATCAGTGGATCCTGTAGATACTCCTCCAAAAGCTGAAATAAACATCACCAACAGTCTCAGAAAATATCAAATGGCTAGAAACGCCTGTCCTTAAGTCCAATTTGAAAACAAGGACAAAAATCACATTTTCTGGTCAACACGGGGTCCACAAGTGGGCCCGTCTTGCACCGAAAAATGTGTCAGAGACCATGTTCTCCAAATTTGTCAAACTTAGTGTCAACAAGTCCAGAACGTCGATACGAACCCAACGGAATGTCCAGAACTGGATTCCGATGTGCCGATCATAAAATCGCCCGTCAAGTGGAGCCTGTGGGGCCCACGATACGGGATTTTGTCAACGTTCTCAGAATTGAACCAAACTTGGGTCACAGGACCAGCGTATTGCCACGAGTCTGATGGCGCAAGTTTCGTTTCGATCTGATGTGTGTACACAAAGTTAAAGCGTGTTCCAGAACAGGCGGATACGGGGCGTTGTCGGCGGATACGCGTTGATTCCGGTGTGCACGCACATCCAAATCAACTTCTGCGAAATCCCGCACGTCCGTATCAATGGCGCGCACGTTTTGGTAAAGACCGCGCGCGACCAAGTCATCCCGTTTGGCGGGGCGTACTCAGTTCCGGGTGAAAAGGGGGCGTTGTTTTTCCTGTTTTTGGATCGCGGTTCGCGATCGCCACAGGACGCGACGCACCGAGCGGGTTGCACGGGCATCGAGAGGGTTACACAGCCTATGTGTCACAACTGACGGAATGGAAAACGGAACAACGAGGAGAGAGAACGGGTTACCTGAACAGGGCTCCGTAGAACGAGGTTTTCCCGTGTCCGTGAAGCGATACGACGCTGCGACACGGTACTGCTGTGTCCGGTTGCTGTGTCCGGTCGGAGTTCAGCGGGGACTCGCCGGGGCTTCGTCGTGGCGGCTCAGGGCTACGCCGGAGGGGCGGCACCGACGGAGGCGGCTAGGTGGACGAGGTCGGGGCTGGCCGGGGTCGGGTGGCTGGGTCGTGGCCGATGCGTCGAGGGCTGGGGCTGCTGCTGGTGGTGGATGGTGGAGATGATGGCCGCTGTGGTGTAGAGGGTGGTGGTGGCAGCCGGAGTCGGGGGTGGCGTCGAGGAGAAAGGGGAAGTCGACTCTGGCGGAGGGGAAAGTGGAGAGTCGGTGGCGATGATGATGGTGGCGGTAGTGTTCGATGTTGGCCAGGTGGCGGTGATGGCGGTCCGGTGGTGGAGGGAAGTGGAGGAGGAAACAGGGAAGAAGAAGTAGTCGTGGAGAGGGAAGGGCTGCTGTGGCGGTCGGGCTCGGGCGGAGGGGTCCTGGGGAGGTCGGGTGCGATGGCAAAGTCTTTTCGGGGAGTGGCGGTGGCGGGGGTGATGACGGTGGCGGTGGCTCTTATGGATGGCAGCGGGGGTGGCACGGCAGCAGCGGCCGGGCTCGGGGAGGAGGTTGAGCTCGAGGGGAGAAGAGGCGGAGATGGTGGTTGGCGGTGGAGATGTCGGGGGCCGGAGGAGAAGGGGGATGGCGGTGGAGATGCTCCGGCGGTCGGGGAGAGGGAGGTGGAGAACAGGGAGGGGGTGGTGGCTGACGGCTAGGGTTAGGGTTAGGGTTAGGGATTTTTATAGAAATTAGGTTTAGGGGTGGGGGTAATTAGGTAAATTTGTAATTAAATATCTAGATATTTTACTAGATATTTTTGTAGATATTTTGGGGTGGGGCCCACTTCCAAATGGACGGTGTAGGTTCACCCTCCAATAGGAGGTTGACACCTCACTAGAAATTTGTAGATAAAATCCTGTAATTTTATAAATTGCACAGAGGTCCTATTAATTAGAAAATTGCGCAATCACGCAATTGTTTGGGGAAAACACCCTATTCCTGAAAATGCTGAAATGTACAGAACTGGGGGGGATGCTGTGTGAGGGCCCTGAGGGGGTGGGGGTGAGCCTGGGCAGGGGCTGGGCCTGGTTTTGGGTGATACGGGTCACCGTATTAATTAATTATAAATTAATGCGCACGGTGTTTTCTAATTATTTAAAGGTAGGTAGGGCCAGAATTTCAGTGCGGGGTAAATATACTAAATGTAGTATACTCAGTGTAGAATATTAACGTATTTTTGTTTGGGCAAAACAGGTGCATGTTGGGCCTCAAATCTCTATTGGAACAGAGATGGGTACAGATCTGGGAATTTAATTAAAAATAAATACTGACTTTTGTAATGATATTTGTGCGACTAAAACGAGGCTCATACCAGCGTATCTGTGAGTTGCACAAAGTGCAGAATAATAGACTGGCATGTCTAGGAGAGGTATGTGAACTTTGTTTGGGGATAACAGTCAGTGTAATGCTCTAATTATTTATGTGATGGACATGTGCACAAATCAATAGGATATGTAAGCAAAATAAATTTAAAAAGTTGTAATAAATCATAATTTGCTAAAATAATCCTAAAATGCTGAAATCTGGTCGAGGGAGTTTACAATCTACCCTCCTTAGAATATTTTGTCCTCGAAATTAAAACAGACATACAATGAGAACTAAAGATTGATTTGAAATATTAGGACATACCCTGGCTTTGGAATAGATGAGGAAAATGCTGTCGAATATCCTCTTCTCGTTCCAGGTTGACTCGCCTGGTGTATGATGTCTCCATACAATACGAACTAGAGGGATAGTCTGGCCTCGCAATACCTTCTCGCTTTGATCTAGGATCTCTACAGGCTCCTCCTGGTACGATAAGCTCGGGCCGACGGTGATCTCTGAATGGTCCAACACATGACTTGGATCTGGAATGTACCCCCTCAGCTGAGATACGTGGAAGACGTCATGTACTCCTTCCAAGGTTTGAGGTAAGGCTAGCTTGTAAGCAACTTCTCCGACGCGTTCCAACACATCGAAGGGTCCGATGTACCTTGGACCCAGTTTCCTCTTCCTCCAAATCTGATAGTTCCTCGGGTTGGTGAGATATTTAAAACACATGTTCTCCCACTTGGAATTCCAGAGGTCGTCGATGTACGTTTGCTCAGTGCTTCTGTCTGTCCTGCACTACTTGCAGGTGCCCTTGGATCTTCTTTACTTTCTACATCGTACGAACGACCAATTCTGGTCCTAAGATCTGTCTTTCGCCTACATCGCTCCAGCATACTGGGGAACGATATTTCCTACAATACAATGCTTCAAAGGGAGCCATCTGAATGCTCGCTTGATAGCTATTTGTTGTAAGAAAATTCCACCAGATGTAAGCGATCTTCCCATGATCCACAGAAATCAAGCATACATGCTCCCAGCATACCTTCTAGGGTCTGAATGGTGCGCTCTGACTGTCCATCTGTCTGCGGGTGATATGATGTACTGAACTTTAGGCGGGTACCAAGACTCTCTTGCATACTTCGTCAAAAGTAAGATGTAAACCTCGTATCCCTGTCAGACACTATGCTGACTGGTACTCCGTGCAGACGTACGATTTTCTTCATGTACATATCTGCCAAGACTTCTGTAGATTGTCCGACTCTGAAAGGTAAGAAATGATCAGCCTCGGTGAGTCGATCTACGATTACCCATACAGCATTACGACTACTGGGACTTCTTGGGAAGTCCGTAACGAAGTCCATCGTAATGTGTGTAAGCCCCCTGATTTTTCAGAAATTTTTAATTTATATTTTTCACAATTTTCTGTAATTTCTAGGATTTTCAAGAATTTATTTTAGATTCAAATATAATTAAAAATATTCTAAACTTTTATTTTAGGTTCTAAATAATAAAATATATTTTCTAGAATTTTTTGGGAATTTTCTGATTATTTTTAGCATTTATTTTGAGTTAATTAAGGAAAACTGAATTAAAAACTAATTTCTAAAAAAGAAAACCCAAAAAGTAATTAATTCTGCCCAGTCAGTAAACGGGGGGCCCACCTGTCAGCCTCCCGCAGCCAACAGTGTGTGGCCCGCCTGTCAGTGACCGCGGCCGAGCCGACCTCGAGCCGAGCCGAGTCAGAGTTCGACTCGGACTCAGCTGAGCCGAGCCGCGTGGATCCACGACCGTTCGATCTGAGCGGGCAGCCGCGGATGGCTGCCACGTGGCGCTCTCTGAGCCGCGGCTGCACTCTCTCTCCTCTCTATATATATATATAATAGTTTAGTTAATTTCTAGGGTTTTTCTTCAGCCGATTTTTGGAGAATTGTCATCTAGGGTTCCTTCATCTTCCAGAAGTCATTGCGCATAGCTCCGGACTCCAAACGAGGCCTAGTTTCTTGCATTAGAACGATATTGAGGTTAGCTTTCTGATTATATAATTTGTTTTATGAAATTATGATTATTAAATTCTGAAAAATTCGTAGAGCACAGCATGTCCGAAAATAGACGTGTTTCGATGTTTTCGCGATTCCGGGAGAACCAGGAATCAGAATCATGAACCGTTTAAAGTTTCGGAAAGCTAATGTCGAGATCATTGACATATGTTTTTCCCAGAATTTAATTCGATGTATTTTTATACTGTTAATTCTGTAGAACTTCTAGGTTAGAATTTAACCATCGGTGCACGATACGAAACTTGTATGTGCCATAATTCTCAAACGAATTTGAATTCGGACGAGCCGTAAATTCCAGCATGTTTTTGATGTTGAAATCTACAGTAAATCATACATGAAAGTTGAGTTTGTGTCGGTTGACTTTTTGGTCAACAGATCGCCTCGATTTGCGTGCCATGAGTCTCGAGTTGATAAAATTCAGTTCCTTTGGACGAAATTTAGGAATTAACCTAAAAATCATAATAATAAGATTAAAATAGGATTTTAGAGTAATTATTCCAGAATTAAATAAGTTAAAATAAATTATCTTTTGACATGGTAAATTGTAATACATAGGCTATTTGGACTATGACTTGGACTCTGATTCACACCAGCAGCAGGACCCCAGGCAAGTGTACCTTGCTAAACTCTGCAGTATTGTTACATATTTTCCTTACTTCATTATATTGCTGTGCATGCTTGACCTAGGACCGTGTGACGTACTTAGCGTCCGATTATTAGTCGGGTGCCGACACCGTACGCGGTGTTGGGTACTGTCATCTAGAGATGGACATTCGTGACCCCCTTTACATTCTCGTACTTGTCTTATCAAGTACACTATAACCTAGGACACTTGACACTATTCATGAGACAGGATCTTCCTGAGATATTCATGGTGATTCTGTATAGGATACAGGACTTGACAGAGATACTATATATTCTTAGCTACATTATGACTTGTGCATTAGTTATGATCCCGCTTGTCATGGGCATGAGACGTTATGGTCATGATATGCGTGATTACATTGGGTGGGGAGAGACACACAGGCAACAGGCTGATTTCATATATATATCTATAATCCATAGTAAACACATAGTAAAACATATAGTAGACTCCGCTACCGGCTCCCAGACACAGAGCTTGTAGTTGTCTCAAGCCTAAGTTCTAGTGTTGCTCTCAACTTGCATTTCACATAGATGGTTACATACTTACCCCTATTTATTTCATTATCTGCTGCACTGTATTTATTTTGGCATGAGCTTTCTTGTACCTTGTTATGTCCCCTGAGGACCTGGATCCGGATTATGTCCCCAGATATTGCAGACGAGATCGATCCAGAGTTATACAGGACAGGAGCATTAACAGGAGCAGGAGCAGACACCGAAGCAGTACCAGATTTAGTAGACGAGTGATCACCGAGGTTATCTTCTGAGTATATACTGTTCCCATACTCAGTATTTGATGTAGTTAGCTTATTTCTTGTATCTTGACAGATGTATCAGACTCATTATCGGGCTATTTTCCGAGTGTTATATTTTATTAAGATTGATCTTGTTCTATGATTCTGTCATTGTTTTATTCATTTCTGTGGATGAGATTAGTATATCTAGACCCTTATTGTTGTACTACAGCTTAAGTACGCCCCGATGGATCCATTAAATTGGGTTGTCCATCGGTGTGTGCTGCTGGCCATTATCACGCGTCCGGTCCCTCGGTATTTTGGGATTGGGGCGTGACAATGTGTTCCCATTTCCACTCGGGTATTGGAAGGGGTTGAAGTAGACCTGCGGATCTCTGATGTTCAGCCTTGACTTGCTAACACATCAGACATTTTGCCACAAAGCGTGCTATCTCTCTCTTCATTCCATGCTACCAGTAGTATTGCCTCAGGTCTCTGTACATCTTTGTGCCACCTGGATGTATAGAGTATGTTGAGCTGTGGGCTTCTGACATCAGCTCTTCACGAAGTTCTCCATTTAGAACATAAAGACGTTCTACACATCTTAAAGTCCCATCTTCGTGTATGTGACATCATGTCTGGATTCCAGCCTCTGTTCTTTGTCGAAGTCTCTGAAATCTTGCATCTGTTGGCAGTGCAACCTTGATCCTTACAAGTCAACCGGGTCATAGGTGCTGCTATCCATTCAGGAGTCAGTCAAGTGTCCATCCAGGTGAAATCTATTTAGACCCCTGACAGCAAAATGATACATTCTTCATTGTAACACTTTGACCAAAGTTACGAGGCAAAAAAATTTATGCTGCCATAGTGATGCATGTATCAGGAACGCAATAAAACGTAGGTAGGTAGCGAAGGTCATTCTAAAGATAGCACAGTTTATATACTGAAATCAAATCTAATAATAGAGTTTGGAAATTTTCCAAGGAACAAACAGAAATGGCTACAGAAACAATACCCTTTTCGTGCTTATACTAAGCACGAGGTTTCGTCTTTCCGAAATAAGGGAAGATGGAAAACAATAATCAAGAGTTCAAGGGGGAGGTAATAGATTAGAAGTGTGGGAATCAAGACGTTTAAAGAATTCAAATAGGAATTGTCAAGGCAGTTGTGGATTGAAATCATATTCTGGTAATCCCTATTCACATATTCGTATCAGCACAGTTAGGTAGCTGATACGATATGCTCAGACATATCTAGAGGGCAAGTACATCCGTCTACTAATCACTATATATCTTAATCCACGTAAGGTAGTTATGCGAAGGACGAACCAAGTGCACTATGGTTGATCAGACCGTAATACACTGATTCTGAAATGTATTAGTGTAGTACTCCAATAATACATATATCATGAACAAGCTTGATAAAGAATAAGCTTGCAAAACTAGGCTATAATAGCAGTATAAGTCAAGGTAGTACAGTACAAATAAGTACGCTAGATTATGATATGAGAAATTAGAAAACAATTCAAATTCACAAAAAAACAAGATTCTACAATCTCTACAGTTATTATTCTAACTCCTTCTCTACGACGCTAGTTTGACCAAAAAGAGGTATGGCCTTCTTAGTTCTACAATCTTAGTAAACACTATAGGCTGTCCGCATAAAACAGAGATTCAAGGAAGATTGGCTTAAAGTAGAGCTTTTAGAACTGTCAGCGTAAGGTAGTCCGCGTAAAGTAGGGATTCGAGATTATCTGCGTAAAGCAGAGATTCAACGTAGTTTGGCGTAAATCAGAGATTCAAACTATCTGGCGTAAAGTAGAGATAAAATGGTTTGGCGTAAAGCATGGCTTCAGAGCTATCTGCGTAAAAGTCTGATATACTTCCTGTGCAAAGTCTGCGTAAAAAGTTTCCACGCGTAAAATGTGCCCGCGTAAAGTCTGCGCAAAAATTTTGTCTGCGCAAAGTCTGCGTAAAAATCTGTCGTAAAATTTTCTGCGCATAAAATCTGCGTAAAAGATTTCTGCGTAAAGTCTGAAATATGTTGCAGCGTAAAGTTGTACGAGAAACTCATGAGTTTGTCAGTCAAGTTAGTGAATCCTGACATCTGACAAAAAGTACTGCACGATGATCGAGAGGACGGCTGTGATGATGAATTTGCACGGAGATCCAGGTTGTTGTTTAGTGACTTTATTGGATACAAGTGTCACGACCCGCACCCGGTTATTCGGGCACGAGTGCGTGGGCACGTCCAGCCTACGCCGCAGTGTCGGCGGTAGTACGCTGTCTAGGTCATTTTCTGGGATTAATAAAATCTATCTCATCCACAAAATAAATAGGCAAGAATAATCACAGGAAATATGAATGCTAAGATTTCATAATATTTGATCTGGGACAAACAATCCACAGTTAATACAAAGCCAGAAGATAAATCGGGGACAAACCCGATTACTGTGCTGAAAGAATAATCCTAGCTAACTGGCTAACTTCTCCTCAGAAGTAGTCTCCTGAGTGGGATCTGGCTCCTCATAAGTGTCACCTGCTATCTCATAGGGGCCATAAGAAGTAGGGGCAAGGTCCTCATCATCGCCTAAAACAACGGATCCAGTCAGGAAAGGAGCAAAGTACACAGTGCACAACAAGATTAAACTAAACATTTATGACAATTAAATTGAGTATCATTGTTGAGGAAATTGCATAAAAGAACATCAATATCTCAGAGTTAATGCTGTAAACAGGAATATGAGAAAAACAGAAATAAATGAGACAGGAAATGAAACTACAACAGTCAACAAGAAATATAACAAGACCAGAAACTATCTGTGTGAACTTGTGTTTGTTTTAGAATACATAGTTGGCATGTAGGGGTTTATAAGGCTAATCCGGCCGTCATAGACGGCTATTAGGCAATACAATCGAGATCCGGCTGATGGACAGTCGTGTACCAACAGCTATTAGGCAATATAATCGAGATCCGGCTGATGGACAGTCGTGTACCAACAGCTATTAGGCAATATAATCGAGATCCGGCTGATGGACAGTCGTGTACCAACAGCTATTAGACAATCCAGGGGAAAGGGTAAACTACATGCCTCCTCAGTATTCTCCCACCCGACACGAAAACAAGACATGAACTCCAGTATTCAAGACATGAAATTCGACATTTCTAACACTAGGTGTAAACATCAAGGGTACATGTATGGCAGGGAATTAATTATCACAATATATAAAGATTAACTTGAAGTGCAGGTACTTGCCTGAAGTTTGGATCCAATTACAGTTCTATCCTCGGAAAATTTCCAGAGATGAGTCCGGATGCTGAAATAGACATTACCATCATGCTCAGAAGATGTCAAATAGCTAAAAATGCCTGTCCTTGGGTCCAATTTGGAGACAAGGGCAAAAACGACAGTTTCGGGTCAAAACGGGGTCCGCCGTTGGGCCCGCTTTGCACCGAAAAACGTGTCCAGGTCAACGGTCTCCAAATTCACCAAACTTAGTGTCAACAGGTCAGGAACGCTGATACGAACCCAACGGAACTTTCAGATTTGAATTCCGATGAGCCGATCACAAAATCGCCCGTCGAGCGGGGCCTGTGGGGCCCACGACACGCGATTTCGTCAACGTTCTCAGAATCGAACCAAACTTGACCCACAGGACCAGCGTATTGCTACGAGTCCGATGGCGCAAGTTTCGTCTCGATCCGACGTGTGTGCACGAAGTTAGGGTGAATTGCCGAAAAGGCGGATACGGGGCGGTGTCCGCGGATACGCGTTGATTCCGGTGTGCACGCACACCCGAATCAGCTTCCACGAAAACTCACACGTCCGTATCGACGATGCGCACGTATCTGTAAAGACCGCACGCGACCAAGTCGTCCCGTTTGGCGGGGCGCACTCAGTTCCGGGGTGAAATAGGGTCTGGTTTTTCCTGTTTTTTTTTTGGATCGCGGTGTGCGATCACCACAGGACGCGATGTCCCGAACAGTTTGTCCGGACACCGAGAGGGTCATACAGGCTTCACAACGCAATTTGCGGAATTGAAAACGAAGCTACGAGGCGAAAGTTACACGTACCTGAAGGGGGCCTGAAAATCAGGGTCGAGACGTGTCCGTGTCGTGTCCGACACGAAACCCAAAATTAGGGCTAGGGTTAGGGTTTTCGAGTTCCGGCGAGGGGAGGCCGGCCGGAGGGGGGCGGCGCCGCTGCGGGGGAGGCCGGCCGGGGCTGGGCGGCGCCGGCGAGGACGGGCACGGCGGCCGGAGGGCGGCGGGCGCTGCCGCTGACTGCTGCTGCTGCTGCTGCTGGCGGAGGCGGCGTCGGGGTCCCTGGCCGGAGCAACGGAGGAGGAAGGAGAGGGGAAGGAGGAGCAGGGGGCTGGCCAGGCGGCGCTGCGCCGGTGGTGGTGCGGTGGTGGGGGGTCGACGTGGGGCTGCGGGGAGAAGAGACGGCGGCGGGGAGGGTTTTTAAAGGGGGCTGGGAGGGGTCGTGGCCGAGGGGGTGGCCGGGATGGGCGGAGCCGAGGAGGGTCGTGGCGAGGCTCGCGGGCGGAGCGCCGGGCGGAGCGGGCGGCGGCGGCGTCTCCGCCGCGAGACGCGGGCACAGGGAATGGGAGAGGGGCCGGGTCAAGCGGGTTGCGGGCGGGTCGGGTGGCTGACAGACCCGACCCGACCCGATAGGTGCTGGGCTGGGCTGGGTTCGGGTCTGTTGGGCTGGGCTGGGCCGGCCCAACGGGCTTAGGTTTTAATTATAAAGATAATAATAATAATAATAATAATAATAATAATAATAATAAATAAGTAAATAGTTTTTAGGTGTTTTAAAATAGGTCCGAGGTCCAATAAATTCCAGAAAAATTGCCCTAAGTCCAGTTTTTCATTTTACACCCAAAAATATTATTTTCATAATATTTTAATGTTATTTATTATCAATTAAAAATTATGTAATAATTCAAAATCCTGATTTTAATTTCAGAAAATTCCCAGAAAATTCCAGAAAATTGTGAAAAATCCCAATTTTAATATTTTTGAAAAAAATCAGGGGCTTACAACAAGTCATTTTTACGCTCGAGATGAGACAAAATCAGATGTCCCGTCAAAAAGCTATTTCTTTTTGCACAGGGCTCGAGGCGTATCTCTGCATTTAATACACGAGATTTGGTCATGACTGGGGAAAGCTAAGGCTGTAACAAATACGCTCACATCCTATCCTTATATTTTACGCCTAATCAGGTTACTCTACGCTGGTTACCTATTATTCAAGAATCATCAAGTTTACGCAGGGCAGTTACCTACGTGGCTTTCATGACGTGTCATACGCAGGATAAGGAATACTAAGGGAATGAGGGTAGCAGTTGTCATAACTGCGGCGTAAAGGAGACAATCTTCTGCATAGTTTTGGTTTTTACGCTAACAAGGGTAAAGGGTCTCTGGCGTAAAACTGGGTTTATCCAAACATATGATGAGGTTTCAGTCTTAGTATTCAACCTTGGATTTCTTTTGGTTCCTTAAGACTGGGGTCAACACTATGGTCAATTCTCTAACTAATCCTAGTAGTGTTTGTACTACTCTCAAGTCATACATAAATACGTCAAGGGACAATGGTAAGTTAATCTATAGGTAGTGATGCTAGGGTTCATTAGGTAATATGGAAGACTAGGGTTCATTTAGTATCCTATACTTAGTGATGTGTCAATGCCCTAGTTGTATTCTAAGTAGGAATATTACCCTAAGTATCATTCTATCAACAAGGATTTCTATATTTTAGCAGGGGCTATACTCAAAGAATATTAGGGAAGGACAGGACTCAAGCAAGATGCGATTATTCAAATGGAATGGATTGGAAGGAAGATGAGTCATAGTCAATTATGGATGAGATCATATACTCTAATCCTAGGTGCAGGCTTGCTCGGTACAGTAATGTAACCGAGACAATATGCTCTGACCTGCATGGGCCACCACTAAAAATATGTCACGTCCCAGTCCCAAAATACGTAGGACTAGGACACGTAAGCATGCCAGCCGCATGTATATGACAACTCCAATATATGAAAACCATAATACGTGCGTACGCTGTATATTGAACAATAATTCACAAGTGGTAAAATTATCACAAGTCACAAGGTATAATCTAAATCTCATCCACAGAAATAAAATATACATGAATAACCAATAACCAGGTAACTAGATCTCAAAAATAGAGTACCTAAAGAATGACAGTCGGATGGAAACAAATCCACTGCCGAAATAGAATATAAAATGCACAAGATAAACCCCATATAAATACAACATCTAACCATCACGAGGCTCGAAGAGAAGACCTCCTCGAAATATAAGTAGCCTGTCCGGATCTGCGCTCCCGCGAATACTCATAAAACATCTACACATGGAAAGGGACCAGGTCCTCAGAGGGACATAACAAGATACATAGAAGCATGCCATAAAGTAAATACTGAATAAATAAAGGGGGTGTGCTAACCATCTAAGTGAATGCAATTTGAGGACAGCTTAGTACGTATGGGAAAGTGTAGGCTAGACATATGCTGACTTAATTCACCAATCGTCGTGACTAGCTAGTATATGTGTCATATGCCCCCAGACGCATGGGCACTCTGCAATCGGCCATCTCCGAGGAGCATGGTATCCGAAGGTATAACATTCAAGGAAGGGGGTGTCCCATACGCCTACTAGCTATCTTTCCCGCCCAATGTAGATATACAAGTCGTGAACACGACGTGGACATTTTGTACTATGATGCAAGTCTCTATAGAAATAAACAACTAAGCTAAATACCGTTACACATGTTGCTCACACCGATGGCCAGTCGAGTATGAGGCACGCGTCCCTATATGAACTCACTCTGTGACGTGTAATGATACGTGTCAAGGTCTGGGAAGTCATACCAATAACTCCACAACTTTAGGTGGGTCTACTAGACACTAGGTCAGACACAAGTCCTAACGTCAATGCCTTCGTTGACTGCACCCGAGTTTTCTCGGACGCGCACATTTATATAATATTTAAATAAATAAACATGTAACCTACAATAACTAAATTTAAACAATAAAACTAGGCAAGGTATACTTGCCTGGGGTTTGAATACCAACAGTTGTCCCTGTATCAGTGGATCCTGTAGGTACTCCTCCAAAAGCTGAAATAAACATCACCAACAGTCTAAGAAAATATCAAATGGCTAGAAACGCCTGTCCTTAAGTCCAATATGAAAACAAGGGCAAAAATCATATTTTCTGGTCAACACGGGGTCCACAAGTGGGCGCGTCTTGCACCAAAAAATGTGTCAGAGACCATGTTCTCCAAATTTGTCAAACTTAGTGTCAACAAGTCCAGAACGTCGATACGAACCCAACGGAATGTTCAGAAGTGGATTCCGATGTGCCGATCATAAAATAGCCCGTCAAGTGGAGCCTGTGGGGCCCACGATACGGGATTTTGTCAACGTTCTCAGAATCGAACCAAACTTGGGTCACAGGACCAGCGTATTGCTACGAGTCTGATGGTGCAAGTTTCGTTTCGATCCGATGTGTGTACACAAAGTTAAAGCGTGTTCCAGAACAGGCGGATACGGGGCGTTGTCGGCGGATACGCGTTGATTCCGGTGTGCACGCACATCCAAATCAACTTCTGCGAAATCCCGCACGTCCGTATCAATGGCGCGCACGTTTTGGTGAAGACCGCGCGCGACCAAGTCGTCCCGTTTGGCGGGGCGTACTCAGTTCCGGGTGAAAACGCGGCGTTGTTTTTCCTATTTTTGGATCGCGGTTCGCGATCGCCACAGGACGCGACGCACCGAGCGGGTTGCACGGGCATCGAGAGGGTTACACAGCCTACGTGTCACAACTGACGGAATGGAAAACGGAACAACGAGGAGAGAGAACGGGTTACTTGAACAGGGCTCCGTAGAACGAGGTTTTTCCGTGTCCGTGAAGCGATACGACGCTGCGACACGGTACTGCTGTGTCCGGTTGCTGTGTCCGGTCGGAGTTTAGCGGGGACTCGTCGGGGCTTCGTCGTGGCGGCTCAGGGCTACGCCGGAGGGGCGGCGCCGACGGAGGCGGCTAGGTGGACGAGGTCGGGGCTGGCCGGGGTCGGGTGGCTGGGTCGTGGCCGCTGCGTCGAGGGATGGGGCTGCTGCTGGTGGTGGATGGTGGAGATGATGGCCGCTGTGGTGTAGAGGGTGGTGGTGGCATCCAGAGTCGGGGGTGGCGTCGAGGAGAAAGGGGAAGTCGACTCTGGCGGAGGGGAAAGTGGAGAGTCGGTGGCGATGATGATGGTGGCGGTGGTGTTCGATGTTGGCCAGGTGGCGGTGATGGCGGTCCGGTGGTGGAGGGAAGTGGAGGAGGAAACAGGGAAGAAGAAGTAGTCGTGGAAGAAGAAGAGGGAAGGGATGTTGTGGCGGTCGGGCTCGGGCGGAGGGGTCCTGGGGAGGTCGGGTGCGGTGGCGAGGCTGCTCGGGGAGTGGCGGTGGCGGGGGTGATGACGGTGGCGGTGGCTCTTGTGGATGGCAGCGGGGGTGGCACGGCAGCAGCGGCCGGGCTCGGGGAGGAGGTCGAGCTCGAGGGGAGAAGAGGCGGAGATGGTGGTTGGCGGTGGAGATGTCGGGGGCCGGAGGAGAAGGGGGGTGGCGGTGGAGATGCTCCGGCGGTCGGGGAGAGGGAGGTGGAGAACAGGGAGGGGGTGGTGGCTGACGGCTAGGGTTAGGGTTAGGGTTAGGGATTTTATAGAAATTAGGTTTAGGGGTGGGGGTAATTAGGTAAATTTGTAATTAAATATCTAGATATTTTACTAGATATTTTTGTAGATATTTTGGGGTGGGGCCCACTTCCAAATGGACGGTGTAGGTTCACCCTCCAATAGGAGGTTGACACCTCACTGGAAATTTGCAGATAAAATCATGTAATTTTATAAATTGCACAGAGGTCCTATTATTTGGAAAATTGCGCAATTACGCAATTGTTTGGAAAAACACCATATTCCTGAAAATGCTGAAATGTACAGAACTGGGGGGGATGCTGTGTGAGGGCCCTGAGGGGGTGGAGGTGAGCCTGGGCAGGGGCTGGGCCTGGTTTTGGGTGATACGGGTCACCATATTAATTAATTATAAATTAATGCGCACAGTGTTTTCTAATTATTTAAAGGTAGGTAGGGCATAATTTCAGTGCGGTGTAAATATACTAAATGTAGTATACTCAGTGTAGAATATTAACTTATTTTTGTTTGGGCAAAACAGGTGCATGTTGGGCCTCAAATCTCTATTGGAACAGAGATGGGTACAGATCTGGGAATTTAATTAAAAATAAATACGGACTTTTGTAACGATATTTGTGCGACTAAAACGAGGCTCATACCAGCGTATCTGTGAGTTGCACAAAGTGCAGAATAATAGACTGGCATGTCTAGGAGAGGTATGTGAACTTTGTTTGGGGATAACAGTCAGTGTAATGCTATAATTATTTATGTGATGGACAGGTGCACAAATCAATAGGATATGTAAGCAAAATAATTTTAAAAAGTTGTAATAAATCCTAATTTGCTAAAATAATCGTAAAATGCTGAAATCTGGTCGAGGGAGTTTACACCACTTCCATGAGACAAAATATGTGAACTATCGAACTCGAGTGGCTCTTGTGATTACCGGAAAGAGGTATAAAATTTCGACTGGGTGACAGAAGATCAGTGAATCGAACCACGGTGACATATTATTTCTTCCATTTATAAATGGTGTAAGTTAGGGACAGTGTGTTTAAAAGACATGTAATATAATATGCTCAAAAGTTTCGAATGTTATGTCGGACGCCGTCTGCTAAGCCGAGATTCCAAAAAAAAAAAAAAAATTTGTCACAATCAAACAAATTTTGGAAACTCAGACTGCCTGCATTTGCAATACATAGACAAATTTTGGATTTAACACTTTCATACTTCCATGGACGTCCATTATCCAAACAACTCCGGACATGTTTGGTAACTTGAAAGTTAGAGTGGAAACTGGAAAGTACAAATCTTGAAAAGTTAAAGAAGTTTTTCAAAATCCATTATTTTGTTCGACTTGAATTTGGAATGAAAACTTCATTGCAATACAAAATTTTGTCCCCCACAATACAAATTCTTGTTCTCCATATTGTTTCCTCCACTTTCAACTTTTAACATCCAATCCGAAGAAGAGGATGTGGATTGAAAAGTGGAGTTTGTAAAATAAAAAATAAAACATTCTTTTTAACTTAAGTAGTTAATGTTATTCATATATAATAGTTAGTCTTATAGTAGTAACTTAGTAATTATGATACTCAAGTAATTAATAATACGTAATTATCAATAAATATTTAAGGTGATGAATAATACACATAAATATGTTATAACATAATGACAAGTAATCAAAAAATATTAGAAGATAATAAATATTAGATAATAATAATAACTAAATAATATTTAATCTATAAAGTAATGTACTTAATATTAAATATGATTACATGCTAACTAGTACAAAAAAATCAAGATAGTTAATTATTAAGAACAAGTAATTAAGATAGTTAAATAATAATAGTTATTATTTTTACAGTAATTGTTAAGAACAAGTACTTAATATTAAACTGCAGCTTGTAACTCCTTCTGTTTGTATCAATGTTGTCACTACTTTTGGTTATTCTCTTCAGTTGTGGCATAATAGACTAGGACATGTGCATTGTAAACGCATTAACAAGATGTCTAGTCTAGGTCTTATTTCCAAATGTTGGGTTAAGGAGGTGGAGAAATGTGAACTCTGTGCGCAGACGAAAATCGTCAGGAAGCCGTTCAGAAGGGTGAACTGAAGCACAGATCTTCTAGAGTTGGTACACTCAGATATCTGTGACTTCAAATAATTCTCCACAAAGGTCGGAATGAAGTATTTTATCACTTTCATTGACGATTTCTAGAAGTACGCGTCTGTATATCTTTTCAAATCGAAAGACGAAGCGTTCGAGAAGTTTAAGAACTTTAAGGCTGAAGCAGAACGTCAAACCGGTCAACAACTCAAAAGACATAGAAGCGATCGAGGCGGAGAATATCGTTCCTTGAAATTTTCATCATTCTGCAAAGAATATGGAATTGTCTACGAAACAACTGCTCCGTATTCTCCCAAATCTAATAGTGTAGCAGAAAGGAAGAACATGACGCTAACAGAGATAATGAACTCCATGTTGCTGACAGTAGGACATCCAAAGTGCTTCTGGGGAGAAGCAGCGCTTACGGCTACGTTTATTCTGAATAAAGTACCGTTTGCAACATTTAACATTACTCCTCATAAGCTCTGGTTCAAGGTCAAACCCAACTTGAATGTCATTCGAGTGTGGGGGTGTCTGACGTATTTGAAGCTTCAAGACCTTAAGATTCAGAAGCTAGGAACGAGAACTACGAAGACCATATTTCTGGACGCATGCGGTTTGTGGCTCTCTGTGCCTCGCGGCTGTAGCTTCCGGCACCTGACGGCGCTGTCTTGCTCTGTGCAGTACAGCGGCGCAAGCTGCCTGGTTTTTTTCTCAGGCCGCATGGGAACTGAAATCCTCTTTAAATAGAGGCTATAAGCTTTCATGTTTTTTTTTTGGTTGAAAAAATTAAGAGAGAGAGAAATCGAGAGCACCAGCAGGACCTGCGGCAGCAATTAGCATCCTTCCAAAAGTGTCTTCCGAGTGATTCGAAGATGACCAAGAGCGTTCCAGAAGTTCTCGTGTGAACTTGCTCGATCATGTGGGCAGTTCGTTGTATAGCGCAAATCTTGCCTTGAGCCCTTGAGCTCAGGTGGTTTTGATCACCCCAGCAGGAGTTTCCTTCTTTGTATTTCTGTTATTGTCCTCGTTCTTCTCGGTGTAGCGTCTACGAACGTAAAGAGAAGAACGATTTTCGGATTCTTGTTGTATTTGCATTTTCTTTGGGTTGTCAGTTTGTAACATGTTCCTGGTTTAATGCTTCTGTGGGATTGTGTATCACTGTAGATGAACTCTTGTGTGAATCTCAGTGCACCAACTTCTCTTCTGGAGTTTGTAGAGACGAACACTTGTGTGAGTCTCTACTTTGTGGCTACCTCTTCTTCTTTGATCTGGCTTCGGGACTAACAAAGATTACATCCACTTTTTGAAATGATTGATTTTCTTAGGTTACGAGGGAATACTTTTCCTTCCACTTTTTCTTTCATCAATTTTTTCTTTCATATCAATCAAGAGAAATTGTATCATTTCTTCCACTTTTTTCTTCTCAATTTTCCTTCCTCCCACTTTTTCCAACAAACAAACAGTTAAAGAGGGAGTTCTATGGAGAAATCATTGTATGGTCCTGACTCACCACGTGGCAATGATGAGTAGTTAGCCCGGCCAATAATTGTTTGACATTGGCATAACATTTGGCATAAATTTTTTAATAATTATAAAAATATATATATAAATATATAAAAATCCACTATGCATAAAATCAAAAAAAATTATAACTTTTTTTTCTTCAAATTTATTATAAAGAATTTATATATGAATTAGGAGAAGTGTAGTGATATGGTGAAAGAAAAAAAAACGTTAAAAAATTATTGGCCGGACTCGTAACTCATCATTTTCACGTGGACCATACAATAATTTCTCAAAATATTGTGAGGGAAAAATATAAGTTATGCTCATAACTTGTTAAATTAGGATTTCATCAGGTCCATGCAGTAGCGGATCCAGGAATATAATTCGCTGGGGGCACATAAAAATTTCGTAACTATATATATACTATTTTTTAGGGGTAAACGAAATATGAGCCACAGTGTTCATTTTCCTACATGAGTAATGCACATGTAGACCAATAGAAATAAAATGTACTAGTGCACATTGGTGTACATGGAATGTAGAAATTTATTGCTATTGGTCCACATGTATATGATTTATATAGAAAAATGAGTACTATGACTCATATTACCGCAATGGGTGTAGATCTATAGAAGCCTCAGTTTAAAGAGTATCAGGTGGTCCTGGGAGCAGGCTCTTAGGCATGAGGGAACATCCTTTGCTTCTGAGCCCATACACCTCCCCTCCCCTCACTGGGAGCATGTTACTGGGCCACAGGGAAATTACTTGCCAGAGGCTGTTGAAAACTATTCCTAATGGATGCAATTAGAAGATCCGCAAAAGGTATAAATAAGAATTAAAAAGGAAAGGATTTGAGATACGTTATAACGTTTTCTTTAGAATAGAATTCACTCCTCGACGAATAGTACAACAGGTTCCTGGCTATTTATTTTCGAGATAAAATAAATCATGGGATCCGCTACACCATATACACGGTGGTGAATCAAACGAACAATCAAAGCATGTCCGAGGAGGAGATTGGACGGAAGAAGGAATTTTTTTTGATATTGTGAGGTATTTTTAATCTTTCGTGCGAATGTATTTTTGAGCGAGAGAGGAGAGAAAACAAATAAATGTTATATCAAATATCTGGATCACGTCCATGATATAATATTGTAATTATATATATTTGGATCACGTCCATGATATAATCTTGTAATTATATATATATATATATATATATATATATATATATATAGAGAGAGAGAGAGAGAGAGAGAGAGGGATAAATTTTATTTAGGTTCCTTCGAGAATCTACAATTCAGTCCAAATGTTTACAACTAATTTTTAGTTCGAAGGTTCCATCCAACCTGAAGGCTATATCCTGGCCTGAAGGCTATACCCCGGCCCGAAGGCTACATCCCGGCCGAAGGCTCCATCCGGTCTGAAGATATCACGCAGCCGTAGCCGCACAGTACCGTGCTGCACCAGCTCCGCACAAGCACTGCACATGCACCCGCATATGCGCCCCACCAAGATCGCACCGCATTGCTCCTGTCTTCTACTGACCGCACATGCACTGCACCCACTTCCATCCCACTTAATTTTCTCTAAAGGAATTAAATGACATCTCCGTTGCTCGAACTAGCAACCTCTCGGAACGGGTGCCTAGAATATACACTCTCTACTAATCACATAACGGGATTATTTTTGTTATGGTTGATTTTTTTCTCTTCTGTGTGAACGGTATTATTTTTCTGAGAGAGGAGATTTAAAACAGATAAAACTGTTTTAAAATAGATCATTTGGATCGTGTTTAGGATATACGCTCTCTACTAATTACATAACGGGAGTACGTGATAACACGTCTACGGAAGACCAACAACAAAACCGAATTCAAAAATTAAAAATAAAAAAAAGGTTAGAAAAATACCTTTATCTCTAGTCCGATTCGTGGTAGGGGGTGAGCATTATTCGATTTTGGACCGAAAATCGAAAAGAACCGAATAAGAGATTCAGTTCGGTTTTGAAAATGCTGAAATTTCATATTCGATTTCGGTCTCAAACCGAAAATCGAATAATACTTATGCAATATGTAAATGGCTTCAATTCTATACATATTTTATAATTAAAAATGTGCATATTTTGAAGTTCAACTTTGAAATATAACAAATGTGTATATAAAAATTATAATTTTAATAAAATTATACCAAAATTTAAATTTTGGGTCCGATTCAATAAACAATAAAAATTATCAAACCGAACAAATCGAACCAATTATTCAATTTTTGCTATTTCGAATTGGTTGAGAAATCGAATAAATCGAACTCTCCTCCCTAATCCATGAACCTGCTCTCGGGTTGGAAGTGTTTGAGCCCTCCCAACATAAAATCAACTTATCTAATAAATTGAAGATAGCACTTAAAAACAAAGGAGAGTTCACTCTCATATTCCAGTGGGACTAAAATATAAATCCTCATTGAATCACAGCATATATATGTGAATATGATTCGACAGCAATCGACAACTACAATTGATACTTAGTGCCCAACTTCCTTGCAATAGTATCTGATATAACAGATTTCTGATCATTCTCTGCAAAACCTTTTCCTAAAGAATCTCCTTTTCAGTACTTTTGGGTGCCATCGAGGAATCAAATTTGTCGAAACCCACAGCTCAAATTGATGTTACAGAAAGTTTGGGTAAGAAATCAAAAGCATTGCGATTTGGTGGGGAGATTGTACATACAGTACATGTAAACTTTACTGGTGTTAAAGGTCGATAGTGTACGAACATCCCGACCCTTACTAATTTTAAATTGTTAATAACACTACATAAGTCAGGAGTAACACATTTTTTTACAGTTTCTTCCGTATTCAAAACTAATCATAATTTTATAATTCTAACCAAAATTTTGACAAATTTTTTTTTGACACTTATAAAACTGTCAAAGATGTACTGTCCTCTCTAAGTAATTTTTATCGTGTCCTTAATATTTGTCTTTTGTAACTAGTTAGTCACAAAACTTAACAGAACTATTCTGCCTGTTTAGAAACATGCTATGCTAAGTTAGGTGCTTGGTGGGAGAGAATAGTTGGCATAAATGAAACCATGATCGACACCAGAGACGAATAGTGCAGTTGTTTTCATTGAATTTTTGTTTCTTAGTTAAATATTTTTGTTATTTTTAAATTTTTTTTTCATCAATTTTATGTTTTGTCTCTTCCGAAATTTTTTAATTTTTAACTTTTAACTACATATTTGTAATAAAATTTATTTTATTTTTATAATTTTTATTTTTAGTAAAATTTTGAAGTAACGAATATTATTTAACAAGATTTTTTTTTTTTTTTTTTATATTCCCTCACCAAGTGGTTGGTGACAAATTTTGGAGAAATATCTCAGTACTAGTCTCCTTAAACACCACGCCTAGTATCTATCTCCTGATATGCAGTAGCCATCACACGAAGGAAATTTATGTATTGGATAAATGCAGCTTCAGTCTCGAGGATTTGATGGATATCCATGGCAAGGTGCTGCTACAAGCAACATTTTTTTGTACTCTCCTTCCCAAGCAAAGTTAGTGCAACCAGGACAGCTTTTGGACAATTCTTCAAATATCTAATGTCCATCTCTCCGTCAATAGAACCTCCATGATCAGTTCCAACCATTTTCTGTCAGTTGAACTAATAATCAAGTAGGTCACTATTTTGAGTTCCCACTGAAAAGACGTTGAGTAGCTCAAAAAAAAAAACTCTGAAATTCGAGTTCCACGTCGTTGTCAGTACCAAAGACTTCGACACCGCTATCAGTCCCGCTCGACATTAATATTTTGACATCTTTTTTTAGAGTCAAGGATAATGAACAACCAAATTTAACTTTGACTAGTACAATCCAATCTTTTGGACCGACCCCGAGAGCAACCTAGCAAGAAGAGAAAAAAAAGGTGTATGCTGTGTTGGAACGGGTAAGACAATGTTGATATAAGAAAGTTGACGCCAACCTAATGTTTTGATCACAAGATTATTTGACTTTATAAAATTGAATGTAAATTGAAGAACATGTTGATATATATACATCAATGTGTTGGGTTTCTTTGCTTGATTCAAGATGTGGAAGGACAAGACAATCCAGAGTGTCGTGGAGCATCGACGAGATCGACGTGAGTTGCGACGAATGCGACAGAATCGGTGGTTGAATCCGCAAGGCTCAAAATAGAGCCAAAACATCAGCAACCATAAACCAACGATATTTAGGATGAGCAAATTTTTAACTATAACATATTCTGAGAATATGACAGTACATCGTGGTATAGCGACGAAATACCGTATGCCGGAATGGTTCAGATGCTTGTCTTGTTTCAATATATGCTTTGGACTGTTGATTCGATCTAGACAAACAGAATTGGTATGCTGGAATAATTTAGAGAATTTCTAATCCTTAATTAAGATTTCTTAACTATATAAAATAGGCTAAGGAGACTTGATCAAAGAGTGCTCAAGAAAGAGATTCAAGAAGACAATCCACAATTATACAAAAGTGAGCAATACTATGCTGAAATAATTTAGAGAATTTCTAATCCTTAATTAAGATTTCTTAACTATATAAAATAGGCTAAGAAAACTTGATCAAAGAGTGCTCAAGAAAGAGATTCAAGAAGACAATCCACAATTATACAAAAGTGAGCAATACTCGTTCGTACGTAGAGCTTATACTTCAAGACAGTTAGGGAGTCGTCATCTGGTTGTGATGAGCTATTTCAATTATAATATTCTTTTTTTCTTAAAATTTATGAGAAGTTGAACTTGAAAATAAAGGATTTAACATTTTTGTAATCAATTTTGTATTATATATATATTAGGATTTATCCGAGTGAAATACTCGTCACATATAAGGTGTGTCGATCTGTCTTGAATCTTGTATGAATTTGTGGTTCGTTGTCTTCATATCGATTAGTGGATTGGTGTCGTTTATGTGATGTTGCCTGCCAACACATGGAGAAGATGTTCACACGCTATGGATATCAGGATCTTTCAGGGATTGATACTCCATATAGGTGTGACAAGAAACTGAAGCCTAATTCAGAAAAAAAAATATCAGACAGTTGAAATATTCTAGCGTCATCGGGAACTTGATGTATGATACAAATGCCACTAGGCCTGGCATTGTTTTTGCTGTGGGGATGCTGAGTAGATTCAAGAGTAACCCAGGTATTGAACACTGGAAAGCTGTGAAGAGGGTGATAAGATACCTCAAGAAGACTCAGAAGTTTGCACTTACTACAGCGGAGATCCAACAGTGATAGAAGACTTCAGTGATGCTAGATGGTGCTCAGAAGAAGAGAGCGAGAGATCCACATGAGGATATATTTTCTCAATGAATGGAGGTGCTATATCGTGAAAGTCGAAGAAGCAGACTATGCTCTCACGCTCATCAATGGAGTCTTAGTTCTATGCACTTGCAGTTGTAGCAGATAAAGCAGAATGGCTTCGGAAGCTCATGTACGATCTTCCAATGGTTGGTATGCAGATTCTGACTGTACCGATACACTGTGACAACCAGGCAGCTGCAGCAGTAGGATCTAATAATCTCTTCAATGGAAAGAAAAGAACTGTGCGACTTCGGCACAGAGAACTGAACAATCTCATTAAGACTGGTGTCATTGCAGTGGTGGATGTTCGGAGTCAGGAGAACCTGGCGGATCCGTTCACTAAAGGCCTCAAGCTCTAGCTAGTCGAAGACACGACAGATAAAATGGGCTTGAAGGACTTCTCATATTGTGTTTTTATAATCATACCATTAAGTTTTATGCTATTAGTTTAAAGAGAAATCTACTAGGCATCTAGCTTTTGGTTCAAGGGAGGATCATTGACTGAAAAGATATCAGGCACAGTGGGTAGTCTTTCAGGACAGGATGTGATACGTACCCAGAACCACTGTGGTCTACTACTTGTTCTTTATATTTATATAATATAGAATAAATCATGTATAAGGGTGGTTTCGACGCCTTAATGAGTTTTCGGACAGAGTGAATGTTCGGCGTGCTCTATAGGAACCACATGTAGTTCAGTACTGCAAGGGACTTGTATCCCATACTACAGTGGTGTGACATCACGATGATGTAAAAGATGTAAAGCCTCGGCTGTGAGCCATGTCAGAGCAGCAGTAGCGCCGCAAAAAGGCAGGTAGCCTAATGCTGAAAAGATAGAGAGTTGTAGCACATCACTACTAAGAGGCAGATGACATCATGTTACAGTAGGTGACACCACAAGAGGTAGTTAACCTCGGATACGAGCCATATCACAGTGGCGTAGTACCGCACAGAAGTGCAAGACTTCATGCTGGGATGTAGTACAACACTACTAAGAGGCTAGCAAACTCATGCTGCTGTGGGTGATACCACAAGAGGTAGTTAACCTCGGTTGTGAGCCATGTCACAGCGGCGTAGCACCACACAGAAGCACAATACTTCATATTGGGAAAGATTAAACTATCTTAAAAGGAACTCACATAAGTGTATGGACAGAGATATAGGCCGTCTCTTGAGGATAAACTTGTAGACACCAAAGATACATACACCGAAACCAGGTCAGCGCATGGCCCTTTAATGTGCGACCGGAGGCACAGTTGATGTCATTGTGCGAGTGGGAAGAATAGCAGTTATGGTTCAAAATTCAAGGCTTAGTCAATTCTTGTATCGTACTATTCTTTGACCCATGCGGGAAGATTCAAGTCGTGGACGACATATATCCTAATGCATGATGGGCAGTCATTGTGAGGACACTCGACCATATATTATGATATATGTAGGAGATTTTTGGTACTTTTCACTTTGCTTTGAGAGTTTTAGTCCCACATCGAAAAACCACCAATGTGTATATCTCAATATATAGCTTTGCTTAGTATTGGTATATGCACATGGGGTGGTGGCCCATGTGGTTTGACTTTTCTAGAGTGATTAAGTGTGAACCCCTTTATGACAATCTTAATTTGGTTACCACATTTGGGAAGTTTTTCTTAGGAGCTAAATCCCGAAGGTACTTCGTAACTTGGACTCAAGATCAAGGATGCTAAATGACGCTTTATTAGCGCACTTTGCAGTTAGCACGTCAGCATCGTCGCATGGCGCGGTTGCGCTATTTCCTTACGCGAGTTGCACACACGGTTGCTAGTTCGGGTGCATGCTTCGTTGCACTATGCGGCCAGGAGCTATGCGGCCAAGGACTATGCGGCCTGGAGCTATGCGGCCAGGGGCTATGCGGCCTGGAGCTATGAGGCCATCGAGCTTGTATGAGCGAGTCGCATATGGAGGGGACATGGTCTGTCGTTGGCAGCGCATGCGGCGAATGGTTATCCGTGTCATCCAGATTATGCGGCGTATGCGACGCGAGGGTATCTGTGCACAATGGCTTCTGCTTTCGGCGTTTAGCGATATTTTGACGGCGTTGTCCCGTGAAGCGTGACTGACTGCTGCGACGCATGCGGCTGCGACTACGGCTACAACTACGCTTGCGACATGGTGTCGGATAGCGCATTTGCGGCCTTGAACTTTCTCAGGCAACGTAGGTGCTGTTCTCCTCTATAAATAGAGGAGCTTCTCTTTCTTTCAAAAGATAGGAAAAATCGAAAACACCAGTGGGATATGCGACTGTAGTGAACATATTTCCATATAGTAATTTTTGAGTGATCCAAAGGTGACCAAGAGCGTTCCAGAAGATCTCGTGTGGACTTGCTAGATCCTGGGGGCAGTTTGTTGTATAGCGCAAATCTTGCTTTGAGCTACGGTGGTTTTGATCACCCCAGCAAGAAGTTTTCTTTTTTTTATTTCTTTTTTTCTTTCCGTTTATTCTCGTTGTAGCATATGTTAACGTAAAGAGAAGAACGGTTTTCGGATTCTTGTTGTATTTACATTTTCTTTGGGTCGTCAGTTTGTAACATGTTCGTGGTTTAGTGCTGTTGGGGAGTTGTGTGTCATTGTAGAGGCGCTCTCGAGTGACTCTCAGTGCACCAACTTTTGTAGAAGACGAACTCTTGAGTGAGTCTCTACAATTTGTGGACATCCTCTACTTTGATTTGGCTTCGGGACTAACAAGCTTAAGTTCGAGCTAAAAAATGATTTTTGAACTCTTTTCGATTAGAGACTTGAATGGATCGAGCTCGAACGAACACGAACCAAGTCCGAGCCAAAGTCCTATTAAACATGTTATATAAACCATTCCATTGTTTATCACAAGTCTTAAAGACTTTTTAATTAAATTACTATGCTCTTTACATCAAAAATTTACCATCACATAAAGAACCAAAAAAAAAAAAATTAAATTCTTAAGGCAATTTGTTCTCATCCATTAAAAAAGACATAACATATACTAGGGGAAGCCCTAATATGAGAAATCGAGCCGAGCTTGAGCCAATTTGCGAACAAGACCGAGACGAACAATCTATGGTCGAACTCAGTTCGAACATCCCTTCGAATAGAAAAAAAAATCGATCGAGTTTGGTACCGACTAGTCCTCGAACGTGCTTTGAACCGAGCTTGAAACGAGCCGAACACGGGCAGTTTCAAGAGACTAATTAATTTTATCATTATATATAGATAAACGGAACATGAGCCTTAAGCTCATATTTCTACACGAGCAAATGCACTGTATCTCTCAAAAACACCACTAAGTTCACCTCACTTCAGGTATATAACTAGTAATTTCACCAGAGTCTGCTATGATCACTCATCTTGCTCTTACGTGGTCTCTTGATTGTTTTGAATCTAACATCACGTGTTCTTGGATTTGTATGCAGTATATGAACCCAATAAATTATGTATATGTTTCAAGGTTATGTTCTTCGCAATCATGCTAAGTTTACTACCAAATGCTTACAACCTTCTTACAACCCTCTCACTCCCTGCTATGTGGGCTACCTCCGGCCCCACCTCTCCCCCAATGAACGACCGTCACGTGACGTTTCGGCAATGTGACGACCACTCGAATAGCCACCGGGTCCCCCCTCCTCCAATGGACGGCCATAAGATTGTAGGCATAGCACCACCCATGTTCTTCGTATTCTTGCTCCTTTTTTTTTTAGTTTATATTTGGTTGGAAAATAGTTGAATTTGAAACACACAACAATTTCTAAGTTATTGAAATATTGGGACCCAATGTTTTCCTCCACAATGATTTTTTTATTTTTTTTAAATACTTGGCCAAAAAGCTTTGAGAAATTTGAAATTTTAAGTGTCAAATTCATATCGTTTTTAAATTCATACTCTCTTTTTTCACAAGAGAGCTTTAGAATTCCAAACTTGATATTTTTTTTTTTCTACCGAACAATAGAACTTTAGAACTCTTTCCAAATCTGCCGAGCTATAACTAACAAGTAAATTAGTTTCAGTGAAAAAATAATATGAATAAATTATTTCGTCCATTGTAACCCTAAGATCTATCTATCTCCAACATGTTTATGGGCAGGTGTGGCGATGAATAAAAAAAAAGAAGAGAAATTATGGAAAAAAGATAGAAAGAAAGAAAAAGAAAAAAAGGTGTCAAGTTGCGATACTTTGGGAGTCATGCAGAAATCAGGGGCATGCATGACTCGAGTCCAGCTCAGTAATGGCCTCAAACATCAAGTGGTCTAATTAATTAAACACTAAATATCACTTTTTCTTAAATAATCCAAAAGAGGAAAGCCTAACATACCTCAAAAGGCTACCAAAGAGGTCAAACATAAGAACAGTAAACACCAATAATTCACTGATGTATGTGACAACAGTAAACAACAATATTAGAAACAAACAATCAATCAAGAACACAAACATAAGAATTCACGTGAAGGTCCCAAAATGAAAAACTGCTCCACAAGTGTAGATATACATGTACATTCTACATATTTTATACTATTAAATTTTTTTTTTTTAAATGTAAAATTTATTTTTTTAATACTTAGAAAGAACAAACAAGTTATTTCTTAATTTTTTATACATAATTATCTGACTTCACATTTTAATTTAATGAGCAATTTTTTAAAATAAATAATTAATCCCAAAATGAAAAACTGCTCCACAAGTGTAGATGTACATGTACATTCTACATATTTTATACTATTTTAAATACTTCTTTTTTTAAAAGCAAAATTTAATCTTTTAGTACTTAGAAAGAGCAAACAACAGTTCTTTCTTAATTTTTTATACATAATTAGCTGACTTCACATGTTAAATTTAATGAACAATTTTAAAAAATAATTAATTAACACTCTCTCCCTCCACCTCATCCCCATGTTTCATGGGTATTACAGAGACTATTCTTATTTTGAAAATAATTACACGAACTATTCCTCTGCTTTATATTTTATTTTTAAAATAAGGGTGGTTAGTGTTATAGCTCATTATAGAAATATAAAATATAAGAATGATTCGTGTAATTAGCTTCAAAATAAATTATTCTAATTTTAATTAGTAAACATAAATAAAAAAATTATGAAACCCAAAAAATTTACTTTGAAACATCAACTTTTGTTATTAAATAGTAGTACAAGCCTATTTGGCTTGAGTAATATCCTATTATCGATGTAAACAATATGGAAATATCTTTTATAATTACTATATATATATATATATATATATATATATATATATATATATATATATATATATATGTGTGTGTGTGTGTGTGTGTGTTGTACGTATTTTATATAATTGGAAAGAAAAAATAATTTTATTTTTTACTATTTGAAAAAATAAACAACAGTCTCCGTTAATCTTTTTCTCTACATAATTATCAAGTTATTCATATTAAATTTAATAAATAATTTAATTAATAAATATATGTAAAAAAAAATTAAATCAAATATGTCAGCGAACGTATTTAGGCCATAATTATCAAGTTTTAACTTTTTTAAATTATATAATAGTATAGATAAATATTCAGATCCTTAACTATTGATCCAAAATATACTCCACTAAGAATCATGATTATATTCAAGGTAGAGATATCCTGACCCAACTGCTTCTGTGGAATGGGAAAGAAACAGTTGAGATTATGTTGCCAAGAAAAAAGGCTACACAAAAATCAAATATGTCAACGAACGTATTTAGGCCATCATATAGACAAACAGTAATTGCAACTAATCCCACTGCTCCTGTGTTTTACAATCTTCCCCATGTGCATTTGTTTTATGCTTTTATTGTCACTCACTCCACGAGCCCACAACCATCACAAAGTGGCCACCATTGTGCTTCGTGATGTGTTTGACTGGGTTTGACTGGATCTACTTTAGATTAGGTCAGCATATTTTTTTTCAACATTTCAAGTTGGTTAGAGACCAAAACCAAATTTCAGTGGCAACCATTGTGCTTCGTGATGTGTTTGACTAGGTTTGACCAGGTCTAGATTGGATTAGGTCAGCTTATTTTTGTGCACCGTTTCGAGTCGGATTGGAGACCAAAATCTAAATTTCAGTCCGTCCAGAACCTGATTGAGCTGATTCCGACTACACTGGAATATATGGGTCATGTTCGAACCTGATCAATTTATAATTTTTTTTTTTTTTTTTTTTTTTAGAAAAGCCAAAGGAGAGAAAGTAAAAAAATTATCTTTAATTTGATCCTCGATTTTTTTCGTTCTTTTTTATGATGGTCCTCAATATCTTCAAATTCTCGATTTTTAGATAAATTGATTTTACTATGCAAAACTTCGATTACTTCATTTTGTGTCATCTACAATAAGAACTTGAAAGTTTATTCATTAATGTCTGTACTATCATGTCTTAAGTGTCGAATCTATTTTTTCTCCGCATGAACTCAATTTTGAGCTCAAATGTTGACTACCAAAATATCTCCTACACCATTTCTCTTATTAGTTAGCATTCATGAACATTTACTAAAACAAGATTCATATGCTACCGTTGACACAGGAATCATTAGAAGATTGGAAAAAAATATAAAATAATAAATATTCTAAAATTTAAATTTTATTGTGCCATAACGTTTTAAACTCTTGTTGCCTACTTGGTAAAGTGTTCAAATTAATTGAAAATGTGCTAATATTTTTAAAATTCTTTTAAAAATTAAAGGTTTCTTGTATAATTAAATTAAAAAAATGACAATCACACATCCTATAGGAAACAATTATGGTAATTTCAAAATATCAATAGAAGAAGGATTATTACTAGCATTAATTTAAAAAATTAGAAAATAAATAATTATGAATATTATATTCAGATAAAACTTGTAAGATGGTTCTGTAGATTGCACATCCAATATGGAGACATTCCAACTGTTTAAAAAAGGATTATTTTTTGTAAAGTATCTTTTACATTAAAATAATATATCATGAAGCAAATAAAAGAATTTATTAACTAGCTCATATATCAAAAGTAAAAGACAATTTACTATTAATTTAAAAAAATTGTTCTAAAACCTCTTCTCTTTTTCCAAACAATTTTAAAAGCTTCCCCTCTACAAGAAGATCTTAAAACTTCCGTAAAATGAAGATCTAATATACTATTTGCATAATCATAATAATCTCCACTCTCATCAAATATAAAATATTGTTAATTATAAATAATCTATATTTGTTATAAGAAGATGGATAATTAAAGAAAATTGTTATTCTTTTTTTTTCTCCCCGAACTCCCCTCCCCCCTCTCAAATTCAGCCCTCTCCTATCCATGTTCTTGGTCTTACTACTAGACCATTACAGTCGGACAAAAAAAATTATTATTCGCTTCAACATGTACTCCTGCACTCTCCATTTTTCATGTGAGATAAAAAAAATAAAATGCACTCAATAATATACTATCATATTAGCGTGTCTACGAAGCGTGTGAAAAAAAATGTGTCCACGATATTTTTCTTAATTAAAAGGCAGCTTTATCCTCTATTGGCCATGGCCTTGGCTTTGGCCTCATCTCCCTAAAAGAAGAAAGAATCCCACTAAAAAACTAGAGAATCTCACCCTAATTACGAGAAAAATTTACTATAAAGAGGGAGGGAGAAGTAGGTGTGTGCTTTCAACTAATTATTACTAGTTACTGCCAGATTATGCAGCTTTATCCTCTCTTGGCCTTGGCCTAAAAGAGGTAAAAATCCCACTAAAAACTCGCAGATTCTCATCCAAATTACGAGAGAAAAAATTACTATAAAAAGGAATAGTAGGTTTACTTGGACACCACGCTCACCAGTAACTACTCATACTAGAACAATTCTTAATAATTTGTAGGAGACAGAGGGGGTAGTATTGGAAATTACATTCCATTCATTCACTTTAATTGATGTAGGGGCTAATTAGCGTTTAGACCCTACATTTTATATCATATTAGAGTTTAAGTCCTGACATATTTAATTAAAAATTAAAAAAAATTAAATCTGATTTTTATTTTTTATTATACTCTTAACATGAGTACAACAACAATAACCAACACATGTTAGATAGAAAATTAGAAGAAAAAAAAACTATATTTTTTGTCACTGAATGTTTGTCCGACAAAAGATTTAGTAACTCAAAGATATTTTTAAAAAAACTAGTCACTTAATATTGTACTGACCAAAATTTAAGTCACTAAAAGATATTTTCCAAAAAAATTAGAGTATCGTAATTTTTTGGAATATTATGGAGAATTTTTGGACTGTTGTGGAGAATTTTTTGTGAATTTTTTTATAATTTTTCTATCATTTCTTTATAATTTATTATAGTTTTCTAAGTTTTTTTTATTTCAAATACCAAAACGATGCTATTTTTAAGATTGAAATTTTTTAAGAAAATAAAATCAAAAAATAGTTCACGTGGTTGTGCCACGTCATGTGGTGCCCCGTTCCCCCTATTCGGGGAGCGCGGCTAAGAAATACAAGACGGTATCGTTCGATCGGGATAGATTGAATCAAGAACCCATTCTCTTTATGGATTTGCTTCTTCGGAATCGATTCTCATATTCAGTGGACTGTGCCCCCGGGATCGACTTAGCGGCAGAGTCAGGAGGGACCTCTCCGCTGCATCTTTTGTTGCCTCAGTTTTTGCTGTCGCTTGTTGCTTTCGTGCCTTGAGTTGGTTTTTGGGTCTGCTTGCGTTTTCTTGAACGGTTTCGATAGATTTCATTGTTTTCGTTCGTTGAACCGCACTTAAATTTTGATATTGGAAAGAATGAAAGAGGTATTGATCAGCTGTTCGTGGCAATGCAGGTGAACGAGCAGTAGACAACGTACGAGCGGAGTCCTAAAGCACCTCTTTCCTTCTCCCTTCCAAACCACTAAGTGAGTGGCTTATATTCGATTCAGTTGGCCCTTCTTCCAGTCTTCACACCTAAAAATATTGCATTCTTGTTTGTCCTGATCAAACGATACCAAGTAATAACTAAAAGATGTCAAGATAAAAAGGAATAGACTTGGAGTATTATTCTTGTAAATCAAACTTGTGAACGGTTACTCGTTTGCATGCTTGCTCGTTTAGAATGTTCATCATATGCTTCAATTTTAGCTAGAATGTATGTTTCTTCTATGAATTGTGCTATGCATATGGAACTCACTCTGCTATGCGATATTGGTCAGATGGACTATGCAAAACCGTTTATGCTATGGAACTTTTATCGTGCTAGTATTTCCTTAAACATAATGAATATCGTTTGATTACGGACAACTTGTGCACAAGGTCTTATGGTTCCGCGGACGGTCGCCGGGGCACTGGAACCGATCCGATCCGGGCGGAACATTATGTATAGTCGTATGTTATGGACGAAGTGTTGTGTAGCGGGGGCTCGCCACCTGCGTTGCACATCATTTTGTCTCCAGACTATAACCCGTCCCTTCGTGGAAGTAAGCCAGTGATCCCTTCGTATATTTAAATCTGTGCAAACTAACTTGTGTCTTCTTGGCAGGAAAGGACATGGTAAGTATTGTGCAGGTGGTTCAGGCGGGCAGGTAAAAGTTATCGAACGATGGCAAGTTTATTTCAGTAGTTCTATATATACTGCTTGCTTGTAAAATGAACTAAGGCAAGATAGAAAGATCACAAATAAATATGCATACTTCATCTAAACAACGTGTTGATTGGTATAATTGGGTTAGCTTACCTTCACCAGTACGTTTTGATGTACTGACACTCGTTGAAACAGGTTTCCCGCACTAAGGAGAGCCGAACGAGGAGCAAGAAGTCATCCCCCAATCCAGTCCAACTGTAGGCGCGTCTTGATCGTGCCACCCTTTTAAAGTATATTTTCAGCAAGGAGCTAGCGGCCCAAACTCAATGCAGCTCCGTGGAAAGGCCATTATTCCACCATGAGGTCTTTACATTTTGAAGTTTTAGTAAAGGGATGTAATGTACATGACAACTATCTCATTTTGTGTCAACACTTTTGTATGCCCGTGCGGCAACCATTATGACTCTGTTCAAGAGTTTGTAAAAGATGTTCATTATCAATAAAAAGAGAACTTTTTCATGCATTCAACTTGTGTTTTCAATTTATCTGCGTACTCTGGATATGTGCTCGCAATGCAAAAATACGTTAGCCTTGTGCGGTGCGCAACCTAGGTCCGTACGGCGTCACGCCCGGGGGACGACTATCGATTCCACGGAATCGGGACGTGACACGTCATACTTAACGGTTGACATTGCACATAACGTGCAATGTCAGCAAAAATCGTTAATAGAGTAAGGGTTATTTACACTAACTACCTCTATATATTTTATTTATAACACATGATACTTCTGTTTTTTAAAAAGTTACACTGATCATCCTTTTTTTTTATTACACGAGATACCTTTATTTTAAGATAAAAGTAAAAAAATTATAACACTAAGTACCCATATTTTTATTTTTATTTTTATTTCTAAATGGAGGGGTGGTCAGTGTAATTTGTTCAAAAGCAGGAGTACCCTTGTTATAAACTAAAAACATAGGAATAGTTAGTGTAAATAACCTTAGCATAAACAACAGTTTAACAGAGTGGCCAGTTTTTTTGACGGTGCAACATTAAGTTACTAAATTTTTGAAAAATAACTTTTAGTGACTAAAATATTTGTCGGTACAACATTAAGTGACTATTTTTTTGAAAAAATAAATTTAGTGACTAAAATTTTGATTGGATAAACATTCATTGGCAAAAATAATAGTTCTTTTAAGAAATATTATAGGAAAAAAAATACAGAATCTAAACTTTTAATTGGACATATGGGGACTTAAATTCTAAACAGATATAAACTTTAGGATCTAAACGTTAATTAGCCCCAACTTTTAAGCATGTGAAGGGAGGGTCATTGGCCTAGAACCCAGAAAACAAAGTTTGTTTGGGGAGTCCTACACACAGAGACAAGAGGGACATCCAGAGCTCGTTCCAAAAGATTCTACAACCAATAGGCTTCTTCCAGAGCTCGTTTCAAAAGATTCTCCAACCAATAGGCTTCTTCCAGAGCAAACACAGCTCCCACAGTCACAGAGAGAGGGTTTTAAAAGCTAAATGCCAGCCCATATACCAAGAGCCCCAACTCCTATAATTCCAATCCCATACAATATTAGGAACTGATTGGCAAATCTGAGAAAATCTTGGATTTGTACTTCAACCATGAAATCTGCATGAAATCCTTCTAGGTAGAAAACAAATGGGTTTGATTATAATTAAAAAAAAAAAATTATAATAAAAATATGATAATTTATTTAACAAATAAAAAAAAATATAGTTATAACAAATTAAAATTAACTAATTTTTTTTGTTAGCTAATTAATTATTCTAATTATATAATAAAATAAATAGATTATTTCAAATAGTAATTTATTATCTTATTTATTAATTAATTATAAATATTTAGATAATCCAAACAAACTCAATTTAAATTTTGTAAGTATGAAAACTTTTAAACCTTATCGTCGCCGCGATGGAAGATCGAGATATTAACAAAGGAAATATTATTAACAAAAAAAATACAAATCCTAAAGCTATCGTCCACATTCGAAGGAAAAAATAGATATGTAGAACCGATTTATTCTTTCGACAACAGCCAGAAATGAACTGCACTTGTCGTTTCAAAGTCTTTCTCCTTTACAATCTTACCCAAACATTATATTTGAAAGTAGTTGGACCACTTACAGCTGGAAAAAAAAAAAAAAAAACAGAAACCATACCAACCCACCTAAACAAAACAAACCACAGTCTCATGCAGGTTTCAAGACAGACAACACGTTGTATATGTTCGGTGATTATGTCACATGGATAAATCACAATCAATACAGCTCAAAAGAACAAAATTGATTACAATATATTGAACTCTTTCCCTCCAAATTCAACCTCTCATAAATTTCAATAAAGAAGAAGAAGATTTTTATTGAAATCACTCACCAACCATATGATGATCCCCTTGAACGAAGAAGACGATTCCTTGAACATATCTTCTCCCTGACTATCTCTAAAAGTGAGCCTACGGGCAAAAAATGAACTTTCTCGTAGAATTTTGTGGACATGTTTTCCTGAATCTCTCTTGTGATCATCTCATGAAAAAATTTCTTAGTCTCCTTATATAGGCTAAGAAAAACTTAATTTATAGTTAAAAATTTTCTAAATTAGTCCAACAATAATTCTGACAGCACAGTAGATCACACGGTCAAAACACATGTTGATTTTTGCCAACGTCTGAACTAAATTTTGACATGTAATATATTGCGATGGACTATTAAACATTCTGTTGGAAACACGTGCGCTCTGATACCACGTGTTGGTCGTGTCGCGGAAGCGTTTTGCCAACCCACATGAGATGACCAACCAATCTACGAACACCAAGCACAGATGAAGACAAGTATATGGCGGTGACTACGTCACCTGGACAAATCCCAACCTTTATAACTAAAATAAAATTACAAGATTGCAAAAACTAATGTTGAAACCCTTTGCCCTAATAGGTTCAACCCCCTCACCATACTCAAGAAGAAAAGCAGAATATTACAATTGAAATCACTCACCAATCCATAGCAATCTTTCTAATCGAAGTTGATGACTCCTCGATTAGATCTCCTTCTTCCTTCTGTCTTCGATGACGATGTCCTAATAGCAAAGCACGGGCTTTCTCTTTGATTTTCTGTTGACGAGCATCCCGAATCTCCACCCTCGATAGTTGTTATATTTTACTGAAGTAAATAAATTTCAGAAAATTAATGTATATTAATTCTAGAATATTTAATGTATTAATTTCTTATTTAATTATATTTGGATGCCATCATGGAGATTGTATGTCAAGGCTACGTGTCAAAGTTGGTTAGAATGACTAGTTATCGTCCGAAGCAAATAATGGCATGCAATGCCGATATTTGGTTTTTTTGATTATTTAGAAATAATTTTAGAATATTAATTATGATTAATTTAGTAATAAATGATGTTAAAATACATGATTAAGAGGTTCCATACATGTTAGATGAATATGATAGTAATGGTGCAAGTTTTGCGACATCGATACATTCTTACGTACATATAGGACTACGTGTAACCAAACACATGTAAGTTCCTTTAAGTACGTGTGGTATGTCGATGTAAGACACCCTTATAACGTATTTTGAGAGTGGCATGGCACTTGTATCTTGTCACGTCGTTCAAATGCTACACAACTATTGGATTATTGGCACTAAAAGGGTCTTGGCGCGCGATACTCAACACAACTTAGCCAAAAGGCTGTGTGCATAGATAACCGTCCGAACGATATTCCATCTCATACACTAATCAGCTGGGTAATCACGTATAGGTATTCGAGTTCGCACATAAGTTGCAAATTCTAGTACGAGTCTATTCCCAGAAAGTCTAGCACAGGTCGGAACAAGGGTCTTTGCATAACTATCCAGTTCAAGCAATCATATCAATCACATGAACTTTTGAAATTATTTAGACTCATTGTATGGAACATCCCAACGGGTCAACGAGAGAGAGCATTTCGTACATAACCCATGAACGAGCTTTCAAAACTGAAAAAATCGATAAAAAGTCCAAAGACGTAAAGTCGTTTCTCTAATACCAATATGTCACGTCCCGATATCCTGCGAAAATTGGCCATCCCCGCTGGGCGGTAATCACCGCGTCAGCTCTCCCACAGGACGATCGTTCACATCTAGACGTGATATCGTACGAACACAAGTTGCGTCCGTTCAAGGCCATGATTCGAACATGGGATAAAATGACTAAGCCAAAGAGTCGCACAGTTAGTCCGAATACAGCGAAATAAAAAATGAGCGGGCGATTGGTAACAAGTTCACAGAGTCATTATAGCGGAAGCATTGAATAACACAAGTATGGAAGTAAAACAAGCACTTTATTAATATTGCACAAGCATTAGAAGCGGCGCTAGGCCGAGATTACAAGTCTCTCAAGTCCTCTCTCGAAACAATAAAAGCGTGCCAAGTGGCTAAAATTATGGAATGATACATAGGCGATGTTCCAATATTATGTCTCATATATGCGCTTTAGCTCCGGACGCGATGCTCCAAGGCTCGAGAGCAAACTTTACGCCTTAGCACGCACGAAGGGGTTTTCACACCAAACGAGGTTCTCCCGCACCCTGCAAGCAATCTGATGGATTATAAGTACATGAATGCATTGGTGGGGAGGCTTCTCGCTCGCTCGACAAATCCAAACTCGTTATATTGGTTCTATGCACCATCTATTAAGTTATCTTTCTAGTCTTACCTTGGAATCAATTTCATTGCATAATGTAAAGCCTAACCCGTGTGGCAGTGCGCCGTGCGATATATGAGTAACATGGCGAGACTTACCAACTTACCATCCATCCTTCCCTGTCCAGAGATAAAACCAAGTTAAACCAAGAACAAATATATGTAAGAAAATCCACAAAAATCTCATAACCAAACACGAGTGTTACGAGCGGGTTTTCTGATTCGGTGCACGAGTTACACTGTTTACTCAGGTGTGTTGCAATGTATTCTCAGGTGTTCAATATGTACAGATGCCTTATACTCATAATCGTTCAGGTGTTTCAGATTACTGGATACGATGCAATGACTCGCACGCGGATTACCGTTAAGCGATGATGACTTATCTATATGAACATATGATCACTGACTTAGCCATAAAGGACGATGCATAGTCTCGGACGGAGATGAGACGTAGCACAAGAGTCATGGGCGTTACCCACCATCCCGACCAAACATGGAGAGACTACCATAGATATTGGAGTCAGACGGGTTATCCAAGTGTAGGATGTACTACCAAGGGCCCGACCACTGAATATATTGCGTCGCCCCAAACCGGGGAGCATCCTACCGATTTGGTCACGCAATACCCATATTCCTCCTAGGACGGTAAGATATCGGTGTCCCGATGATCGTCCGAGAAATCCATATTATTACCTCGTGCACGAGTTGTCCGTGACCATACAAGTCTAGGATCTCAGATTCACGGGATTAATGACACGACATGTTAATTCTTGATTCTTATTCAGAACTAGTATGCTCCACGAGCTGTGATTATTGCTTTACTTGACATGATTCCGGTTCAGAGTTAAAAAATTTATGAGCACCGTGTCAACTGGATTGATGTCGCAAATTGTAAACAGGAAAAAAAAAAATCCACATAAATGGTAATAACTTTTTTTCCTTTATGTGTAGTTTTTCGGAATAGAAAAAGATAGTGTCATAAAAGAGTCCTGTTGCTACACATGTAATTTAGCATAGAAATACCATCTTCACACAATTTTACAGATAAGAAAGTACTCCTGCAATGTTGTGTTGATCTGGAAATATGTGGGTTGATCCGAAAATAAAAGCAAGATTCTCCACACCTGCACTAGTCCAGTTATAAACACTGTGGAACAGTGAAAAAAAAACCACTTGATGTTTGTTAGGACCTTCTAGCCTACTTGTAGCCTATATAGTTAAAAGAGTTTAGACTTATTGTGATAAAGAACATAGAATATAAGATGTAGTTGTACCGAACCAATTTAGCCCTCGCCTTCCTTCGTACGAGCAACATGAGCAAGTACTGTTTGCTTTGCCTCTCATTGTCTGGATACCAACAGTAACCCCTCATATTTACGGTCGGTTTGGTTGGCGGTAACTAACTGGATGAAACTGGTGAAAGTAGTACTAGTTTATGAAAGTGAGATATGTACGCAAAAAAATTGACTTTCATTGTTTGGATAGTTTATTAAAAGTGAAAGATATAAAAGTAAAAAAAAAAAAGAGTTTTGTTGTTTGATTTGTTGTTGAAAGTAAAAAAAAAAAAAAAAATTCGTTGTTTGGATGGTTGTTGAAAGTAGATGTTGGTTAGAGATATGATTGTTGGAAGTGAGTGGTTATTTGGATTTGGTTTAAAGTGTACGGAAGTCATCATTATTTTTTGGATGTGGATTGAAAGTGTACGAAAGTCATGATTACTTTTTGGATGTTGGTTAGAGAAGTTTAAATGCTCGAACCAAACAGCAGAACTCGTTAATGATTGGTGAGTTTCCAAAAGTAATCGAATTTCAGCCCACTTACATCTAACAAAAAGACTATACAGCAGATCTACACAGTCAGCACCTCAAAGAAAATTGTGGCCACGTGGCGTCTGCAGATTGGTCAAAAAAATTCGGCCTACAAGCACAGGGAGACTGAGGACATTATTTTTTTCCATGATTTTTTTTTTTTTTTTTCTATTTTTTCGAACTGTCTAGAGTTTCTGTATTTATCAATACGAGTCCTACACAGACTGCAGCGCAGTCCGGAAAAATAAAAACTGCGACCATGTGACGTCCGCTGATTGGCCGAAATTCTTTGGGCATAGAAGGAAACTGAGGTCATTGTTTTTTTTTTTTCCAGACCAATCACGAGCACACAGCTGTCGTCCGAAAAAGAAACCAAACTTCCATATGACAGTTCGTAATTGGAAAGAAAAAAAAATGACTTCAGCTTTTCTGCTTACGTAAGCAACAAAATAAATCGATCAATTCGTGGATGCCACGTGTCTGTGAAATTTTTTTTTTTCGGACTGCTCTAGGTCTGTGCAGAAGGACTCTTATTAATATTTCACCGAGTCCCTCTCCCTCTCCCTCTCCCTCCCACTCTCCCTGTCATCTCCCCTCCGTCTCCAGCGATGCAGTTCTGACAAACTGTCAAAGTAACGCAGCAAAAGAAGATGGGGGGGTGGCCCCCAGCTGAGCAAGAAAATGACCCATCTCACCCCCTCACCAACCAACCATTGGGTCTTTAAGAAGGAGAGAAGTGACCTCCTCATTCGTGCCCCCCTCCCCTCTTTTTCTCAATCAACCAAGAAAGTTGGCGGGGTTGTAGAGGGCTTTGGGGTTGATGATGGGCTCTAGTGACTCCCTCAATGGGCTAACCTTTGGGAAGAAGATCTACTTCGAGTATGTGGGAAGTGGTGGTGGTGGTGGTGGTGGGAGTTCATCCAAGAAGGGGGTGGCAGACCCACCACCACCATCCAAGAAGGGTAAGTGTGCTGTGATGCAGAGGCAGCAGCAGAGGCAGCAGCAGCAGCAGCAGATACCCAGGTGCCAGGTGGAAGGGTGCAAGGCTGACCTGACTGATGTCAAGGCCTACTACTGCAGGCACAAGGTGTGTGGGATGCACTCAAAGTCACCCAAGGTGGTGGTTGCTGGGATTGAGCAGAGGTTCTGCCAGCAGTGCAGCAGGTAGCTTGACCACTTACTTTTTCTTCATGTTTGAATGGAACGTGTAGTGCTATACTTAACTTAGTTGGCAGTGCACTCGACAAGAAAGAGATTGGGTAGTTTATTCAATTGCTTTTGGTGGGCATTTGTTTTGTCATTTGTGATATAATGATGTTACTTATCTGGTTAACCTGTTTGTGTACTTTCATGGAGTTTAATTATTTGCTTGAATGAGTGGTTGGGATCTCTTTTATGCTAATCTTTCATGGAATAGTGTTGTTGTTTGATTAACACAGGGAATGGTGGTTTTTTTTTGAAGTTTATTCTTGGTCCAAACATCTCTAAGTTGTGTTTATACCTCTTTGTTATTGCATTCTTGTTTTTTCTTTCTTTGCTTTTTGGTGTGGGGGTCTTTTTTACTTGTACACTTGTTGATGATTTTTTTTGCTTTATTAAGATATTTTGGCCTACTTCTTAATAGAGGAGGCATTTCATTTGGTAGTCAATCTGTAAGTTTCTGAAGTATTGTAGGCGTAAATAACTAAATATAAGTCTTTTGGTTAATTGAAGGGTTTGGTTTAATCGAGGATGGCATTCTGTTGGAGATTGATGATTTCTGTAAGTTTAAATCGTAAATTTCAGACCTTTTCCCCCCTTCATACATTGGTTTTAGGAGTTTAAATGTGTAAGTTAGAATGTGCATGAAGTTCAAGGAAAAACTTCATAAGCAGGATGAAACACCAACCGTGCCCTTTTTTGATCAGAATGTTGGGCAATGAAGAAACATGCTGAAATCAGTATGCTTAACCCGGAATGTTAACATGAATTATTGGCTTGACCAGGAATGATGTAACAGAAAGGGATGGATTTGTGTGAATTTAAAGTTAGCTGCAATTGGCGAAACATGGGGGAAATAATTGATATGGTTTGAACATTGTGCTGTTGAGACCAAAATGTGTGCCAGTTAGGATATGATTGTCCTCGAATAAGACAATATGATCGTGGGTAGATCAGAATAAACCTGGATTAAGGTTTATAAAGGATACACTGAACTAAGCTGAGGACAAATGGAATAAGGATTTACTTTTGCAATCACTCCAGTTTTCATTAGTCATTCTTTGACTTGTTCCTCTGACCTTGATTAGGTAACAACTCATGGATGCTATGTATGATCTGCAAGACAACCTCCCAAAGCTTGCAGCGTGAAACTTAGGCTAAGACTATCAGGTTTCATACTGTTATATTTTGTTAAATTAGAATGTCCATGAAAGTAGGTAGGGGGGCTGAGAATAAGCTGTAGCTGAAATCAGAATGTTGAGATGCATGTCTGGCTAGACCAGAAAAGATACAATAAGAAATGGATGAATACGTGTAGTTAGTTAGAGGAAGCTACAATAAATGTTCACAATCATAAGATGATGATGAACAATTGAGATAGCTTAAAAATGAGCAGTGGAGGCCAAATCTGCCACTTAGCATGTGACCGCCCTTGAAGGAGCACTAAGATAATGTGATCGGGTTCCACCGACCGCCTTGGCCGATTTTTAGAACAGCGACCGTGTTCCACGACGAACCCACGACCACAACGACAAACAAACGATGCCCAACTTTTATTGATAAAATAAGACCAAAAATACAAGACACAAAGTCGTACTACATTGAAAATTCTAACCGGTAAAAATAAGGTTACAAGGCTTAAAAGATGCTATAACTTTGCAACTCCCAATACAATATAGTATACAAAGAGAACCCAAAAAAGCCCCAAAGGTTACACCCAATAATATCTGGGAAACCCAACCTCCTCCTTTGTCAACCCCTCTCTTTTTCTTCTCTCTTTCTCCCTTCATGAGCAAAAGATGTTATTTGGAATAAACCCAAGGATCTCAATTTATAACCAAATAGAAATCCTAACCCTAGGCTACCATTAATTCCTAAACACAAGTCAACTAGTTTTAGGATAAATCCAATGATATCTAATAGAAACCCTAATCCTAAAAAACTAACTAAATTTAGAAGTAATCAACTTAGTTATTCCAAATAACTAACTAATTCTATCCAAATCAAATTATGTTCGTTGCTAGTTGCGATCATAATTCCTAATAATTAAGGATAAAATTAATAAGTTAAATTTGCGTTAATTGTATATTTCTTGACTTCAAAAGATTTGATAGGACTAATTAGAAGGCTAAATAAGATCAACTTGCATTAATTGCATTTTTTACGTTTTATTTTAAATTTTAGCTTTCTTCCCAAGTTCTGGGCAAAGGCTACCATATGTCAGTTTCACACTTCTGGTTAAGAGATTGTCAAAGGGCAAGAGGGTACTAAAGGAAACTAAAGTCCAAGGGAGCACATGTGCAACCGTAACAATGTCCCAAAGGGGGCTAGTTGAACAACAAGCCAATATGGAGATTGTCGTATCATGGCCAGTATTCAAATAAGGAAAGCCCTAATCAGGTTTAGTTTTGTCTTGCTATTTTCAGGGCACTGATTTGCTCCTAATTAAGGTATTATGGGGAGAGTATTTTAGGGTTTCTATCCCTTATAGATGTTTTAAGGCTTGATAGATGAAGTAGGGAGCTCGTTGAACACCTCACAATGGTTTCTTATCCCTATATATAGATGTTTTAAGGCTTGATAGATGAAAGAGTGTTTGAGGTTAATAAAGATTAGAAGGTGGCTTTGCTTGCTAGAGTCGTTGGAAGTCCTATGGGAATCTAGAGAGAGGAAGGAGAGAGCTCGTTGATCATCTCATAAGGGTTTTCGGATACTGTATTAGTCTGTGTAAGCTTTTGTAAGTTCTCTTTTGATTCAATAATAAATTCTTTCCTTGCCACGTGGACATAGGCTGAATTTGGCCGAACCATTATACTGGGTTTGTTCTTGTTTGTGCTATTTTTCGGATTGAACCTTGCTTTATTCGTCATAGTTAGGATTCTTTAGCCTTGGTTATCTAACTTGATTTATGTTGGTTATCTAACTTGATTATGTTGGTTAGATGGTAATTGTAGCTAACTACCTGGGACGTTTGAGGGTAATTTTGAAACTACTAATCAATATGTCCTCCTTGGACTGGTTTGGGTTCGGTCTAAACTCCGGTACAAGTAGGTCGACCAGTCTAAGCCGTTCAATAAACGGGTCGAATATGAGTCAGGGGTACTTATATGTTTTGACTCTTTTAGTGAATCGCTTGGCTTCAGAAGCAAAACCCAACCTTGCCCAACTAATAGAACTTAGAACTCACACGGATTTTTTTAATTTTAATTTCAACTTTTTTGTGGCGAGGCCGGGACCCGAACCCGGACCTCCCCAATAGCCCTCACCAACCCCAATTGTTGGGCCACTACAAGTGGCTTATTGGATTTTATATGGATATGATAATAAACACAAATTATTTTTTGACAGGTTCCACCAGTTAAATGAGTTTGACCAAGGTAAACGCAGCTGCCGCCGACGCCTTGCAGGCCACAACGAGCGTAGAAGGAAGCCACCTCCTGGTATTTTACCGCCAGGCTATGGTCGGCTCTCATCGTCTGGTTAGACTCGATTGTATTGATTACTACTCCTTTCGTTTGCATTCTAAGAAGACACCTTCAGGATTTATTAAATATTGAGATTTCTTGGGATGTTTACAGAAAACAGCGGATTTAGAGGCTTTCTTATGGACTTCACTTACCCTAGCCCGCCAGTTACTCCAAGAGCCACATGGCCTACGGTTACGGCTGGCGATCGGGTGGCTAGTAGCAATCAGTGGCAAGGGGGTTTCAGTGCTCCCCATGGTGTAGCTGTGGCTCATCCGTACATGCAACCCCCAGCTCAATTTACTGCGCACGGGCAACCGTCCAGTGAATCTCTTGCTGGGGTCGCCGACTCTAGTTGTGCTCTCTCTCTTCTGTCAAATCAAACTTGGGGTAGCGATGCCAGCCCCAGAAACCGAGGTCCGACGATCTCGGCAAGCAGCAGGCTTGAAACAGGGCCGACAGGCCAACATATGACAACCGTTCCAAGTAATTATATTGCCGACAATTGGGGTTTCAAGGGTCATGGAACTGGTAATACGTCTCACCAAATCCAGCAGGACATGGAAATCCGGCACTTTGATGGTGGGCATGATCAATTCTCGGGTGAGCTCGAGTTAGCTCTGCAAGGGAACAACAGGCAGTTCCAGGACCACATTCCCCGCTCGTTCCTATGGCCATTCTGGTCGTATTATGAACTGGTCTCTTTAGAATATGGATTCGTGTGTGCACTTGTTTGATACTTTTACTACCCTTTCCCGAGGGTTAAAAATCTGGAAGACTCTGCATCTTGATCTACCAATGTGACTCTATTTTGTCTAAAAAACTTGATGGTGCTCTTATTTATGTATTATTGACCATTGAATCTTTAAGCATGAACTTAGACTAGAAGTGCTGTAGCTCTTCTTTCTGTCATCAATGTTTAGTTGCTTAGACTCTTAGCTCTAATTGTAACAAGTGAAGTCCCTCTTCTCATTTGATGTTTTGGTAGGTTTTCTGTGTTCTGTATTGTGGTGAATCTTCTTTGATGTTGTAGTTGAAATAAATCCTGATTAATTTGATCAGTATAGCATATGGTGAAGCCTTGCAGTAAATCAGTGGGGGGCTACAGCAAGCTATAGCTGTAGTGTTTAGGTTCTGTAATTTCTACGAGGATTATGGATGGAAGAACATCACCACGAAAAATATCCGATACTTTCGACAGCGAAAAAGTTATTGAAACATTATGTCTTCAATTTCTAAGATCAGTCACAAAGGCAGGGTAAGATCACACTGTCATATGTCTGACTGTTTGAACAAGAGGAAGCAACTGCAACAAAAGTCTGAAATTATATGGCAGGTTTAATACCTACAAAGTACTGCATTTGAAAGGAACAAGAGAAATGCTTCTTAGATTACAAAGAAGAGAACATCTTCGTTCATTATTTATCTGTGCTCTTAAGTTCTAGAGTTCGGTTTTAGCTATGGCAAGCTTATGACTCGTCAGGATAAATGTGTGTGATGTTTTTGTCGGAGTTTATATTCTTTTTTTATTTCTCGTCAAGCTTTCATAGTTTATACCATCAGTTTTTATAGGTATTAAGTTGTCTAATATTAAACTTTACGATATCAATTGAAAAACTTGAATAGTCGAGAGTATCAAGTTGAAATTAAGCCAAAAAAAGAGAGAATGGAATCAACAACTCGGCCTATGCCAGTTAAAAGTCAGCTTACAGATTTGGCTTTCCACTGATCAATAAACTTCTTCAATCGTGGAGAACGAATCACAAATGGCATAATCACTACAAGTAGAGAGTGAAGAAGAAGAAATACCATAAATATCTGTAAATTTCCTAAGGTACCGGAGAGGAAAAAAAAAATCATTTTCATCGAGTGAGACATGTATAATTCATTGAAAATTTGATAGTGACATCAGATCACCACAGTGATTCTTTGCAATGAAAGTGAATTGTTACAAAATTAGATGGATTGGTCGAATTTTAGGGTTTCGAGTTAGGAAATTAGAGTTACGGTTTGAGTAATACGAGAAAAAAAATGGTCTCGGAAAGCTTCCGAGTTAGCAATCTTACGCATAGACCCTGTTAAATATATTTTTCTTTTTCTTTTTTTATCTTGAACAATATTTTGCACAGTCTCACCGTGAGAATACAGATTTCATGTAGATATAAATGGGCCTTTTAGCTGTGTTCAAGAATAAATGGGCCAGGCCTGTTATTGTCCACAATTGTCTCCTAGAAAAATTATTTATTGAATGCTTCTTCTTAAAAAGGTTAATGGATGAAAACAGCATACATCCTAAGGCCCAATTTCTAGATTCAGAATTTTGAAGCTCATTTTTAGAATAGTAAGTTCCATCCCTAGTCTCAATTTTTAGATTTTCGGTACTATTCCACCCATAGGGTTGGACCTCCCAATTTCTAGATTCTATATTGTAGGAACTCATTTTGTAGAATAGTAAGTCCCAATTTGAAGCCCAACTTTCTAGATTCTAGATTTTACATTATTTTTTTTTTATATCAATTTTTTGACCGCACAATCTTTGGAATCGGAGCTCACTTTATCATTTCCTAAACATTCAAATTAATAGTAGACAAACATTTAGTTTTACATACCAACACAATAATCCACATTGAACAACTATAATCTAGATCAACAACTAAGTAGAAGAATAGTGACAAAATCACTCAACTCAAACCCTCTTTCCACCGATCTGAGAGCGACCTGGATGTTTTTGGAGCTCGACAGTCGTCTGTTACTTCCGGACCTCTTGGAGGACAATGGTGCCGGAAGGGAAGCAGTGGGCCTTCTTCACATCGTCGGAACGGACTTTCGAGCAGCTTTGGTGCCAACTGTGCTTGTGCGGGGATCTCGCGGAGGACAATAGTGCCAGGAGGGAAGTGGCGGGGCTTCTTCATGTCGCCGGTCGCCGGAGTAGACTTTGGAACGACTTTCGTGACCAAATGCTTGTGTGGGATCTTATTACTTGTTGACTTGGTGGACTTTGTGAACTTGTGGACGGTTTGATTGTTCGCGCCTTTGGTGAAAAATATGGCTAGAATTTGATGGAGAAATAAGACTTTCTTTTAGATGATTACGGTGATATTGATGAATTTGGGAATCGAGGAAGGTTGATTTTTATATTGGAGGAAGAGACCTAAGAACAGGAGGAAATAAGAGGAGCTAGGTTACGAACAATTTTATATTAATTTTTAAATAAAAACACGAGGAGATAAGAGGAGCTAGGTTACAAACAGATTTAAATTAGTTTTCAAATAAAAACGGAAGGAGATAAGTGGTGGTTACGAATTAGTTTTCAAATTTGAATTTATAGATGAGTAAATTAATTTTTTTTTTATACATAATATATTTTTAGATAAGAAAATATTACATAAATAATAATAACAATAATAATAATAATAATCTTTATATTTGGATTATATATTAGTATAGATAATACGTTCATTTAATGTTAATTCCATATTTTGATTATCATTTAACGTTTTGACTTACATAAGCTAACCAATCTTAGTTGTTGATATAACTATTACATAATAATGTAATGAAGAGCGCATTTGTGTCCCATCCCATGCATGTTCATATCAATGTTCTCATTAAAGAGTAACCTTATCATGAGAACATTAGCTTATCCATATATCTATTAGATCTTCATGCATTGGGGGGGGGGGGGGGGGGGGGCATGCAGCATGGCATGTGGAAGTTAAAGAAGTTGGCAGCAACCACATTCCCATGTGAGTAACTGGAGCCCTACCAACACGACATCGACAACAACACACTTAATTTGAACAGTCAAGGAGACCAGATGCATGCATGCGACACCAACACCTTCGCATGTGATGTCGAGTCGAGTCGAGTCGAGTTGAGTCGAGTCGGATGGATAGAACAGTCATTTTACAATTCTAGAATTTTGATGCAGTTGGAGGAATTTTAACACAATAGCGGAATTTCTAGGTTCAAATCTTGCTTGTCATGTCATTTAAAACCCAAAAAATGTACTGTTACGTAAATTCAGCTTCCGATCATAGTTTGTGGCCGATACAGATCCGACAAGATTGATATTGATATCGTTTGACATGTCCCGATTAGATACTGCTCACATTTTTATCATAGTTTGCAGTTTTCGCTCATACAAATCCGATACCGTCGATACAGATATGGTTTGACATGTGCCGATCCGATATCGATACGGGCCTGGTACCAACATTGTTGACCATTTTCTTATTCAATTTGGCAAAAAAAAAAAAAATTTGAATGAAAAAGATCAATCAACAAGGATTGTATAAAAAAAATTATTATCTATCGCAGGTAAAACAATTCGACCATCATTGATATTATGGATACCGTCGATCTCGATACTCATAGAGATAGTCTGATACAAATTCTTATATCGATACTGTGAACTTTACTTGTTCAACATTTTGGATCATATAGTTAGTTCCATTATATGACACAATCATTATGCACATCGAGTTCTGATACGTATTCATAACATATATCCGGAAGCTCCTTATATCATCAATTTGTTTCTAGGGTTCCTTGTCTAAGTAATATTCTCCCTTTCCCTTTTGTTTGTATAGTTATTATTGATTTTCATTACTAAAGCAATATTACGATATGTTTGTAGTATTATACTTTTTGTAAGTTCGTTTGTGAAGGTGTTTTATGTCCAAGACCAAGAATGCTAATAATCCATAGAAAATTAATGTATTTATTTCATAAATTAATGGTAGAGCTCATAGTTCATTTTGGCAAAATGGGAAGGCAAGACCACATGTAAACTACAGTTTGGCCCATGGGCTTATGTTGGCCCACAGAAATGTAAAAATAGGTATTTCTCAGGTGCTTTAATGGTTTTTCGTGGATTATATTATAATTTGTCAAACTTTAGTTGTAAAACTGTTTTTTTTTTTTTTTTTGGGTTCAGTAATTTTGTTAATAGACATAGATATATAGACTGTAAAGAAGGGCATGAATTTTGTGATTTTTGTTGTTTTAAAAGTAATTTTGGAAAATAATAGTAAACTTATTGAGACAAAAGATGGTTACAAAAAGAGAAGAAAAAAATATCATTCTCAATTTATTAATAACCAATGTTTTGAATGGTTATTAAGAGGTTTGTATCCAAAATATCATTCTCAATTGTTTGCAGTCAGAATAATTTTGGGGATGAGAAATCTGTGGACATGTTTTTTTTCTTAACAATCTGAACTTTCAAATATAAAAAGACCATTTGTTATTATTATTATTATTTTCCTTCTCCTTTACTGACCACTTCTTTCTTAATCTGTATGCGTCTCTATGACGTGAAAACCTATTGTTCCCAAACCATATTCTTCGATCGGAAAGTGACACATCAATACAATTTCAATATATTATCAAACTGAAAATAGACTCCTTTTGCGAATAGGCCACCCTAAGCCAAATATATATAAATAAAAATAAATAAACTATATATAGAAACAATAAGAAGAAGAAGAATAAAACAATAAGATATGAATGATATTGTTGCTATATTCTCATATTTCCTTCTATTCGTGGCAATAGCTAAGGATGTCAGTCAGACCTACTCAGAACAAAATATAAATGGTAGCAAAGATAATTAATATTAGCTTTAATAAACTTTTTTACTATATCCATCCTTCTTCAAATTAAGAATGTTTTCTTCGCCAAATTGATCAAGTATGTATAATTAATCAATTCTGCTATCCATGACAAATTTTAAGAAAAAAAAATTATCATCAAATTTTTTTAACGTTAATATTATTTTTAAAATTTTGATATTGATTATAATGTTAATTTTAAAATTTGTTATGTCAGCTGTCATGTCAGCTGCCACATAATGGAAGACAACGTCATCCATTTTATTTGGGTTATGAATAACATTTGTGTTGGTTAACTATAAACAAAAATGCTAGTTGTCTACCAAAAGTTTGAATCGTGTCATCTTTTTTTATTATGTGATAAAATTTTAACATGTTTAGTGAGTCAATTGATCGATGGGGGAAAAAGCGTGATTAATGCTCACTCGAGCGAGCATCCATAGAATGTGCGTGGGGTTTCATACATAATGCCGATGGCGATGCTAATGATCATCATTAATTCGATTTATATTCTAATCCTATATATTATGGATAAGGAAGACTCTTAGCTTTGCAATTAAGGTGTGGGGAGGATGCATGGAACAAAATAATTGGAGCTAAGCTAGGGAAGAAAAGAATGGCCTAACTACCGACCTTGACATGTATGTATGTATGTTTTGAGTAGTGCCATATGAGAGGGGAATGGATTGATATGTAGGTGTGTAGTGGATCACCAACTAAGAACCAAACTCCCCATTACGAAAGGAGATGGTGATGTTTCAACCTCAACAAATTGGACAACCAACTATGGGGAAAGAAACAAACCTTATATAGCCAACTAATTAACAACGTACTATATAGAAGAATTGGTTGCATGCATAGGTACTAACTAGTCCACTAGGTTTTCGTCACCATATGTACAAAATATGATTCTTCTAGAAGAAGAAATATATATGTTCACAAGAAAAACGGGACAAGTGTATGTACACTTGTTCAGAGATACATTCTTCTATAATAATAATAAAATTGTGTTACTACACGATGCATGTGTGTGTACACCTTATGTAAGTACATTCTCCATTTACAAGAAATGTAATCACCATCAATAATTAAGGGATCGATTTAAGTCTCTTATAAGTTTCTATAAAGAGTTGATTGTCATTTTTGTAATCGAACTTTTTTTCTTTGTCGAAATGATGGATGAGTTTTTTATATTTTGGTCCAACTATTGCTTGAAGTAAATTTCGTTGGTATTTTTGGATAAAAATCGATAAAAATGGACATGAAATGATCACTTGCCATGTTTTTAATAGTTATTTTGTCATTTTTTTTTTGTTTTGGACTACCATTTTTAACTATTTCCATCCAAACAAGTTTCTTCGCATGTCTATTTTTATCGATTTTTATCCAAAAATATCAACGAAATTTACTCCATGCACTAATTGAGCCAAAATGCAAAACTCATGCATCATTTCGGCCAAAAAAAAAAATTTCGATCACCAAAATGATAAACACTACATTTTTCATGTACCGTTTCGACAATTAACTCTTCTATAAAATATTATAAGGTGATTAAGCTTAGCCTCTAAACTAAACATGTTGATGTGTGTTGACTGGTGGGGCCGTCATTATTTGTTCCTTGGATCGACGAATTCTCTCAATGTGTTATAGATATAGGCGAATGCAGAAATTTACTCGATAGGTAAATATAAAGAAATCCCAAAAATAAGAGCGATGTACATGTACGAAGTTATCAAAATTTATATGAAACAGAAACAACAACGTTGTTTTTTTTTCACATGTGGGGAGGAAGGGGGAACAAATGGTCTTTCGGGTTCATTTTTTTCTCTGACGTCGTGACGACCTCAGCATGGTACGACAGGACATGCCAACTCTGTGTTGCGACGTATGTTGCAGATAATGTCAACATTGTCTCGTGCAACAGCACACCGGAAATTCAATATTGCTAGCGTGCTTAGTACTGCAATTATGCAGCACTCAACGAGAGAAGACTTTGGGACTGGACAGTGGAATCATAACCAAAGTTTAATTAAATGGAAAAAAAATTCGATGATATTACATTAAAGATGAGCCTTAACCAAAAAAAAAAAAAGGAAAATAAAATAAAACTCTTATAATCTTTAAAATAAAATTGACTAAGAATCAATAAATTATTCAATTTAAACACTTATAATTCTTAAAATATAATTCGTTAATATTCGAGAAATGTTTCCACATAAGTTAATCAAGAATGCAAGTATACAACTAAATAAACTTATTTATAAAGATAATTAATTATAGAGAAGTATAAACGTCACTTTAACCTCACAAATGCTTCAATATTACTTACATATAAAGTGCTACAAAGAAAAAGAAAAAAAAAATACAAAAATGATAAGCAAATTCAACAAATATTTTTTTTTAAGTAGGATCAGTTGACCCTACTTGTTCTCACGTATGTTCGCTGTGGCCATACAGAGGATTAGATGGGATTACTTAGCAACCACTTGAAGTGTGAAAGTGAAGCTTTGAATTGAAGCTATAAGCAATTATGACTTGGATCAACCAATAATTTTCCACCAAAAAAATAAAAAATATAAATTTGTCTACAATAGTTACTAAATTATTCTTTGTACATGATACCTTTGATAAAGGAGCTATAATTGCAGAATCATTCCTACCGTATATACAACTCTATATACTAAATATCACCTGATTTTAACTATTACTACATGTATATGCAACAAAACAAAATTAAAATCTTCCTATCCATTGATGCGACAAAATTTTTTTTTTATTAATAATAATAATTCTTTGAGTTTTGGGTAGTTATTGATAATAATATTTATAATATAAATATAAATATATTATTTTTCAGAGAACAAGGAAACTAAAAAACAAAATTGTTACCGGTCTCCGGGGAAGTCGTGCACGAAGCACTGTCCTAAGAGTTTATCCGAGGTCTATGTGCAGACGTTTTTCGGAAGCTCCTAGTGGTAGAATCCCCTGACTACCAGGTTCTCTTCGCCGCACACAACTCGGAAAGAGAGACCAAACTTAGCTCTGCCCAGAACAAGGATTTGGAGAACAAGAATTTGGAGATCAGATCTGTAAAAAGGATGAGGAGGTGACCGCATATAAGAAAGAAAATAAAATACATATATATTTACATATTGTATTACAATATATATATATACACTGTGTATATATATATTGTAATACAATATGTAAATATATATGTATTTTTTTTCTTTATATATATTTATATTTATATTTATTTATATTTATTTATTTATTTAAATTTCAGCATTTTTTTTTCTTTTATATATATATATGTATATATGTAAATATATATATCTATATATATATCTATATAAATATATATTACTATATATATATAAATGTATATATTATTATTATACTATATATATACTATTAATGATATAAATTATATCATATATATATGTATGTATATATGTATTTTTTTCCTGCATTTTTCCTTTCTTTTATATATATATATATATATATATATATATATATGTACCCTATATTATATATATGACTATATATATATATATTATGTCTTATATATATATATATTTTACCTAAGTATATATATGCTATTATATTATGTACCCTTTTATTTAATTGATATTTACAAGCCTAGTAACGTCTTAAACATAAAACATCTCCAGCGCAGTCAGTGACCCCCTGTCACAAGAACCCTCAGACTTGACTGTGAGACCAGGTTTCCATCACACTCAGGAAGTATGCAAGTATACCTTGCCAAGTTACTGTTTAAATTCAAATATTGTTATATGCTATTTTTTTCCTGAATTTCATATAACTGTAAGTACCTGAGATCACCTCGGGTACTGTCAACAAGTACGTTGACACATAGTGTAATTAACTTAGTCTTTACAGACTTACCAACAACTGTGAGGGTATCCTAATATCCTCCTAGACCCTGTCACGGGAACACGCAACAAGGTTGCAATACATATTGAGATGCGAGCTGCGTATTTTATTAGCTACCAGTACGTGTGACGTGCATCCCGGCTTAGCATAAAATCAGGAAAACTCAGGAATAATTACGACTTGACATTTAGTTACATTGGACGGAAAAGATAACTAGTAGACGTGTGGGATAAAGGAGCTATAATTGCAGAATCATTCCTACTGTATATACAACTCTATATACTAAATATCACCGGATTTTAACTATTACTACATGTATATGCAACAAAACAAAATTAAAATCTTCCTATCCATTGATGCGACAAAAAAAAAAAAAAAAAAAAAATTAATAATAATAATTCTTTGAGTTTTGGTTAGTTACCCCCCTCATGTTGGCGCTTTGTTCCATTAATTAGTTATCACTAAAGAAATATAGAAAAAATATGAAAAGAAAAAAAAAAGAAAAAAAATGTTCAAACCTATTGAACAATTGTATCGAGCAAGTAACTTAGAGTTCATGAGACAGAGGAGGAGTTTAGTTTTCAAGAGAAAATTGGATCAACCGAAACAAAATAAAATCTGAAAAAAAAAAATAAGCTCGCCAAAAGTAACTGTCATTTGTAAATTTCGACAAAGGCCTTTCGAGATCTAAAAGTAATTTTCTTGGAGTATTGAAATTTCATCAACTTCCTACAGGTTTCAGGGGCCTAAACAAAAAACTTTCCATTACATTTTGTTGTTGCTGCTAATATGCTGTGGTTGGCATAAAATAACATCCCAAAAAACAATAATCCATTTATAATTCTGCTCGTGACAGCCAGCATGAACCTGAATCGTACGTATTATAATTCTATTTATTAGTTATATAATGTTCTAAATTAACTAATTATAAAAGCACACTTTACTCCCAACAAAAAGCATATATAATTAGCACTCTTTCGCTTGTCACTTGCCCATGCATGTATGTATATATGCCACCTCAATAGAATCTCAGTCCACCTACTTATATATGAACCTTTGTCAACTACTCCCTCTAAATTTTTCACAGAATTAATTAATAGCATACATAACCATAATTAATAAATTGTAATGCTAATTAAGAAAGAAAAGTGCGGTCGATGCCAATCTTGCCATGAACCAACATCAATCAGACAAAAGGTGGCAGGTGATCAAGGTTTGTTGGTAAATAATTGTGCTTAAATTATTATTGAAATCACTACTACTTTTACATTTCAAATGATGAAATACAAATTGGAAAAAATATAGTAATTTTAGAACCTTTCCGTCCATGTGAACTAGAAAAAAATAATTATATTATTCGTCAAAATTTTTTTTTTGAATGACGTCATCTCACATTATGTGGCATCATGTGATATCTAATATGATAGCTGATATGACAAATTTTAACAAAAAAAAATAAATTATTTGTATTTAACCACTCTCCCATTTTCTATTCCAAACTCTCTTACCTCTCATTCTTAAATTAATTACTACAACTCCTCATTTCATACATTTAGCAAGTATTCTTTGTATTTATCCCCCTTCCCTCTTCCCATTTTTTATTTTATTAATATTATCCTCCTCCATTTAGTTTTAAATAATGATCATCCAACAAATTTTAATTCTAATTTTAATACTAATATTAATATGAAAAATTCTATAAACACTCAATATTTTACTTAGGACGGCCTATTACTTCAGGACAGTCCAGTTATTTGAAATTTTTAATAGCCCAACCAAAATCCCATCCGTCGAAGGAGCACGCGGAGGACGGAGGCGGAGGCTGGAGGAGGAGGAGGAGGCAGCGACATTTCCCTTCGTGCGGAATGACGGTCATGGGGACGTTGAAGTCGTCGATGAGGGAGACGTCGTAGGAGGAGAGGTCCTGGCGGAGCCCACCGTGGTGGAGGGAGAGCTGGGCGACGGTGGGCGGCAACGTTCGAGGGAGGAAGGGGGGCATGGTGGGGTGGGCGGAAGCGGTGAGCCGCTCGTAGGGAGGTGCAGCGAGCGGCCGCGCGCGGATGCGCACTGCAGCATTGTGCGGGGGAGTAGGGGAGGGCGGGCTGCGTGGCCACCCCGCGCGGCCTTTGGCGACGACTGCTCCGTTGCTTGTTGCTGCTACTGCTTCTTCTTCTTCTTCTATCATCCTCCTTCTTAGGACTGTCACTATGATAAAAGTTATTCAAATTGGAAGGACTATCAACATAGTAAAAAAAAATGTTGACAGTCCTTCCAGTTGAAATTAGCTTGGAGCAATTTTTTTGATGACAAATTTGTAAATAACTTAAAAAAAAAATTGGACTAGCCGTCTATAGAATTAGCCTATTAATATTTGTTATGTCAACTACAGCATCGACTGCTATGTCAGATATCACATAATAAAAGATGAATCGGATGACATCATAAAAAAATTAAAAAAATTAGATGACAAATAACATGGTTTGTTGTTAAACTTTCATCCCTCGAGTGATGTCCATTTAACAAGAGATATACCATAAAAGTTTTCCGTTGGGAACATTTCGTATAATTAAAGAAAACTGATCTAAATCCCTGAAAATTAGGTATGTGTAAGAAAATAATTTACATGTTTATTTGAAGTTATATAAAAAAAAAAATCAAACAGACATACAAAGGACCATATACATCACTTTGTAGGTCATGATTGATAGACAACCATAGATATCCCTTTCCTTGTTCGCTCCTTCCTCAAATTTTGACACACACATCACACCAATCACCTTCTTCTTCTTCTTCTTCTTCACCAAGGCAAGGCTGGCAACATTTGGCATCAAGCACCCTTACCATCTCTCTCCACGTTTCATTGTTTAATTAGTCAGGTCAAGCTAAATTATACTGACCCAATTAGAGCCTATAAGTTCTTTATGTACTTATAATTAAGAGACGGTCCAGACAATGACATACTCATTTGACTAGCTATAGCTAGTCCAGAACACAACAGGAGGTCTAGCACTGTCACCATCTCTCTACAGTAGCTTGCTGTAAAGATATAAATGTTATATCAATAATGCTAAGCTTACTAACAAATGCCTACAACCTTCTTATAACCCTCTCATCCCTCTGCTATGTGGGCCATCCCTGATCTCACATATTCTTCAATGAACGACCGCCACGTGACGTTTCAGTCACGTGACGACCATCCGGACAGCCACCGGATTCCACCTCCTCCAATGGACATCCGTCACGTGGACGCCACATGGCAGTTGTAAGAAGGTTGTAAGTATAAGGTTATAGACATAACACCACTCATGTTATATACATCGAGATACTTACCATGTGAAATAAGAGAGAGAGAGATTTGAAAGCTTTAATACTTCGATATTAACCAAATATACGCTTTGTGATCTTAAGGGCTTATGGTTACGAATATGAACATAAAAAAATTTTAGTCTTCGAAGGCGTAAGTAAATAATTAATAAATTAATAACTAAATTTTTTTTTTATAAATTATAACTATCCGTGTACGTGTTTCTCTTACGCAGAAACATCTTAAAACTATTATAATTACCTAAAAATATATTCAAATGTATATAAAGATATATATAACAAATTCAAATAAAATATATTCAAAATATATTTAAACTATTTTTTTTATATCTAAACATATATCCACAGTTTTATAAACATATATATAAAAAATTTAAAATTAAATTTAGAGAGGTTGGTTAGATATGAAAAAAAATTAGTTAACATTATTATGCATCAAATCTTAATTTAATGATATTAAGCAAGCTTACACAATCATATAACAAAATATCTAAACAAATTAATAAAATTTTGATATAAGTAACTTTATTTAAAAAAATATATACATTTTTTACATTTGAGATTGTGTTCCTTCTTTTAAATTCCTGCATCTGTCATTGTCTATAGGGGACAATTACCCTCACTCAATTTTATAAAGAAATAAAAAATAGTTATAAATATCAATTTTATTTAGGACAACACAAGCTACAATAACAATTCAAATTTAAACTCATATGTAGTTTAGGGAACAAGTAATGTTAATTTGAAAAGTGCGACAAGTTCCACAAAATTTGGGATTTTTAGGACTCTTATAACTACTTGAGATAAACAATATATTTTAAGCTTAAACTTAAATATTAAATATTCAAGTCCAATGGTCAAATGATTCTCTCGAATAACTTAGTTAGAAGATTTTCCATGGTAGAATAAATCTGGAACTGGTAGAGGTTCAGTTTCGAATTAGGCCATTCTCAATTTCTTACAATCATTTTGTAGCTTATGTTGTCTTTGTCAAATTCTAACAGACAAAGCATATATTTATATCCTAAAAATTGCTTAAAAAAATTGATGTAAAATCAAAGTAACAAATATAGGAAAAACATAAAATAATAAATATAGTTAGTAATATTTGAACACACATATTTTTGGGCAAAATTTTTCATTTGAAGACTTAAACTAACTCAACTTATTATTTTTAGTTTATTGTTAAACATAAATTACCAAATGTGTTGGTGAGTTTTAAAAAACTTTAAATTTGCCAACTCTTAAAAATTCGCCATCCAACAATGTTGGAGAATTGTAATATTTTTGAAATTCGCTAACTGTGTTGACGGATCGTCTTTCTATTTCCAAATTTTTTAAGTTCTCTTTTCCTTACCAAGTGTCTTTCTCTAATTTTTTTTTTCTTTTACATAATAAAAATTATAAAATTATATATAGCAAGTTACAAACTAATTGAAAAGAAAAATCTAACTACCATGATGCAATCCAAGTGTAATTAATTAATGGTGAAAATTAATGGTGGGAGTAAAAAAATGATAAGAGAAAAATCTAACGACAACTCAGCTTTACTAATGTACTGGTAACGAGTCCGAGAGAGATATAGCTAGATTTTCCCCCAACAACCTTGAAGACCTGTCAAATAAGAGAAAATCAAGATAAAAAAAGAAGTTCTCTGAGATTAGAGATAGTAGAGGTACTGGCTTTCGTGCACGGACATTGCTCGTGCGTAAAAAAATTGTTCATTTTTTTATATGAAATTATTATAAATATTGTCGTTTCTAAGAATCGAATTTAAGCAACAAAGAAAAATATCTCTCGTCTTAACCACTTTAGTTAGAATTCTTTAGTTGTAAATAAATAAAATTAGATAGTTAAATAATTAATTTTTTTGAGTTATTTTGTATTTATCCTTCCTAATCCCATTTTCCTCTAATTTTTATTTCTATTTGTATTAGTATTATCCCCTCCCCCCAATATTTCAAAAGTTAGACATTAGAGATAAATATATATATATATATTTTAAAATAGATAGTAAAGTATTTACAAACGACTTAGACGGTTCAATTTTAAACCCTTTTAAAACCTCATTATAAGATTAAAGAAGATAAAAAAAAAATTGAGAGGAGTTCATTTTTGTTCATACATCAAAATTAGTGAAAACGTTCACCACTCCACTCAAAAGTTGTCACATGTTATTTTTATCATACACAAAATAATTTTAAAAATATTTTGGTGAATATTTACATTAATTTTGACCAACAGTTTAATATGTGATAACTTTTGAAAGTAGTGAATATTCTTACTGGTTTTAGTGGGAAAAATAACCAGACTCTATTAGAGTAAAAACACAAGTCAAAACAATGGGATATAATAGGACAGTGTATTTATATCCAACTCATCCATCGGTGGGACCCACTCCAAAAGAACCACTTGGCTCCTACGAGGACGACCACTTTATAATAAAAAATTTAGATATTTCATGTTACCTCCTCTATCTAAGAATATTAATATTACCTTTCTTTTAGATTAAAAGTTGTGAATAACTCCATGAAAATATCGTTAAAATTTTTGTAACAACACTTTCAAAATTCATTAAGGACACTTTTAGATTTTTAACGACACTTTCAGGGATATATTATCCACTTTTATCTAATATGGGATAATATCAATATACCTAATCTAAAAGGGGTAATATCAAATAGCCCTAAAAAAAAATTGAGTTTATAATCACTACAAGGGACCCAACAAACCTCCTCCATTAGGAAGCTGCCACGTGTTAAAAAACCCACCAATTCAGGTCCTTAATAAAATTATTTTCTACGGGACGCACGTTCTATTACATATGGGCCCTCTTTTTTTTAATAACGATTGGGGTCCACATATAATAGAATGTGGACAAAAAAAAAAGTAGAATTTACAGGACAACAGATTTGCTCTTCCATTTTTTACATTCACATGCCTGCATTATTCAGTTTTTTACGTTAGTCGAATCCAACTCGGACTTGGTTTAAAAAAATACGGCAAACTATTTCTATATTCTTGGTTTATAATACGGAATACTTATATTCTAAAAAAAATTACACTGACTATCCCTCTCTTTAGAAAAAAAAAAAGGATAGTTAGTGTTACAAATAAACAAAGCAAGTAAAGAAATTTAAATAATTTTAACTATCATTATTTTTATTTTTATTTTCTAAAGGGAGGGATGGTCAGTGTAACTTTTACAAAAGTAAGAATATCCTGTGTTATAAATAAAAAATATAGAAGTAGTTAGTGTAAATAATCCTAATAAATACTATAATTTCTCATTAGATTTTTGGTTTGAATTTTTATTTCAATCGAAAATCGAATTAAATTTATAAAATTAGTTAAATATTTTCAATTCTTTACATAATTTTTGTTAAAAGATATGTATATTTTTATGTATATTTTGAAAAAAATAATCCAATGTATGAATTTTAAATACAACTTTAATAATTTAATAACTAGTCTAATTTTGGACAAAAAATAAAAATAAAACAAATAAAATTCAAAGTTTTAATATAATTTAGTCACAAGTTTAACTTTGAATTTGAGCCATTAATTAAAAAAAATAGTTCAAAATGAGCTAATTGAATAAATAAAAAAAAATTTATTTTGATTTTGACTATTTTTGATTTATCGATTTATTCCATCTATTCGATTTGTGACATTCCAAGTCAATTAAGTGTACCAAGTTTGAGATTGGGTATTACTTACGAAGATATGATTTTCATTTATTATTTTTCGTAGAATGTATGTTTGAAAATTATCAAAAATATTATTTGTATCTAAAATATTTAAATAATATCATCTCCTATTATGTGATATCTGACATGATAAAATTAAAATTAAAATTAAAATTTAAATTTTTGAATAATTATTTTTTTGAATTAAAAATTATAATGTATTCTATTACGTCAGATGCCATATAACACTCATAAATTCTGGGAGACAATAGCAAAATTGAAAAATTATGGAGTATGGAGTCTCCACCAGCCTGTCGGAGAGTAATAAACGCGAGAAACAATATATCATGCTGCCGCCATATCCACCGTTAATACAAAAATCAACGACAGATCATTCACCCGCATTAAACTCCAATACGGCATATCCAGCTGGCACCTCATAACACGTCACGTCTGGCTCAAAACCACCCGGCGTCCCGGACGAAACTACCCCTACTCGTCAAACAACTCGGAGGACAGAACCGCGATTACAACTCCAAAGGGCAATATCGTCATTTCGTTGGGTTGAAAAGCTTAACGCTTAAAGGAGTATTAGTGACATAATTAACCACGCACCAAATCCGTATTTATCGCGTTTCCCGCTGCTTCCGCTCCCATCACAATTCACAGCGTATTAATAAACTCCCCCCACTCCCCTCTCACTCTCTCTCTCTCTCTAGAGAAAGAACCAATTTTTATTTTCAGAGAGAGAGAGAGAGAGAGAAAGAGAGCTCTGGAGCAGCCATTAATGGCTAGGTCGAAGACGAAGCAGCTCTCCTACATCAGCGTCCCCTCCCGAGTCATCCACTCCCTCTCCTCCTCCCCGATCGACACCAGCCTCCTCCTCTCCCCGCCCAAGACGAAGCCCCCGCGGTCCGGTCACCGCCTCTTCAAGAACGCAAAGCTCCTCCTCTTCCTCCTCCTCGTCGGCGTCGTCATCATGCTCGGGACGATGAAGGCCGGCCTCGACCTCGTCCCGATCTTCCCGGTCCCCTGCGGGGGGGTCTCCCCCGAGCCGGAGTCGACCGCTTCGTCGTCGTCGGCGGTGAGCTTACCGGTGTTCGGCGGAGCGGAGGAGGACGCGGGAGGGGGGTTCTGGGAGCAGCCGGAGGGGTACGGATACCGGCCGTGCTTGGAGTTCGGCGAGGAGTATCGGCGGGGGAGCGAGGCGATGAGCAAGCAGAGGAGGCGGTACCTGATGGTGGTGGTGTCGGGGGGGATGAACCAGCAGAGGAACCAGATCGTCGACGCCGTCGTCATCGCCAGGATCCTCGGCGCCGCGCTCGTCGTGCCCATCCTCCAAGTGAACGTCATCTGGGGAGACGAGAGGTATTGGTTGTTTGAAGCCGATGAATTTGCGTGTGTTCTTGATGTTTTTGGTTAAACTTGCTCACTTTTGTAGTTCTTTGACTGATGAAAGTTAACTTTGGAGTACAGTAAAGTTTGCATTTTGGATTTATTTTCTTGTTTTGATTAGAAACCTTTTCACTGATTTCTAATTTTCAGGGGATTTATTTGTTTTACCTTGGTTTTTTTTTTTTAATAAATTTGTCATCTTTAGCGTTTCTGACGAAACAAAATTGAACACTTGTCTCACAAAATCTTTTTTTCTTTCGTTTTTACTTGTGAGAGAAAAATACCTTCCTTTTACTGTGTACAAAATTAAGGTATTTTTTTTAGCCTTGGGCAATATTGTTTAATTTGCTGTATATCAAGATTTTGACATCAATTTTGCTATTTGTCTCCAAAAAAAAAAAAAATAGAATGACGCCACGTGGCTGCTGATATGATAATTTTTAACCCAAAAATTAATAGTCCAAATTAATGTTAATATTAATATTATTATTTTTGTTAATGTTAGTTTTAATGTTAAAATTTGTCATCTTATCTTATCATGTCAGCTGTTGCCATACAATGGGAGATTGACATCACCCAAATATTTTGGGTGACAAATAATATTTTTGTTTTGACATAGGTTTTGTTAGTGGTTCTACAAATGAGAGGTTTATTTAGTATCTATGTTGTTCAAGACCTATCCCTAGATTTTTTTTTCCCCTGTCATAAATAACGTATAGCTTACTTGTTTGGGAATTTATATGTTCCAATTTCATGTTGGTGGTCTGTCTGTTGTTTATAGGTCTAACAATTTAATGAATAGTAACTAGTTTCCTAACATTTGCATTATTTTGGGTGTGTTTTGAGCAGTGAGTTTGCAGATATATTTGATTTGGAGCATTTCAAGAGGGTCCTCGCCGACGACGTTCGAGTGGTGAATTCTCTGCCGTCGACCCATCTCATGTCGAGGCCGGTCGAGGAGAAGCGGACGCCTCTCCATGTGTCGCCCCGCTGGATACGCACACGTTATTTGAGACGGGCAAGTCCTCACTTATTTGAGTAAAGATAGCTGGCATTTAATCTTACCATACGCAATATCTTTACGTATTTTCATGTGTGTCTATCTGAATCTCTTACATATCTCCTAAATGTGGAGTTGGTCCATGATTGATGATACTGCCCAACATATCCCATTTTAGTGGGTTGTCTCCCCATATTCTCACTGGTCTTTTAGGTATGGCAAGGCCCTATTCTTACCATAGTTTGCTGACCGAAGAATTGTGTACCCAATCAATACCTACCATACCGGGTCACCTGTAGCCCCCCCCCCCAAAAAAAAAAAAAAATCTAAAACTGAATGCCATGGCTATGACGAAAGAGGAGTCGGCCTATAACTGAACCAAGTGATACCCGAACATATAGAACCCTTGAATAGGTCAATTTCCTTCTGAGCCACTGTCCCTTCTGATGCGTACACGCCCCCCTTGGAATGCCCCTGCCTGTTTAAATGCCTCATGACCTGTTTTTTTGTTGCCGCCTCCATTGATACCAGTAACATTTTTGTGAAGGTTTTTAGTACCATTTATTAAACTCTTCACACCCTTCTCCCTTTTATTTCCAACAATTTGATATTGTCGTGCCTGGGTGTCAATTTTGTTCCGTTGCCTCCAAACATTGAAATGTAGGCTGGTAGTTCCTTTTCCAGCAAATGTTTATCTGGTGGTTGATTCGTGGTTTTATTATATGGTTAACTCTTGGAGAATCTAATAGTTTGGAGTTTACATGGGCTCCATTTTATCTTTTTTGATGTTCTGATGCTTGGTCAAGAATATTGTGACTTATCAATAGGAATTACTTACTATTTTTTTTTTAATATATATTAGCTTTGTGGCCTTCCATTCAATTGATGTGGCATTTGAAGAAGTTTTCTTTTTCTTCCAAAGAAAGTAGGGTCCTAATTGACTCAACTTGATATTACTAAAACTAAGTGTGATTACAAAGAGAGAATAACAAAATTGATTGGTCATCCACATCTAGAACAGCATCCAAGCTAAAATCCAATTAAAAATATGACAAGGTGGAAGCATTTTATTGAACAACTTGTTCTATTCATTTGGCTTCCATCTTAACTTAACGAGTATACGAAGAATTGGTATAAGAGATTTATGAATGCACTTACTGATATTTCTGGAAGAAGAAAATAGTATGGGAGATGTTATTTTATACATTATCATAGATTTCTCAAGTGTTAAGAGTTGCATTTTCTTGTTATGATGGTTCATAGTCCTCAAGAAAAAGGGTTGATGAGAAATTTGATACCTTTGTCCAAAAGGTTCCATAGAATTGAACGCAAGCCATTCAAGTTGATGGTCCAGAGACTTAATGTTAGAGGAAAGATCAATTTACATTCCAATCCAATTTCTCAATATAATTTTGTACCATAACAATCTACCATGATTGGAAATTGAACAATTCATGATAAAAGTTGGGACCATGGAAAGCTGGTAATTACTTAAATGGAATCACTTGAATTCTTATCTTTATCTTGAAAACAGATAATGAAGAGAAAAATTTATTATAGATATTGGTTTGGTTTCCTCTCAAGTCCCTCCATTTTTATATCCTTGTGCTCTTATTTGCAGCTCAATAAAGAAGGGGTGTTGCTTCTCCGAGGTTTGGATTCCAGACTTTCAAAAGACCTCCCAACAGATCTTCAAAAGCTCCGATGCAAGGTACAGTTTTCTGCCTACTCGCTTTTTTATTGAGCTGAGCTCCTCTGCTGGAAAGTTCTTCAAATTGTTCCACTTAACGATGACTCTGACTGAAATATTGCAGGTTGCATTTCAAGCTTTGAGGTTCGCAGCTCCCATCCAGGAGTTAGGTGACAAACTCGCTATGAGGATGGGAAACAAGGGCCCATATCTTGCACTACATCTTCGGATGGAGAAGGATGTGTGGGTAAGAACTGGTTGTCTTCCTGGACTGAGCCAAGAGTACGATGATATCATTCATGAAGAAAGGAAGCTACGACCGGAGCTCCTTACTGCGAGGTCTAACATGACTTACCATGACCGCAAGCTTGCTGGATTCTGCCCACTGAATGCAGTAGAAGTCACCAGGTAATTCATAGTTTGCTATTGTTGAATGTAGTAAACACATTGATTAATTTTCTTTTTTCCCTTTATATTGGTTGCTTACTCCAATATTTTCCTTCAGGCTACTAAAAGCACTTGAAGCTCCAAGAAATGCAAGGATATACTGGGCAGGCGGAGAACCATTTGGTGGCCCTGCAGCCCTGTTGCCCCTGACGAACGAATTTCCTTATTTGTACAACAAGGAGAAACTATCTTTGCCGGGTGAGCTGGAGCCATTTGCTAAAAAGGCCTCTTTTCTTGCTGCTATTGACTACATTGTTTGCGAAAAGAGCGACGTGTTCATGCCTTCCCATGGAGGGAACATGGGCCATATGATTCAGGGCAACAGGGCTTTCGGAGGGCACAAAAAGTTCATAACCCCAAACAAGCGGCAAATGCTCCCTTACTTTCTTGACACATCCCTCTCTGAGTCCGAATTTAATAGGATTGTCAAGGAGTTGCATGAGGGGTCTCTAGGTCAACCAGACATAAGGAAGATGGGGAGGGATGTAACGGCCTATCCAGTACCCGAGTGCATGTGCAATTCAACTGACACGAGATCGATGATATATAATTCACTTCAGAAAGTGTATACTTAAAATCAACCATCAAGACACGACAGTCTCCTGGACTCAACACTGAGAATTCTCACCGGGCATCATAGGTTTTCAAAAGAGGAACTCCTGGTTAGCTGCAAGCCATTTTTTTTGCGAGGGGTAGTAGAACCTCTCCTGGAGAAGGAATACATTTCAGACAGACATATTGATGCACGCAAGGATGTGTCAATGGTATCTTTAGAAAAGATACCTGTTATTGTATGTATATAATATTAGGAACTTATTTTATTTTATTTTATTTTATTTTGCGTTTTCAGACTCATTGTGTTGATTACATTATGTATCTACCACCAGGTTTACTAATGTATATACTTCCTCTTGGAAAATTAAACAAAAGATGATTCTTTGAGTTGCAGAGTTCCGTTGGTCTCAGGTCTCAGTTTTTCATGTAATTTTGAGTATTTGTTTCCATAGAAGCTGTGGACATGTACATGCTTTAAATTTAACCTTGATGCTTCTGACTTTCGAATCAGCCACCCATGCAATTTCATCAGTAGTTGAAAAGTTATGAAAATGAAAGAAATGTCTCATGTTCATATTATTTCTGCTCCCCATTCAATTCCTTTCTCATCTTTATGTATACATATTTGATACAGCCTAAAAGTGTTTTATACTTATAGACGAACGTAATTTGCTGAGGTCTTCAATTTGGAAATTTCATTGCAAATGCTATTAGGTTTTCATCTATAAGGTCCTGCGATGTCTTCACCTGGAAATCTTCCGCAGTTGATCTAGCAATAACAATTTCTTTATTGAAGAAAATGCTTACACCCTCCTTGATGAGACTACTGATGGCGGATCATACATTTCTCTCACAATCACATTCATTGAAAGTTGGAACAGTATGTTTCTACTTAAAGAACTAGCAAGAATTTGTCGTGCAGTTGATCCCAAAAAAAAAAAATATATATATATATATATATACAGTTTCTGTACTAGAGACTAGGTCCTGAGTCAATTATCGCCTCTGGTATTTTTTGTATCCTAATATAAGATTCTTGTTGTTTGCTCTCAATTTAGTCCTTAAATTTAATATAGATAGTTAGGTAATTAGGCATAGAAAATAAAGTCCTTGTTGTTTGTTCTTTCCAAATAGTAAAAAATTAAGAGGCTTTTCTCTTTTAAAGTAGCAAAAAATTAAAAAACTATTATTTACCCTTCTCAAGTGATATAAAATACGTGCAATGAACGTGCATATATACTAGTATATAATAGAAAATTTTCTAAGCTTTACTTGGAAACTTTCATGTTTCAAAAATGTACTTCTCTAACCTTTTATATATATATATATATTTTAAATTAACAGGCAATAAAGCATGTAAATTAAGCAACTCACAATTAACATAATTACTAATCACAACTTCAAAATATTTTATATTATTTACAAAAAGAGTTGTGAGCAAGTATATATTTAAAAAGTAAAAAAAGAAAAGAAAAATGTGAATGGAATGGTTTGTGAGGAGTTCAGTCTCCTAGCATAATCCCTTTTGACATGAATATATTTGTCCAAATGGTTGAAGGTTGAGGTTGGAAGGAGTTCAGTCTTCTCTAGCATATCATTTTCACATAAATCTATCCGCCAATAAGTTGAAAAAAATCTGGAGATGCGGGGGATCGAACCCCGTGCCTCTCGCATGCAAAGCGAGCGCTCTACCATTTGAGCTACATCCCCTTTATGTTTTGGTAAGATGAAAATATATTTATTCGATATTCTAAGAAGGAGATTCCATCCATTGCCGGTATTTTCACTGAAATGAGATTTCCGACATGTCCCGAGTAGACGTGTCATCCATATGTTCACTATCGTTCGTTCCATACTTTTGAAGTATCATTTAGCATTGGGCCCAATTTTTAGTTGAATCATGAAGTTCTTAGGGCCGCGTCTCAAATTATTATTATTCAGTTAGATGCATGATTGGCGTATTTGTTCTCCTCAAATCCTTTTACATACTGAATCTATACTATTATTATATTTTTTTTTAAATATATATTTTTATATATTATATTGACTAATTAAAATTATTCACTAAATTTAATATAGATAATTAGTTAATTATATATAGAAAAAATTAATAAATATTTTGTTTTTTTTAAATAGTAACAAAATTAAGAAATTATTGTTTGTTATTTTTCAATACAATAAAATACGTACAATCCACCTACACATATCTATATATACTAAGTATATGTATGCCAAATACTTCTATCCAAGGTGTAGGATTGTGCGGCATTTCTCGAAAGATATTAGATTCAAGTCTTGGAAAAAGTATTTTATTTTTCATGTCGCGGTAGAAATTAAATAGACCGAGTGGTGGGCTTACAAGTTAAAGTTAAAGTTATATATTGTCTCAAATCCGAATCCCTAATCTATCTACCGACCGTACACACTTTGTCTACATAACATGGATAAGATTATATGCGAGATAGGAATTCTTCATTCCTCGTTTAAAGGATAAGATAACATCGTTACTTGAACAAAAATAAAAACAACTAATAGTCCTAAAATTCTGCAAAAAAATTACTTCTACTTCAATTCTAACTTAAGCATCATAATGGTACCCAAGGATTATTCTGGCCTTGACGTTTATTCGTGTGCGCAGGTGAATAAGAGCACGACGAGACAGAGAGACACCTACCCAACAAGCAAAAGTTGATTAATCTAACCATCAACCTATTCCCAAATTCATTCTCAGTGCTAAATCATCATGCTTTCTATGCTTCATAGGTGGTTCAGGAAAAGGATGACACCATCCATGTACCATAATACCTGGTCCACCTGTCAGCAGGGCTTTAACAACCCTTCTGATTAGGGCAACCCCTCTAGGGTCCCATCTCTTTTCCAATTGAGCCTACACGGTTCACTCTCAACTCCTCGTTGTCAGTTAAACTAGCAATCCATCAGATCCATATTTTGAGTTACCATCGAAAAAGTTCCGAATAGCCCAAGTAGAACTCGAATCCGAGCTCCACGACGCCCGTCAGAACCGGAGACTTCGACGTCGCTGACAAACCCCACTCGTCATCAATTTTTTTGATATTTTTTTTTTTTTAGTCGAGGACAAGGGACAACCAAATTTAGTTTCGACTAGGACAACTCAACCCCCGTGGATCGGTCCTGCCTGTCAGATAGCAAGCATGATGTATTGCACGTACTCTAGGCTACGCACATGATCCATGATCAGCATATGTTGCAACTGATACACTTGTCGGGGCAAATTACGCTTGCACACGCACCAAGGATTTATCATGTATTGCTACATCGTAAAACTACACTCAAGACGAATATTGGTTTTCATCTAAAATTAAACATTTAGGTTGCATTTGATTGCAATGTGAAAAATAAATTAATTTTTTGAAATTAATTTTCTAGGAATTTTTTTTTATGAAATTAATTTTTTTTATGGAAACTTAATTTGGCATTTGATAGCCATTATTTTTTACGAAAAATATTAAAACATAATATTATTTTATGGGTTGGACAAGTTGTATTTTTTATTATTTTGAAAAAAAAATATAGAAAATGATAGTTTTTTTTTAAATAATTTTGTAAAATATAAATATAAGCTATCAATTACTACAATTAATAAAATATTTGCGATAAAATATTTTTCATGACCAATCAAACACATTGTTAATATTTCTATTGTATCTTGACCAAAACGACAAAAGAAAACTGTTTGCTTCACAGAACTTGCCGTTTTCACAGTAAAAAAATGGACAAAAAAATTGACAAACTTCCAATTTCCAAAGTATTATTTGGCATTTACCTTTTGAAATTAGAACCTACACCTTGTTCAAGCCCAAAGACGGGCTCCGAAAACCGGCCCAAATTTGCCATTTACTGCCACGGGTCGCGGTTTTAATTACTATTTTCTCCCTGGACTCTGACTAGTATGATAAAGCAGTTTCGAGGCTATTACAGTATTTATATTCTCAGCAGCATTTCTGCTCGCCAAGTGAAGAGGGGAGAGGCGATCAACCAATCCACAGCGGAATCTACACTTGCAAGTAATAAATCTCTCTCAAAATTCTCTCTCAAAATTCTCTCTGTTATTTTTTTACTATTAAATTCTGTTCAAATTTTAGGTTCCAATTAATTTCGATCATTTCAAGAATTTCATCCATCGAACGGAATTTGCTTCTGTTCTGGAAAATTAGGGCATCGATTTGAGTCCGTTTATAATTTATTATCTTAATTATTTTGTTGTTGATAGCTCTTGATCTTGATTTCTGCACCTATATTCTGTGATTTTTATTAGGGTTTTTGGTCTGATCTTGTAGTTTCTACTAGATCTGGTATAGATTGGTAATAAATTTCATTTTTTGACTATGTTAATTGCATTGGTTAGTAGTAATTTTGATCAATTCTAGGTTTAAAAATGGGATCAAAGTTCCTAGAAGGGGGAGGTGATTAAATTTTAGGTAGGACTTAGTTTCTGCGGAAATTGTAATCTATGTTGTGTGGGTGTGACATGAAATGGACACAGCTTGACGGACACGACATCTATTTTGGTGCATTTGTATTGTGTTCGGAGTGTCTGTGTCGTGTCCGGCGTTGACACGGCCATGGCACCGACTTTTGGACCTTCTGTATTACTAGATTGTAATGCATATACATCACATGATGTTTTTATATGCGCTTTTCATTTCCTTTTAGGCTAATTTGCACTTAAATACCCTGAATGATTGGGTTTTGGCACTTAAATACCTAATCTTTTTGAGCACTTAAATACCTAATTTTTTTTAGCACTTAAATACCCTGAACTATCATTGTTTTGCAGGTTGGTCATAAAGGTGAACTCCAAAAGACGATAATGTCCCTTGTAATAGAAAAGCTTTCCGCCGAACTCGAGTGACCCCAAAAGGCATGCAAAGCACCGCCCGAGCGTTGCGTCGGCATCTCAAAAAAAGAAAAAAGAAAAAGAAAAGCTTTCCTAAAGAAATTAAAAAAAAGTAAAAAAAAGAGCAACGGAACTCATTAAAAAGATGAAAACAATGGACTAAAAATAACCAAAACCCTAATCTTAACTACTCCCACCCCTCTCTCCTCTCCGGCCATTGTAGGCGCCCCTCTCGTAGTTGACCTCCCCCCACCCCCTAGCCCCGATCCTGTGTCGCCACCTCTCGTTGGCTGCACGACAAAAACTACACAAGGGAGCTAACCCGGATTGTGCAAGTTGTTGCTGCTGGCCTCATGGCAACAAGTGAGCGGCGACAACGTGAGAGCGGGGCGATTGTTTTTTCTTTTGGGTGGGGGGTGTGTAGTGGGTTGGTCTAGGGAGGTCGACAATGAGAGGAGGCCTCTGGCAGTGTCTGGGGAAGGAGGGGATGTGGCTATATATATATATATATATTATATATACTATATATATATATATATATATATATATATATATAATCTATTCATTTTTATTTGAAAAACCTAAGAGAAGTAATTTCTCTATTTTATGAGTGAAAAAGCCATACGTAGGCACGTGCAATGTATGTGACTGTAAATTTGACTAACGGAGGGTGTGAATTGCTGAAAGTTAAAAAAAATCGGGATATTTAACTGCTAAAAAAAGTTTAGGATATTTAAGTACCAAAATC